>LKUV01000102.1:0-213473 GCA_001414455.1 Hymenoscyphus fructigenus | reverse complement strand
CATTATATCATTCATTCATTATGATGTAATAATCATTCACTCCTTATATATAGACCTTAGATAACTCCCTACACAAATCAATCAATTCTCCATGACCTACAGTACTGAGGACCTTCCCAACTTAACAATATTCTATAATAAATCGTGGGACCCAACTTCTGCCGAGTTAGTATTATAGGAGGAGTTCGAGTAATTCCAGTAAGGGGTTGTCTAAATTATATATTCGTTTCGTCTGAAGTTCCTCAGCTATTTCCTTTAACAACCGATGCCCTAGCGAATAGCCACTAATTGTCAAGTCTTTGATTCACTTTAGAAGAACGTTCTCCTGTGCGCACGAAAGGTTCTGCTGTTATTGGCGTGCTTTGGAACGCGGTGCTCCATCATTGACGCGTCGCGTTATAGAACTCTTTGGAAGCCCTACAGCCTTTTCTGCTACATATGGAGTTTTATACTTGCCAGATTAGATACCTAATAGAGCTTTATCTATCAAAATATTACGCTGTGCAGCAAGTAAGCTTTTACGGCGTACCATTGTTGAGAAATTTAAAATATAGAGGGGGGGTAGTCTTGAGAAAAGCACCGCGTTACGTGACTACCCGCGTTACGCGACGACATATGTTATCTTTCTAGCACCCACATCAAGCTGGCTCGAGTCGCAATACTTTTGTCATCGTATAATTCAATCGCAACTCTTTTAACAAAGTTTTATTTTAACAGAACTTGCAGGAACGCGGTTTATTTTCTGAACCATTTAGTATTTATATCCTATTTTACGCTTTCCTACGAAGCAAGGGCGCCGGAATCGGCCTGTGTTTCTTGCGTCAAGCTTGTTGCTCCATAGTCCTTTCAATGGGACAGAAAAAAGCGTCTGAAACCCGAGCCAACCACTGGAAATTACCGAATCAGATATAATCGCAATTTTTGGTTTACCCTACTCATTCAACTCATAATACAATTTAGTACCCTGGATTTCAGCCTATACAAGCTTTCTTAGGGTTTGTTGTCGAGCACGGCCGCAACGTTTTGGAAGAAGTCTAGCTCCTGCGAGGAATAATCAGGAGCAGAGTTAGTAAATTCTTCAGCAGGGGAAAATGTATTCGGTCTCCTGCTTACTTGTAATTTATTTACAGAATTTGCTCTTACTTCAAAGTCGAACACAGGGGAAACAACCGTGCTAAGCCTGCCATCGAACTTCGAAGCTGGCTTCCACAAACCAGCAGTACTAAGCTCATGAGATATTGGAGAGGAGAACATAGGATTATGCACCCGAGGGATGGTCAGTGGGGTGGATACCATATTTGATATGATTCAAGTCCTCACTTAAAGTTGTTATCCGCAGGTTAAAGTTATGGCAGAAATAACGCGAAAACTTTGAATTGTAATTTCATTGGAGGTCTCATGCCGCGAAAATGGAGAGTTCAAATTCAATTGTGCGTACCCAACTTTAGTATGTTGAAGGCTGTACCAGCTTTTCAAAGTTAGTTCCACCTATTTGGAAAAAGGAAATTTACTAGAAGCTCAGAACGATTAATCTCACAGAACTCAGAATCGTGAACTATTGATTTTCTAAACGTTTGCATTAAACCAAATCAATCTAGTCTGCTCGTATAATTTTGTTCTTGCACTCCACATACTGTTATTATATACGATGACGAACGGTGAGTTGAGCTCTTTATTCTGAATCTTCGGTTGGCATTTTTTTCCTCTCTAAATCAAAGACGAAAATGTTCTTTTTACCTGCCAGTCTAGAGTTTGTGACCAATCTTTTTTTTTTTTTTTTGGAGAACAAATCATGATTCATGAATTATGAAGGAATAAGTATCTGTGTACCATAAGCAATGAATGCAATATTTGATGGAATGTGAATTAATTTGAGCTATATGATCAATCTTTAGTGGTAAGATAGTAAGTTGGTTTTCCCTTTTTGTATTTGATTCATTGGTTGACGCTTGATGAAGCAAGTCACATGACTTTGATATTCGCTTGCCAACCAGATCCTACCATATTCTGGAAGTCATTGATATAAATTGTGCCGAAATATTAGACGCTTTCACAAATTTGTTGGTCAATTGATCTGCATAGATATAATCGTAATAGCTGTGAGAAATTACTTTTTTGATAATTCCATTCCCGTTCTCAGTAGTGCACACAGCCTCACGCCTCCTGCAGCAAAGTATGTACTGCCATCTTGGAGCCTTGTTGCAATTAAGCCCAACATGCAGCTTTTTTTTTTCAGTTGAAATGACGCTTACAAGGTCGCCAATCGCACCTAGCCACGACGCCCGGCATAACGCCAAGAGGTACAAAGCCCTCTTACTTTAGAAAAAGAACTGCGACTATATTAAGAAGAAATGCGACTTCAATTGTGGAAAAAATTCTACATCAAGACAAATGATGCTCGCCAGAAAATGAAAATTATTTTGTTCCATTGGAGAACAATCGACCTGATGCAAATCATCCAGTACTTGCTCTTTCCCTTGGAAATTTGCGGCCTGAGAATTCTGCGTATCTAGTTTTGGTTTGTGTCTTTGCTTTTGCGATTCTCATGTCACTTCTTACCTGGGCAAGTACAGAGAGAATATTTGTGGGGACTTGCGCGTAACTATACCCCTTACATCCTTGCTTGAACATTTGCTAAGAGCTATGTTCATAGTTACTGTGTGGTTTTGGTAACTTTCCTTGGAAATTTCTCTTTAACAGTAACTACCAACAACTCGACCTAAAGAGCTTACAACATGGAAATAATCTTCGTTTGCATTTCGCAAGAGATTTTTAGAAATCAATACACACATTACATGAAAGTATTCCAATTTTCTAAATCATGATAGAAGCAAATCATTACAGTGACGTTGCATGGCTCTAAATGAATTGTGACAATCGTCTGGCCGTATCGAGCAGAACGACATTGTCGAAAATCCGTCCTCTTTCTTTGTTGACAGCTTTCTCATGTTAGATTGCTTGGCATTGATTTTCTTTCTCAGTTGATTCAATTTCATTCCATTTCAGACAACCATCAGCTTTCTCATGTTACTTTCTCTGAACACAAAGTAGGAAATCCTAATAAGATCAAAAAACCTAGCATTTCCTTTAAGTCCTTCTCATCTTGTGTGGGGTTTGGGTTTGGAAGAGGCTTAGCTACAGCCCAATAGATTAGTCTACGGTTTGGCTCAGACAATTATTGTTTGCCTAGGGAGGAGGAATTTGTCTTTACTAGATGGTGATTCTTCTGATATTTTGGAACCCATTCTTTGGCGAAGTTGGCCAGGGACTAATTTACTGGCAAGATGGGTTTGGGAAAACAGAAGACTGGTCAGTGTTTTCAATGCGACTGTCAAATATACAATCAGTTGGCGAAGTACAGAGTAGGCAAGTGGAATAGGATTCGACGCTAAGATAAACCCTGCAACTTCATTGGCGTACAATTGTCTCACCAGCGATTTTATATCAACATGAGCCACTTTATTGTCAAGCTGCGCCCCAATGTGAGATTAGATTGGGAATTTTTCATCGGTGCTACATCCAACAGCATCCTAAAAGTTTGTGGGACTCTGCAGGCTGGTCACGTGCTAGCTTCTCAGAATTGTGGACAATCTCCAGGTACTCAGCCACGTAAAATCGCAGTTGGCAGAGGAGGGGGTTAGAGCCAAAACCCAAAACTTCAATATTCTTCCGCAAGAAGCGTATCTTGCTGAATATCACTGTAACACGTATCACGTATAATTTTCCGCAATGCGTCAAAGTGCTCTTCCAATGCTCTTATCTTGGTTTCCTTCGGCAATGGCTTCGCTTTCACCATGGACGAATATTAATTCTACTCAGGAATATTTCGTGGACACGGTATATAATCCCTGGCCACCGACAACTGTCTCTCTGTTTCTCGCTACAGATCACCCATGGATTTTCAAGAACCAGCGCAAAGTCGACGGGCTCCTAAATACCCATTCATTTATATGCAACTTCAAATCAACAAAATTGTCCGAAGATCTTCACGTTCCACTAGATCTTTTCGACAATCTTCCGATCAAAAGCTCTTGGGAATATGGCGAGGGTTGGTCAGCTATCGCTCGGCAAGTGAAGGAAAGGCAAAGATGTCGTCGAGCGATTCTCCAAGTTAGAAAGTTATCAGTTGATCTTTATATTCACGAGCCAGAAGCACAGAAGCCTCCAGTAGAGCTTCGAGCGTCGTTCGGAGACGTCCTCAAAAACATGAAAAATCTAGAGACGTTGAAGTGGCTGTCCGGGGAAGAATCCACTTGTTTCATCGAACGGTCGTTCAAGGACCGAGCTCTTTCTCTGCCAAATCTTAAACAACTTCATGCCCACATTCCTCATTTAACGCGCATTTGCCCGAATATTTAAGTGCATTAGAACGTGGAATCGGCATGGTATTATGGTTGAAATGCGGGTTATCCAGATCGGGATACAATGTTCATTCAAGCTGGTGCATTCAATACTAAACTAAAACGATTTGCAATGACACCAGGGAATTGCGGCGGCTGGTGTAATGGATGGAATGAAGGTCTCGTCTCAGGTAAACAATTTTTTACTTTTTTAGGTGCTGCCATTCATTCCCATATATTGTCGCATCTAACCAGCCCCAGAACTTATTAAATTAATGCCTCAGCTAGAAAAACTCGGATTGGCTGGCGGGCTGCAGATACACTTGCATCTCAAAAAGTCAAATGTTTTCCAGGTGTGTACTGGCATTCAGTGTCAGCAAACTCTTGGTTCAGGAGCTAACCGAGATGACTCAGGAAATACTTGATGTTGTTACGGGATTCAAAAACTTAAATCATCTCGACGTTCCATCCTATCCCAATTTACACCTCGGTTTCGACGAAGGACCACAGACCCCGATGCTTTTTATGGAAAGAGTGGAAGGGAAAAGGAGCGACGGATCAAAGAAAAGAGAGCTATAACAACAGATCGCGCTTCTGGTATTTTAGTTGATACGCTACCGCGCCTAAGGGGTTTCACAATTGGAGAGTAGTTCCCCTATATTAATCGACAGAAGGATGGAACTGTCAAGCTGTAATGCCCTTGGACGGGCAGAATGCATGATTGGCTGATGGATAACGTTCCTGAGATCCTAGATGATTCTAAGGAGAGTATTTGTTCTTAGGATAGACCAGGCCCTCTTCGGATTGACGATGCTCTACCCCCTACTGTTTCAAGAGAGTGAATCTTCTGCCAGAGTCATAAATTACCTATTTAGTGATGTTCGGGTTAGACGCCCTCAGGGCGAAAGGTCTATTTTGAGTTACCAAAATCGAATCCGATCTACCACGAAACACCTCAGAAGTGGAATGTGAGATTGGATCAACTATTCGAAAAGATAGCTCATAAAGTGGAAAGAGATTGTGTTGTTGCTGTTTGAACAATCAATTATATGACGAACACTGAGATACTCGAAATATTATTTCAAAAACTTTAGAATAATTAGAACTAGCAACGATGTTTTACAACTATTTAAGGGAAGTTACTTTAAAAAAGAATAGTGCAAGAGAATGAACCTTTTCGATGATTTGCCAAAGCCTTTTAACACCCGTTCAACCAGGCATTAACCGCGGAAGTATCGTACGCTACGTCAAGGTATTCTGATCTCCCGTCCCCTGTCAAATCTGCGAACTGTACCCCTTTTCCATTTGTTCCAACTCCAGTTGCTATAGTCCCGTGCGGTATCCATCCTACCTTTGCTCCGTTGTCTGCCGAACCTCCATTCAACCACAACCGCACACTCCCATCAGTCCTCGAAACAGCGAGATAATCAGCTTTCCCATCGCCATTTAAGTCCGTGAAGACAACATTCTCTCTTCCCACTCCAACACCCGTTGCAATAATTCCCTGTGACGACCAGCGTACCACACCTGTGTTGGCACCTCCGCCACCTGGCCCCAAATTGAGATATGCTTCAACAGAGCTGTCGGCGTTAACATAGAGATACTCTGCACGTCCATCACCATTTAAGTCGGCGAACAGCACACCAGCTCCATCTTTACCTATTCCTGTTGCAATCGTTTCTTTGTCGTGCCAAGAAATCTTTCCAGCATTTGGCCCATCGTCAGGACCACCTCCGTTGAGCCAGCAGTCCACACTTCCGTCATCATGGACCCAAAGATAATCCGCTCTGCCATCACCATTGATGTCTGCAAACTGTACTGTTCCACGAGTTGCACCAACTCCGGTGGCAATTATGCCTTGGTCAAGCCAGGCAACTTTGGTTCCCTGTCCAACGTTAAGAAAGGCTCTGACTGCACCTATACCATCTACATAGAGATAATCTGCTTTGGAATCTCCGTTCAAATCCGCGAAGCGTACGGCAGTATTGAAGGGGGATTTGACCATCTCGATATCGCACTTGTTGGTGGATGCTAGCAAGGCTGGTGTCAAAGCTACATCTTTCTTTTGGCAATCGCAAAGCCCGGATTGCTGACTTTTAGTGTTGATTAGTCTTGACAAATGGCACAAAGATTCATGAGATACTTACTTTAAAACGCAGGACTCGCTTAGCCAAATGTTACTTCCGAGACCGGCCCCCGTCGCAATTTGCCCTTGAGGTGACCATACTGGGTCATGGCCGCAACCCAGGGAAGGAGTAACTGGGTCTTTAACCCAGCCCAGGGTGTCTGCTGCTGTTATCGCATTGGCCCATGCCACGGCCATCTTGTTGTATCCTCCATCATTGGGATGGATACCGTCATCAAGATCCTCTACACTGACGGCGGAGAAAATGTCTGCAACTACGATATGTTGGCCTTTCTGGATTCGACTTGTCATTAATCCGGCAAGAGCTGTGTTGAACTGTGGGATTCGAGTTGCAGGGTCTTTGAGTCGGGAAGGCACTATTTTCGCAACGACAATTGTAGCATCAGGACAAGCGGTAATGACTTTTTCGACAAGCGAATCGACACGCTGTGGAGCTGTGGCTGTATTCAAATCTTTGTTCATATCATTTGTACCGGCGTGAATTAGAATGACATTTGGTCGCTGTCGATATGCGCTTGTAAATGAAGCAATTTCATCGATTACTGCGCCACTGTGGCCTTCGCTAAAATTGTTCGCCATATTCCCAGATCGTATAGAACCGATCATCTCAACAGTATTGCTGGCACTCTCGAGTATGGACTTTAGGTCTTGTCGGTACCCATTTCCATCAGAACTCCTGTCCCCCCATGTAATCGAATCTATGGATGATGTTAGAAATATGATGAGGAGAAAGGGAATTGGGTAACTTACCGCCTATGGGAAGTATCTTAAGCTTTTTGCTCTTGAGCACCTCATTTGTAGTGGCGTTCCTTGCTTTGATGTAGAGACTTCCTGCTTTTCGGTCTTGGGCTCGATTTTGCGGATGAGGTGTCGCAAGTGCTACCGCGGGATAAATCCACACGCATAAAGCAAGCAGCGAGATTAAAAGAGGTTTCATTCTAAGAAAAGAAAAAGAAAATCTCAAACTTGGTTGTTTAAAGTCGAGGTGAAATGCAACAGTATATAGGATGTAGCGGTTTACAAGAGTGCCAAGTCCTGTGCTGATTGTTCCTACAGTGTGGTTGGTGCTGCCATAAGCCTAATAAAACTTTCAATATTTGACACAAAACGGGCGGTGAACCAATCGCATAACAAACCTCGTGATATTAGCCCGATGCACTGCAGAAAGACATACAGATCCTTCAGCCTGGGCTCCGTGTAGGACATTCTATCCAAGGTGACATGACGAGTGTCAGCGCGGTTAATCTTACCACCGTGTAACCAAAGAAGTACTGCGCCCCAAAGAAGTATCGACTAATGGCCACCGATGCACCGGTAGCTCTAAATTGCTTAGCTGGTTGACAAAATGGGACATTGTGGCTGGTTGGATTTTGACTTTCAATCCTTTTTAGGCTTCCAGCCTCATATCCGTCACCGACAATATAGGCCGAGCGGACTCGCACCGAGAATACGGAGTGTATTTCCGTAAGCGAGACAGCCCAAATCATGACTTCGCTAAACCAAATCATTTTTTATAATTTCGGTTCGAAAATATTAATCTTTTTTCTTAGCGGAGTCGTTCACTTTTTTCAAATTGGCATTGGGTCATCCCATGGCGCCGGACAAAGTAAGACCTTTCAGGTGCTAGGCTGGGGCGTTCTGCGTACATTAGTAGTTAAGATCATTAGAAAATAGAAGGCAAGATGCACTAATTATCCCAGCCCCGTATAAGAGGCATGGTACGTAAAAAAAGGAGGCTGAAACCCTTGCCTACTCTTCATGACGCCACCCCTGCAAGGTGTAACCACACTCATTGACTAAAATCGAACGACTGATGATTTACGAAAGAGATTTCTACTTCCTATATAAGTTTTCCGCCACTTATTTCGCTTAAACGGGGGGCTTCTAGAGCTGGAGTTTGCACGTTACGTTTGCACGTGCTCCCATTGCTTAGGCTTTCCTTGAGTAGTTATTCCGTTTATGAATCGAACTGAACAACATAAGCTGGGTACTCTCAAATGAATACAAAGAACTTGAATAGTAGTTCTGCTATAACAGCGGGGTGTTGCCCAGACGGTGACTAAGCATTATGCGTATGACTCGTTGTCCTTTTCTCAATCCCCAATCCATCACACCTCGAAAACATTCATACAAACATAGGATAAAAATGCAAGGAGTAAGAAAGAACACAGTTCTCTCATTTCTTGGGTTCGGAGCCTTTTTGTTTCTCGCAATCTGTTTGCGGCCTTACACCGCAACATCTTTCCAAGATAGCGTTGAACACACAGACCATGAGGTTAAACACACGGAGGACTATGATAATAGTATTGGTTCGTGTTTTTCCAACGCATCAGCTCTCTTCACTCGCTAACATGGGTTTAGTTATTGGTATAAACCTCGGTGAGAGCCATTCGCAAGTGGGCGTTTTTCGAAATGGTTCATTCGAGATTATTACCGACGAACACGGTCGCAGTGAAGTGCCATCGTATGTCTCGTTCCAGGATCATGGGGCCCCTCTCGTGGGCTTTGACGCAAAGGAACAAGCTACTCAGAATCCCCAAAATACCATCTTCCATGTGAGGTGAGTTTTAGATACCCAAGTCTCATGAAATAATGTATATACTAATGTCGAAATTTAGACGTCTAATGGGACGAAATTTTTCGGATCCCGAAGTACAACTTGCAATCAAGGATTTACCATATTCCGTTGTGGACCAAGGTGGCCATCCTCTTATCATCATAAACATAAACGGCGAAAAGGTTGGCAAAATGCCACATGAGATTTCCGCCTTGACCATAGCCAAGCTAAAGGAGATGGCGGAGAAACATCTCAAAACAACAATCAAATTTACTGTTATCACTGTCCCAGCATATTTCAACGACCAAAGGAGACAAGAGACGAAAGACGCAGCTCTTCTAGCAGGACTAGAAGCCCTTCGTCTCGTCAACGAGCCAACATCTATCGGTATCGCTTATGAATTGGATAGGGAAGCTGCTTGCGATAGAGGGGCGGAAGAAGAGTGCTTCTACTTGCTGTATAACATCAAAGATAAGCAGTCTGAGCTTGCTCTTTTGTCTGTAGATGCCGGAGTTTTCGAAATTCATGGCACAGTGCGCGATCGAGGCCTCGGGGGAAGTGACTTCGACATTCCCCTCGAAGCCAACGACCAGTTTGCATTGAATGAGCCCAGCATTCCACCAGCGCAAAAAGTTTTAAAACATGTTCAACAACTTCTGGACGGAGTATCTGGGGGAAAACTGGATAAAAAAAAAGTTGATGGCATAATTGTCACTGGCCAAGACGAGCACATTACCAAAGTACAAGATGTTCTCACCCAGTATTTCCCCGACACAAAGGTGCTTTCTCCAATTGGGTTCCAACAAAACCAAGCTATCGTAAAGGGAGCAGCAGTCCAGGGCTTGGTGCTATCAGGGGAAGAGGAGACTACCTGTTGCGGTTACGGCTTTGAGATCCTTCCACTGGCCCTTGGGTTTGAACTGAGTACTGGGGAGTTCATGCCACTCATTGTTCGAAACAGCGTCCTCCCAACGCGCAAAAAGGTTCTTTTATCGACGGTGATCAGCGGCCAAGAGAAAATGGTGCTCAAAATCTTCGAGGGCCAACGTAAGGTTGCTTCCAAGAACAAATTTCTAGGCGCGGTTGAAATTGCAGGGCTTCCCAAAATTCAGGGAACGCCAGAGATTGAAATCTCCTTTGAAGTGGATCTCGGCGAAACTTTGATAGTTCAAGCAAGAGGACACGAGGGTTTAGTAAGTGAGGAATTGATTTTGGATATTAAGAGTTCGCGATATCAGTACGAGGAATTTGATGAAATCATAGAGAACGCTGAGAAGTTTTACGAAGAAGACTTGCAGCAATTATTTGAATCTCCACTCAAGATAGAAGACAGCGTTACGCTTCAGGACAACATCATATAGTGCAAATCTCTTCAAACAAACCGAGAAACTCTCCGTATAACCATTCAAGAAAGGTGCACAATTTTTATACAGGGACATGATATTACATTGATTAAAAATAATGAGTTGCAAATAATTATGTTCTTGAAGGAGAGAGGTATGTATTTTTGTAAAAAAGAAATCGCTTTTGAACTCCAGGTATTAACTCCTCCCTCCCTTCCCCCCCCCCCCATACCATACTATCCATAAATAAGATAATATAAGAAAAAGTAACAAGCCTCCAATTTGAAGCAAGAAATCTATTAGAAGCCGTTATGCTTGCTTTTTGAATGCATAAAAACCACCGAGAAGTACAATCTCAAATACTCCCCACCACTACACCCAATGATGCTCTCACCCTCAATTACCGAATCATCCACAAATGCCGATATGAACAGCCAAACAAATAAACATCAAAGTAGAAACCTCCATCGAGATTCCAAAACTGAGACCCTCGCTTTTCGTTGGTTCGGGTGTTGGTGTACTGGTAGCCACTGGTGGCGGAGGAGGTGTCAAACTGGGTTGGGCGATTGTTGAGTCCGGGAGATTACGGGTTGTTGTTTGAGTACTGCTAGAAGGAGTTGAGGCAGAGGTTGAAGTGGCAGTTGCTGTTGTTGTTTGAGAGAAAGCGAGGGTTGAGTTTGGTGGTGGGAGGCCTTTGTATTCTTCCCACTGTAGTTTGGTTAGTATATGCATCTTGCTGAAGTTAAAAAAAAAGATTAGGGGAGGAAGGAAGCGGGGAAATGACTCACAGTAGGATAATCCGTCCCAGGACAATGCTTAAGACACTCATAATGCTTTCTATCATCAACCCCCTTCGGATTCTCCTCATCAAAATCCTTCACACAATTTCTAGCACACTCATAAGCCTCACAAGGCACACGATCCGGATCCGCCAAGATACGATCAGAAACCAAACTCGTCTCAAATAAACTCCAATTTCCCGTAGCACCAGTGAGATTGAATCGAGCACTGTCTGTGAAAATCGGATTGGTGAAGTTGTGAGGCGGGAGAGTGACTTGCATGGCAACGAGGATGTAGTAATCTTCGGGACCGACGGCAGGAGGGATGTTGATGTTCAATTTTGAGGTGCGGATGGGGGCTTGACGGATGAGATAACACATGTTGCCTTTGTGCCAGAGGTAGAGACGGAAGGCATCGGTTTTGAGATCGGAGGAGTCTGGTTTGTCGAGGTCGTTGACGATTTCGATTTCGGTTTGGGTGCCTGCTGCGATGCGGGCGGGAACTTTGATGGACGTGAAGGCGGTGATGAGGGTTGTGAGCCAGAGGATGAGAGCTAGGTATGGGATTGAGGCACGCATGATGCTGGAGTTATATGAGTTGGGCTTGGATCTGAATATTGGATGGAGTTTGAGGTTGAAGGTTGAATGGAGGTGGTAAATATATTGAGCTTCTTGTGTTGTGATTGTTGGTTGAAGAAGGAAGTTGGAGGAGACTTAAAGGAGGAAAATTGCGATATCGGCTCGAGTCACCCAATCGTTCTTTCCAAGAGAGAACTCGGCAGATATAAAATTCAAGACGGATAATCCCACCATCAGTGCATAATATAATTCCAGAAACCCCCGAGTTTCGCAACCAACTTTTCGAATTCACTCCCACTTGTTTTTGATAAGAAATTACTAGTGAATGGAGGCATGAGTCATAACGAAAGACGTGAATAGGTCTCCAAATACAGAATCATTCCTCCGTAGGTTCAATTGGGGAAGTTCTTATTGGGGTGAAGTAATAAAACGTGCCCTATCCCACTTTCCATTTTCATCGCACTTCATTCTTATAATAATAAATTTTTGAGGTGGGCTAGTTCGATGACTTTAGAAACAATAGTTTAAATGAAATCTAAATGTGAAATTTACTTAGTTCAATTGATACTCAAATCAGTAGTAAGAGTGCCTCTCATCTTTCAACGTATATGTAACTGATATTCACAGATTGATATTGTTTTAACATAGTTCAGATATTCGGGTAGATTTATTCGAAAATACATTATAAAGAGAATCAGATTTCGATTATCTTAAGCAATTCATACAAGATGAATATCTTGAAGTAGAAGTACACCGAACAATGACAAGGACCCATAACACCAAATCAAATTGATATCGCGGGAAACGGGGCCTATCAATTGGACTAGATCCTAGGCTTCTTTGAAGTAGGGAAAGTTTGGCTCGATGACCAGAAGTGAGGACACCTTTCTTCCTTGAGTGATCAGTGAGGCAACTACTGATTCCAAAACACTGTAAGTATTTACAGAAAATCGTTTGACTTCCTTTCGTTGCGCCATCGTATCTGGGACAATTTCCGAAATGCGATGTGCAACAAAACCACCTTCAGACGATATTCACCCCCCGATGTATGTTTGCAATAGAAATAGCCAAGGGATGCGAGAAAATTTTTGTCTATCCTTGGTTGTAAGCTTCGTAAAAGTCATGAAAACTCCGCACCTAGTGCCTCCTCACACCCCTCCTTCTGCCCCATCATCTTTGAGGGGGAGAGGTAGGATATAGGCGGTGATGTTCTACCAAGCAACCGTGCCCTGGAGGAGGAAATGCCGACATTGATTGGTAGCTCAATTAAAATTGACTGAAGCGTGAAGCGAGAATCCACCGTCGCACAAAGAAACCGAAAAGGAGATTTTAAACATCGCGAAAGTTATAAATAACCCCTCGTCATCACCCTATCTATTTCGAGTTGCCAACTACGGCCGTAGGGCTAACAAAAGAATCAATTGTTGGACCCAACTGTAGGTCAAGTTGGCCCCAACAATCCTTTGAGCCCCTCGGTGAAGGTCTCGTCTCTCGCGGCAAAGTAGTACGAGGATTTACGTATGACATGGAGATTCTTCAATCCCTCACCCGAAGCGCAAAATCCAAACTTAAATCTAGAGGTGCGACTCATTCTCCTAACTAAGTCCACGAATCCAAAGTTTTGAAATATCGAAGTTGCGCTCGCACCAAGAAACAAATGCATGTTTGATGTTCATCCCTCGACCCTGGGGATAAAAGCGATAAAACGGCCACCGGTTGAAACTTCAAACATGGAGAAGAGAGCTGACGGGAAGTGGCGACCGCACACGATACAATGGCTGCATATTACTGGCCAGAATATGGCCACAAAGTCTTCTCTGTCGCAGTTCGCACACCCAGCGGCAAGGACAGCATCTGAAAAGATGGTTGGGGGTTGCTAGAACTCGGGGATGGGATTTGGGAGGGGTGCAGTGGTAGCGAAGGATTTAGGGTGTGGGGTGACATGATATGACCCGGGACCAGGTTTTGTTCAGCGCTAGCATTTTGACTTTCTCTCCTTGCGAGATTTTGGTTTTCCCTCTCGAGTCTTGACTTGCGAGATGCCGATCGATGGGGAGGAGGTGATTATCCGAGGTCCACTTGGGACGAAGAGAATGAAATGAGATGGTGGAATGCATGCCGTGATTGACAACTCGATGCGATGAAGAAAAGTTGGAAAAGTTAGAAAAGTTAGAAAAGTGAGAAAAGTGAGAAAAGTGAGAAAAGTGAGAAAAGTGAGAAAAGTGAGAAAAGTGAGAAAAGTTAGAAAAGTTAGGAAAGCTAGAAAAGGAAATGGAATTCATCATGACGAGCGTGAGGGGCCGAAAGTAAACAATATCCGATGTGGGATTGCATATTTGGAATGATAGGCTGCGAGGCACGTTGCTCGCTGAAGGGGAGTCCCATCCATCAAGGAGGGGACCCAAATCTGGATCTTGTCCGCGAATCGTTGAGGAATCAAGGAAGAACTCCTTCATTCCATCACTCTGCAGCCATGTGGTGTATTGCTGCGTAGCGAACCATTCAATACCTGTCGCAAACTGAGGTCATAGGGGACCAACACACCCAAATCGAGTCCTCACTCCAGACGCACTCACTCACTCCAGACGCACTCACTCACTCACTCACTCACTCACTCACTCACTCACTCACTCACTCACTCACTGAAACACCCACTCACTGAGACACTTTCGCATCGACATCTTCACCCATACTCAACTTCCCTCTGCACACCTTTATATCAATAAAACCTCGTAGCTAAGCTGTATCAATTAAGCTTCTGGTTCAGCTGGTCTTTGAACATTTGCCTCTTCCTTCCCGTACTCGCGAATCTCTGCATTGCACCGCCCCATCGAGCGTTGCTTGTCCAACTTGATTGCGACGCCTGTCAAGCCACCAGAACTTCAGCGAGTCTGGACTGGCTGCAACACCAACTCTACACCCGCACATGCAGCAACAGCCCACCTTCAGCTAGAACGGGTTCAAGTTGCACTACAGTTCCAAAGCCCCTCGCAGAAATCAGCCTCGATATCTTTTACAACAGAATTAATTATTCACCCATTCTTCTGGACGATACAATACCCCCGTTTACCCCATTCACAAGCGTCTCGCCCTACAAAGCCACATCCAAACAATCACTCGTGCGCTGCATCTCTTCCCACGGCAACCGTTTCAAGATAGCAGTCCGGTCTGCCACGCTCCTGTAACCCACCAAGGTCCAGCCTGCTTCGCAACCAACAGATCTGATCTCCCGACCACCCCATTCCCTGTCGATAAACTCTTTGCTCGAGATACGTTGAATATACCAACACCACATGTCGCTTTTGCCTCGACATCAACACAAATTCCTCCATTCCGAATCCCCTCAACCCCCCTCCTTCTCCCGCATCACGAGATAATAACGAATACTCGACTATTTTTCCGCATGCTGAGTACTGTTGATCGGTCTCAATAAAGAAGTTTCCCCCCTTCGTCGCTGGCGGACGGTTGTCGCCTCAGGTCGCAATCATGGAGGAAATCGCATATGGACTGGCATCCGCTCACCAATTGTACGAACGAACGGGCGGTGGATCGAGTAATGGCACAAAAAACAGGCCTCCGATATTCAAGGTCATTGGAATATCACTGGCGATAGCATCGGGTTGCTTCATCGGCGTATCCTTTGTGCTGAAGAAGGTTGGGTTATTAAAGGCCAACGACAAATACGAGGAAGTGGCAGGTGAGGGATATGGATATCTCAAGAACGCATTTTGGTGGACAGGTATGACTCTAATGATAATTGGAGAGATTTGCAACTTTGTGGCATACGCTTTTACCGATGCGATTCTGGTTACGCCGATGGGAGCTTTATCAGTCGTCATTACCGCCATTTTATCCGCCATATTTTTGAAGGAACGACTGAGTATGGTTGGGAAAGTTGGCTGTTTTCTATGCATTGTAGGATCGGTGGTTATTGTTATGAACGCCCCCGAGTCCTCCTCCGCTGCTACGATTCAGGAAATGCAGGCTTTTGTTATTGCGCCCGGGTTTTTGAGTTATGCCGGTGTGGTTATACTTGGTTGTGCTTTCATTGCTTGGTGGGCAGGTCCAAGATATGGTAAAAAGACGATGATGGTATATATTTCAATCTGCAGTCTTATCGGAGGTCTCAGTGTTGTTGCTACCCAAGGGTTGGGAGCTGCTATCATTTCGCAGATTGGCGGAACGAAGCAGTACGATCAATGGTTTCTATACGTCCTGTTCGTTTTCGTAATTTGTACTTTATTAGTGGAGATTATTTATCTCAACGTAAGTTTAACTACTCCCATTTTCCCTCTCTGGATTAACTAACAATTGCGCAGAAAGCCCTTAACCTCTTTAATGCCGCTTTAGTCACGCCTACCTATTACGTCTTTTTTACGAGCTCTACGATTATCACGTCTGCTATTCTTTTTCGAGGATTCAAGGGAACTCCAACTTCGATTATTACAGTGGTGATGGGGTTTTTTACTATTTGCGCTGGGGTCGTCCTTCTTCAACTCTCCAAATCCGCAAAAGATGTTCCAGATACAGCTGTTTTTGCTGGTGATCTCGACCAAGTTCGAACCATTGCCGAGCAGGAACAACCTGAATCGGAGCCCAAGGCAGATGCCATTCGAGGAACCGCTGCTATCATTCGACGATTCTCCCAGGCAAGAACAAAGATGGAAGCCGAGGAGGCCAAGAGATTACACGATGAAAAGATGGCTCATGATCTTGACACCATTGGCGAAGATGGTCAGCCAGTTCAGTATGAATTCGATGGACTCCGAAGGCGTAGGACGACATTTGGAACTGCCCCGGGTAGTCTACGGTCCCGTGGAAATTCCACTCCTTTCCCAGCGTATACTGAACAGCATCCTCACCCACTACCCGCGACACCTGTTCAGTTTACTCCTGTCCAACATCCTCCTCTAGGGATGTCACGATTCCCAGACCCAGATTCCGAAGACGAAGAAAGACCTATTACCAGAGGATCATCAGTATTTGGACGTCTCACATCTGTTATGACACCAGGCCGTCACCGCTCACAAATGGGGAGCAATGTTTCCAACAACCCCCAAAGTCCAATGCATCCAGTTCCTCTGACCGAAATCGCCGTCCCCTCCGTGTATAAAGGAGACGATAGTATAGGAACAGCCTACTACGGCCACGACACCGAATACAAGGGCGCAGGCGAGCGCCACATCACAATCGACGACACAGGACGAACGGGAAGTCGAGGAAGTAGTCTCCATCCTAATACCGCAGCCCCGACCCCACCTCCTCATTCTGCGCGAAGACAATTCTCTTTTCAGCATATGTTCCGGAGGGGACAATCTGATTCGCAACCCCATCATGGGGATGAAGCCACGCCTCCCTCGCGATCACCCATGATTCGAAAGGGGATGGGACAGCGGAAAGCAAGTGTAGGTGCTGCGACCGTGAAGGGTGCTACGGAAGAAGAGAGATTGGGGTTAGTTAAAGGCGATACGCGAACGGAAGCTCCGAGACCAAGTTACGTAGGTGAAGAAACGAGTGAGGAAGAGGAATGGCTTACGGGTAAAGATGGGAAGGAGAGGAGGAGAGACCTGACGCCGCCGAGGAGGGAACGCGAGGGGAGGGAAAAGGAGAAGTTGGATGAGGCGGGGTTGAGGGATAGCTCGGAGGACTATTATCAGAAGCAGAAGGCTAAGTGGGAGAATGCGGGGGGTGATACCAAGGCGAGGAGTAGGAGTAGGAGTCCGCCTGATGGGCCTGGGTATGGTGGTGGTGGTGGGGGAGGGGGAGCGGCGAAGGGTGCTTTTATATGAGTAAGAGGTTGTTTTTTGGCTGCGTTTTGATGAATGATAATGATGCACGAGCGTGTTGAGCGTTTGTTTTTTGGGGGGCGGTTTTTGCAGAGGGTTTACATATGCATGGATTCGAGGAAGGGGTACAACTAGGGATTTTTCTTTTTTGGAAATTGTGAAGCGCGGTACCCCTCCCTGCTGGTATGGGATAATGAATACAGAGACATACAGAGAGGATGGGATGGGGGATGGGGAAAAGCATACGTAGAGAGATGGGGCAATTGTATAATAGAAGAATTGAATCGAGAATAAGAAATGGAGATTGCGTGTACCTATTTTATGGAGTTGATGAATATGAGCGAGGCCTGAAGGCTTCGTGCGATGAATGAGGTGAGGGCGCGTGCGTGCAAAGAGTGAGTGGGGACAAGAGAAGGGGAGAAGACGGCGGGATTATATACTGAAGTTTTATGTTAGAGTTTACGAAAACTAGTCATATTATACGACCTAGGTGGTTGATCTAAGCTAACGGTAAGAAACCGGGTCAAGGGTGCGATGAAGTCTTGTGATGGCTTGGGTTTGCGTGAGACGCTGAGGCATTTTTAAGGTTTTGGGTCAGAATGATGAGGCTGAGAGGAAGGAAGGGATTTGAAAGGGTTGAAAGAAAGTTGAGTGGAGGTTGTTGCTGGCGGGGATTGGTGGGGGGTATATGTAGGTGAGATTCTGTGAGAGGTTCCAGGTTGTCATCGTAAGCGCTTACCCCGCCATCAAAGTATATGGGCGACCTGGAGTCAGAGAGGGATATATACGGATCGCATCGCTTCTTGAGGGATACTTGGGTGATACTGCGAACGCCCTGACACCACCTTGCTGAATCTACGAAATAAGATTACTCTTCGTCACTCTATTTTACTGGGAAGACCTTGATTCCGGGATCTGGCACCGCACCGGGATTTCGCACATCTGAAGTCACGATTGTTATCACTCAACATTTCGCCTTTCATCATTGCATCTCGCACTCTCAGGAAAAGAAAATGAGTCTCCTCCATACCACAAGACTCTCAACACACCTCCTTCGACTAGTCGGCTCGAATATCCACAATATCGCCGATGAACCGGGTGTGAAATTATTTTTTGATACGGTGTATTGGTATTATGGCGTAAATAAGGGGGGAAGGTTGGGGTTTGTTGGTGGGGATGGGAATCTGGGAGGGAAGAATGGTAGTGGTGGGTTTGGAAGGGGAAGAAGGAGAGTTCCTTTTGTTGTGAGGAGGAGGTTTTGAATTTCATGGGGGGTATGGAAATGGCGTTTTGGGGTAGTCGGGTTGGATGCTAGTGTGGGTGGGAGATTGAGGAGGTTGGGAGAATTGATACTCGTATCGTCTTTTTGTTTAACTTTTATGGAGTAAGCTGTTTTGTCTTTGGGACAGCTGTTGTTTTGTAGCTAAGCTGTTTGTGAGCTGCTAAAATATACTAGCTCCTTGCTAAGTACACGACTACTCACGTGAAAGTTACCCCTCTCTTTTCCCTCTCCAGAGTAAGGTGCATTTATGAGTAGAAATTTATAATTATCATTGAATCAATTATCTAAACCCATGTCAAACTTTTTATACAATTGATTTAATTCTCCAAGACATGTTAGTACGATCTTATTTCGTGGCTTTTGTTCAGATGAACTAACTTATAACATCACCTCTTAGACCCAGCTTTCATATAACAAGATGAGAGAAATTTAATTATGGAGGAAGTGAGATTGGTTCATGTAGGCACAACTAAACATCTCTAAATCGCCTCTCGTAGAAATTGTAATTCTTTGTTGTAATTGTCTGATTCTTTAATATCTCTAAAGCTTCTAACCTAGCTTTAGCCTTCTTAATAATGCTCCTTGCAACGAGAAATACCTTATTACTCCTTTCCCTCTCTACCCCCTTAGTTGACGGAACAGGCATTGTCTTATTAGTGTTCTTCTAGTAAAGTGCTTCCAATATCTCCTCCTTAATATAACATTTAAAATTCTCAACCGCTATAGTGAATTAAGTCTTAGCAAGTAGTCTCGTATCCACTTTAAACCTCTTAATTATATTAATTAGGATTATAAAATGCTTATCTGTTTCGCCTCTTGTTACTAATTCTTTGTCGTCCCCATTCCCTCGTCGGGCTTTGATGATGTCGAATCTTTTTTGGTAATAGGTAAGCTAGGAGCGGATTTCGTGGTGTTTTTCTTCTGAGTTGGGGTCTACTCGTACAAATTCTATTGGGTTCGAGTACTTGCTGCAGATGGACTATGGATTCGAACTGGGAGCGGTAGGTTTTGTGGGAAGGAATCTGATTATTTCTTCTGTGGGTTTGGGCTGTAAAGTTTGGTTGTTGGTAGGTGATTGATCTGTGTTTTCTGCCTTTTTCGGGCTTGTAATCTGTCTTATGTTCTCGGGTTTTCTCTCTGAGTCTATCGATGAAACTCGATAGCTGTCTCTTTGGTTTTTGAGGAAAGTAGCACGAGAGTAAGTCCTGTCTTGAAGGCCGAGAAGCAATAACCGCCAGCTGATTTGAGACTCGTCGCCCAATTTTTCGGCTGGTCGTCCTTGGGATGTTCCAAAAGTGGAAGCAACTGTTCGTTCATCATTTATGGTGAGCTTGAGAATGATGTGACGTGTGAAAAGAAACTATGGCGCTTGAATTGGGTTTTCAGGTCCTTACAGTACGAATAATGCCATTTATCCTCCGTGTCCTATTGTTTAATATAGAGAAAGAAAATTGGTTTTCCTTTTTTATAGGTAACTGAATGCCGGATTTCTTGGCTTGAGTTCACTAGATTGATCGATTTATTTAGTCTGTCGTAGCCTAAACCATGGAATTAATTATGATGACCCACGTGAACGCCTAACTGCTTTGTTGATGGTGCATTTTTTAGTATTTTTAGAACGAATTAGGCTCAAAAATCAATCATTCTGTACTTAAGTTTGCATGCAGGACTGTGCTCCCCCGCGTTTTCCCTTCTATAATTATCCTAACACTTTTAGGAGAATGAAGATATTATAAATAAAATCGTTCTCGTCGTATAGGACAATTAAATTGCTTTTCCGGGTTTTAGTCGCACAATCGGGGATACAGAGTAGAGGGATTCTACTCTTAGTTAGTTACCAATTCCTGCACTCCCTGGTAGGAGTCTCGCAAAGAACAAATAAAGCGATAAATTACATTTCGTTATCCTAAATCACGCTAAGAGTCCTACAAGCCTGAATTGCTGGAGAAAAGAAACAATTGCCTGAGTGCGAAGTTTGATAACCTTCCGATGTTATAAACAGCCCATGGTGTTCCTTACACGCATAAAATGCTGCTCACTAATACGTAATTAATGTAAGACTTTCGCATTCAAGTTAGAAATCCTTCAACTTCTTTGCCTTTACTTCGTGGATCTGCCGTTCTATTGGATAAACAACACTACTTGTTACCATATTAGAAGGTGTAACTTTCGAATAGTCGAATGATGCTGTGGTGCCCAAATTTTAACCTTCATGGGAGTAGTTTTTTGGAGAAAAAGATGATACAAATCAGGTTCATTGACGTTGTACAAGAGGGCGTCAAGAAGGCACGTAATGAATGGCCATTAATAGGTACTCATTATGAACCCATTCTTCTCGGCAACCCAGGGGTTAGTTTTCTATGCTTTTCATGCCTTGAAGTTGGAGAAAATGATTCCTGAACCATCTAGACTTGTTCCCCCCCCTCAGCGGAAGAGTTCTCCGGCAAGAGAGCATTTATCGACACAATCCCCTCCCGATCACTTTCTCTGCTGTTTTCGTTCAAGTAGGTATTTCCTTACTCTGGTTGATGACCTTTTCCATTTTCCGCTTGAGATATTCCATGGTTCCCCGCGCTTTTCTCCGCCACGCAATTTCCAAAACTTGGGTAACGAAGATCGAGAAAGTAATCTTGACTAAATTCGTTCTATTACACCACATCTCTGGCTACTGAATTCATTCCAACTTATTTAAGCACTATATTCAACGCCCCCCAAGAGCGGACTCAATTTCCAAGAAGAGCGTTTCCTCGTCTAGGTAATCTTTCATCGGATTTAGAAATTTTAAGGGCATGCAAAATAACAAGCCCCCCCCACCCAACTCGATCTCCCATCCTTGAAATTGAGTTTTTAATACTATCAGAGAGATGATAATTTGAATTTCTCGGGTTTAAACTAATTACTTCTAAGCTAGGATCGATCTCGTGAAATGAACTTTATTTGAATGGCTCCCTGCAATCTCCCCTAGGCTCTTAAACCTCCCACGGTATGCCACCTTTCTGACAATGATGCCATATCACGACTTGAATTATTCCGTCGCTTCAAGTCCACATAACTCCCCTTTTCAAATAATTCTTATTCACTACATGTCACAACGTAACAACATTCCGAGAGAAAATTGGTAACTAAGAACGTGATAGCCCCTCACACTCCGCGGCTCAACCACGGACTGGCACCCCGCACCACGGAGTAATTTAACACTTCGGGAGATAAAATGGCGACAACCAGTCTTCCCACAATATTTTACTGCACTGGAAATTGGACAATTGGCATCCTATGATGAAATCACTCACACGATGGTGAAATAACCCTCGTTCTCGGATCCCATTCCGAAAATGGGGGCTCGGCAGAGTTGGGTCGAGATGTGTTCAAAAAGGAATGAATAGCCAGCGGGAAAATGCAGGTACGGTACCTGGACAGCTTCTCCTCTTCCTCTCTGGTCTTCACGTCCAACTTTCTCCTCTAATGGCGCGTTTATATGTTCTACTTGCCCTTTGCGGCTTGTTTGGTTCCGTGGTGCCTCAGACTTTTGCGAATTCGACAACGGGTAACTCCAGTTCTGAGTCTGCGGTCACGGTCAATTGGCTTGGAGATAAACCCACCTACCAATCTGGGACGACTTTTGGAATTCCATGGGCTCGTGGGAAACATTTCCCAGAAACCACCAAATTCACGATTTCTGGGGGTTCCACTGAACAGATTGATCTCCAGTCTTGGGTAACAGGATATTGGCCGGATGGTTCCGTGAAATGGTCTGGGCATGCGATTGGGGAAACGGAAAGTAGTTCGGATAGCTATACTGTTAACGCCGCAGCAACCTCGAATTCAACCGGGTCCTCTTCCATTTACAAAAACTCCACGTCATTGTTAGTTGTTACGGACTCGGCCGACAAGATTACGGTTTCAACAGGCAAGCTTATCGCGTCGTTTCCCAAAACGGGAAGCTTTTTAGTCAACTCCATTCAGACGACATCTGGTAAGACCATTGGAACGAATGGTAAACTTGTCCTCCAATCTCAATCAAGCGTCGCGTCAGACTCCAGCAATCGTGGAAACTCATCGATCCAATACTTCAATTTTGAAAGCAACATTGAAGAAGTTACAGTTGGAGAAGAGAGTTCTACAAGAGCACTGGTTACAGTCCGTGGAAAACATCAAGTCACCAGTGGTGCAAGTCATGATAGCTGGCTGCCGTTTGTTGTACGCTTCTATCTCTACGCTAATTCAGAATCCATCAAGCTCGTTCACAGCATCGTTTTTGACGGAGCAGCGGATAAAGATCTGATCACCGGTATTGGAATTCGATTTGGGGTTCCACTTGCAGAAGAAAAACAATACAATCGACACGTACGGATTGCCGGTGTTGACGGCGGTTTACTAAGTGAGGCAGTCCAAGGAATTACTGGACTTCGAAGAGATCCTGGGACAGTGGTAAGAACTGATCAATATGACGGTGTCGAGCTGCCAGCCGAGAGTACCTGGGATGTGAGAGTTGCCACCAGACTGAAATGGATTCCAACTTTTGGCGACTATATCCTGTCTCAACTAACACCCGATGGGTTTACTCTCAAGAAAAGAACCAAGGCAGGACAAGGCTGGATCAAGATTCCGGGTGGTACACGTGCTGGAGGGCTTGCTTATCTTGGCGGTGCTACTAAAGGAGGCCTTGCGATTGGTCTGAGAGATTTCTGGAAACGTTATCCCAGTGGTTTGGAGATTTCGAATGCTGCGTCCGATGAGGGAGAACTGACTCTCTGGCTTTACAGCCCAGAAGCGGAGCCACTGGATCTCCGTCCTTTCCACGATGGTCTTGGGGAACAAGGCTACGCAGACCAGTTAGATGCTTTGGAGATCACTTATGAGGATTGGGAAGGCGATTTCAACACACCTTACGGAATTGCTAGGACAAGTGAAATCTCTCTTTTTGCCTTTGATAGTACGCCATCTCGGGAAAAGCTCGCCAGCCTGGCGGAACACATTGACAACCCACCAGTTCTGGTTGCTGAGCCCAAGTATATCCGGGAGTCTGAGGCGATTGGAACTTACTGGAACTTGCCTGACACCACCACTACCGCATCAGCCGAAATCGAGGGTCACCTGGACTTTCTCTTTAAATTCTATGAAAATCAGATTGAGCAAAGAAAATGGTACGGATTTTTGGATTACGGTGATTTTATGCACACATACGACACGGACCGACACATCTGGCGTTACGATATTGGGGGTTATGCTTGGGATAATTCGGAGCTCTCGCCTGATTTATTCTTTTGGCTCTTCTTCCTTCGCACTGGTCGAGAGGACGTATATCGCTTTGCAGAGGCCCTCACTAGACACACCGGTGAAGTCGATGTCTACCACATCGGTCAATGGTACGCTCCTCTCTCGTTTCTTGGTAACCTAGAAAATACATACTAACACTTTGATAGGAAAGGACTTGGCACCCGTCATGGAGTCCAACATTTTGGAGATAGCGCTAAGCAAGCTCGGATTTCTCAACCCCAGTACCGAAAATATTTCTATTACCTCTCTGGTGGCGATGAGAGAATTGGAGAACTAATGCAAGAACTCCTCGATACCGACAAAACATACGGAATACTGGATCCTATCCGAAAAGTCCGTACTGATGGATGGACGCCAACACCAAACAGCACTGTCGCCATTCAACTCGGAACGGATTGGTCTTCTCTCGCAGGAGGATGGCTAATTGAATGGGAACGTCGTGGTTCTCGATGGGAAGAAGCAAAGGCCAAACTCAATAGCACAATGGCCGGAATTGCAAACCTCAAAAATGGATTCGTCACCGGAACAGGACTCTATGACTTATCGACCGGTTTTCTGGGTCCTCCCCCCGCGGATCCTCAGAACCTCGGGAATGTCTCTGTATCCCATCTCTCCTCGGTATTTGGGCTCCCAGAAGTAGTTTCGGAAGCAATAATCTATTTCGGTTCCGATCTCCCTACCGGTTTCAAGGACGCATGGCTAGATTACTGCTATTATTTTCAAGCTGCTTCCCATGCTGAACAAATTACTCGATATGGAGTTAGTTTTGGGAATTTGAATCTGTACCAGGGACACTCGAGGCTTACAGCTTATTTCTCACATGAGAGGGGAAATGCGACTGCTGCCAGAGAAGCGTGGAAGGAGTTTTTCACAACGGATGGGTTTAAAGCTACTTCACCGTGGAATACTACGAGAGTTGTAGGAGCAAGTGCGCTCACGGAGGTAGATGAGGCCGCTTGGATTTCTACTAATGACGTTGCACAATATGGATTGGCTGCTATCCAGAATTTGGCGTTGGCAAGAGAGGGTTTGGAAGCTTATTTCTCTTAGGGGCTCATTGGCGTGACGTGCAGTGTTGAAGTGTTAGTAGTTGCGATATGTAGTTCCGGACTTTGTATAATGTAATAAAACTTTATCGTATTCATATAATAGCTTGTGGACCATCAACGAGATTATCTAATAAGTCACATTCTCCTACAAGAACTCTTCTGTAGAACCACGTTTTTGGGTACTGGTGTACGGAAACACAATCTTGAAATCACAAAGTTAAATATAATGGTTTCAAGCTGAAGCGATATCAGAAGGACAAGGGAAACTCCATCACTCTCTATTGCATTTAACGCATATAGCTCTGGTATATTTTCTTAATAATTCTCGGGATTGATCATTTTACTCATCTCATTAGCGAATATCGCAATGATATGAGTCAATCGTGAAATTGGTGAATAAAACATGCCACCTCCACCACACGAACGTTGACTTTCACTTTTTCCACGCAGGTTCATCCTATAAAGGAATACCTTTAGGAGGCTACAAAGGGATTTCCAAAAGCGTTTGTTATCCCGTTCCTAGGGGAAATGAATAGACCAAGACTACCTCAGCCTCAAATATCAACAAATCTCAGCCAATCTTACTCTGCTATTCAAATAACCAAGCCAAGACCCTTCTACCCTTATATCCATGCTTGCTTGGTTGTCTTCTTTGCTAGAAATCGAAGAAACCTGGAAAGGGTTTGAAATGAAGAGCACAAAAAGCATACACAGCAGGTTGCTACTTAACAACAGATGATCTCGTTGCATTAGGCAAGATTGATGTGAAAAATCTTAGATTAAAATTTAAGATGCAAGAGCAGGCTTTCGCATTGGTTAAAAAAAGACAAGAGTGTGTTTTTATAATAGTCCAGGGTACGCAGTAAACATAGATTGCCATAAGATTATATATCGCATTGAATGCAAGGAAAAGTGCGTGACTCGGTGATGTGCGCAGCTTAGTGATAAATCACGTTATTCTTATTGGGTCATTTTCATGGTTTCTAACAATCTACTTCCTCAGCGGGGCAATAAAGCCAAAAACAAGGGTGTACTCGATCCAATGCCGCTTTAATATTTTGTGTACCAGCCCTCCGCATCTATCACTGCTTGGCATCTCTCTCTCATGCTATGTACAAGCTCTCTAATTCTATCATGAGTGATGGATTCCTAGGATTCTTGGACTGCTCGCCTTAAGTTCTTATAGCTTCTGTGCACTTGCGGGTAGTACTCTTGGATATAATCCTTCATATCATCCCATAGGGTCTCAATAGGACTGAGGTCTAGAGAGCAGGGTGGCTACTCAATTACCCTTAGTTCTGTAGCCTTAATGACAGACTTTGTGAAAGCAGAAGCATGCCCTTTGGTGTTATCCTGCTGGAACTGCAACTCTGGGTATTGCTGTAAGATTTCGTCAACCACAGGGATAATAATTCCACAATAAGACCCCTTATTTATAGTTTCCCAGTCCTTCTCCCAAAACAGTCCTTTATGCCGTCTATATTTCCTACTTATTGAGCCCCAAAACATCCATCCAATCTTCCTTTGGTACTGTGGCTGCACACAGTCTGGGTGCTCTATTTCATTGTCTTTGCAAGTGACCCAAATGCGAGTATGTCTTCCAGGCTGTGGCCATGTCTCATTACTCCCGAGGATCTCATCCCATTGCTCGTCTGTCCAATTAATATGCTCTTGAGCCCATTCCAGCCTCTTCTTCCTATTCTCTTTAGTAAGAGGGCATTTCTTCTTAGAAACTCGCCGTCTATACCCTTCTTTTTGAATGCTGTCCTTATAGCATATTCCCCGCAATCCCAACCAAGAATCCCAGGGATAGCTACCCAAGGAGTCTCACGGTTCTCTCTAGAAGCTGACACCTATTCAATTAGTCTCTTCCTTTGAGGAGTATTGAGTAGAACTCTCTGTCCAACGTGCTTCTTCTTTTGAGGGGTAAGGCGGTGCCGAATGGCATAGCAGACCTGATCATAAGTGTGTCTAGTCTGCAAGCAGATCTGAGAACGTGTGAAGTTGGCATCAAAGAAGAGGGTCTGAATACGTAGTCTCTCATCGCGAGAGAGCTCTAATTCCCTATGCTGTTGCTTAGGAACTGGTACTCTGAATGTTGATTCCATGCTGAGATTATAGTGTTGCAGGAGAAATTGAGAGAGCAAAAGCAGCATTGGATCATTTAACTTTCATTGGATATACCCCCCTGCTAGCATAGAAAATGCTGAAAGGCTTGGCGGCTTTTTTGCCCCGACGACTACTTCGTACAGGCTCGAAATAATCACCCCCCCACAGTGGGCCAGACTAAATGCTTGGCACATGCCGCTTTATGATTCTTGCTTAAAAATTCTTAGTATTTTGTATAGCCTCCATCAGCAATAATTACATCTATACATTAATCAGACATTCTATGTATTAGATCTATTATTGTAGCATGTGTAATTGATTCCCAGGCCTCCTGAACAGCTGCTCTTAGACACTTATATAACCTATAGACGCCTGAGTAGTACTCTTAAATATAATCCTTTATTATATCTCATATAGTCTTAATTGGGTTTAAATCAGGAGAGTTTGCTAGCTAAAATATAGGTGTAATTCTAATTGCTTTAAAAACAGACTTTATATACGCTAAAGTATAACTCTTTGTGTTATTCTGTTAAAAGAAGAGTTCTAGATATTGCTAGAGAATCTCTTAGATAACTAGAATAATAATCCTACTATAAGAGGCCTTATTAATTGTCTTCTAATCTTTCTCCCAAAAAAGGCCCTTATGCCTCTTATATTTTCTGCTTAAACAGCTCTAGAACATCTATCTAATCTTTCTTTAATACTGAGCCTCTATATAGTCTGTATTATAGACCTCTAACTATCTAATCTTTCTTGTAATCTATGCTCTTATATACTACTCTGGCTTTACCTAAGTCTCGTCACTCTATAGCACTGAAAACTACTGCTCTTCTGTCTAAAAGAGATGCTCCTACACCTAATCAAGTCTATTCTTTTAGTTCTCTTCTAAAAGTAGTAGTTTAAGGCATGTATGTGTAACGAAACTACCTAACAGGTCTAAACAAACGTGACTAGTCTCGAAGGTTGGTATGCAGTAAGAGGTAAGAGCGCGTGAAGTGTTCACTTGGAAGTGAACTCGTTACTTGTATCAAAAGAGTCAGAAGTAATAACTTAATAACTAAGATGATAAACTAAGTTGAGCACGAAGCTCCTAACTAATGGCAGAAGTGCTAGTTATATATAGAACCTTCATTCTCCTAGAGCCCAGAAGGAGCCCCAGACCTCAAGCTCCAATGCAAGCTCCTGCAAGCTCCTGCAAGCTCCAACGGTCATGTGACCGTATTACGTGATAACTATAACATGGAAATCCTTGGATTGTTTAGCTAGTCTAACCGATCCCCTCCGGCTGTAGGTTCTTTGTGGATGTGTTTGACCTGTCAGGGCGCTGCCTGGTCTTCACTAGTCCTGTGCTAGCACGTGATTCGTGACACTATCCCCTTCTTAGCCTAGCGTGTCCCTACGCTTAAGTACAACCTAAGAAATATTGTCAGAAGGCCACTGGCCTTCTCTTCCTTCATTATGTCCTCTAAAGCACAGAAATATAAACAGTGTACTCTCCTCTTTGAAACTATCTAAGCATATAGTTCTAAAATTATGCCTTGTTCCAACTGTCGTCAGTATAGCCGAAAATGCTTTATTCTGAACAACAAGTCGCAGAAGTGCGGGGAGTGTATCCGTCGAGGCGTTAGATGTGACGCCCTCTAGTCATCCAACGATGACCTCCAGAACATTCGTCTCAAAGAGAAGCGTCTAAAATTTGAAAGAGATATAGCTTTTAAAGCAGCCATAGCTGGTCTAGCTTGTGTTCGTGAGCTTGAGCAACGTTAACAAGAGTTGTGTAAGCGTGGAATTAACATGGTCCGTCGGGGACTGCGGACGCTTAACAAGCTCGACGCTGTCAAAGAGAAAGAGAGAGAAGAGAAAGAGGAGAGAGAACGAAGAGAGGAGGAAGCAGCCAGGCTAGCAGCCCTCCCTAACCCTGCTGTCTCTGACCCTGCCCTTGACCTAGGTCTTGACCCATCTTTTCTTTTGTCTTTCCCAGCTGACCACAAGATGTAGGCGAGTCTAGGTTTTGGTAGTAGAACTCCTGAAGTTCCTCCTAGCACTAGGTGAGGTTCCCTTTTGGTTCCCAAGTGTTTTCTAAATGTAGGTAATCCAACTATTTAATCAGGTACTTGACCTGTCCTCTAACAACCTTATAGTCAAGAATCCTCTCAACTTTGTACTCTGTGTTAGGGTTGACAGGTTAGATCTCTGTGAGTAGGGCTAGTAGTGCCTCTGGTAGTGCTGGTTCAAGCAAGGATATATAGAATACTAGATAGATATTCATAGTCTTTGGTAGCACAAGTTTATAATTCAAAGGTCCTTTGATGTATTTGATTTTGAACAGTCTAAGCTTTTTGTGGTCCAGTTTACTGCTTAGTCTTTTAGTGTTAATGTTTTTCCTGACTAAATAGACTTTATCCCCTCCTTTTAACGTTAGCTCCTGACTACGTCGTTTGTTGTAGTAGTGTACATTACGTTCTGTTACAAACTAAAGTTGCTCTACAAGCTTCTTGTGTAATTCCCTGAGTTCATGGTCTTTCAGTCCTGCTTTGTCATTATTGACAGTGCTCTGTAATGGGTCCTGATAAGCAACTAATTCATACCTATAGTTAGCGTAGAATAGTGTGACAAGCGTAGTTTCTGTTGTTGAACTATTATAGGCGAACTATACTAGCAGCAGAAGTTCAACCTAGTTGTCTTGTTTATAGTTTACATAATATCTCAAGTATACTTTAATAACTTGATTCATTTATTTAGTACCTCTATTTGTCTGAGGGTGGAAAGCTGTCGACAGCTTTCTTTTCGCACCCAGACGCTCTATAAGGGCTGTCTAGAACTTCAAGGTAAAGAGTTTATCTCTGTCAGAGATTATCTCTTCTGGTAGACTATGTAGAGTAACTACTTCCTGTAGGAATGCATAGGCTAAATGTTCTGCTATACTTGCTTCTATATATAGTACAAGTACTATGTACTTTGTGAGTTGTTTAACAATAACTAGGATTGAGTTATACATAACTCCTGTTATTAGGTCTTTGGATTTTAGTAGTTTGACTATAAAATCTTATAATATAGATTTCTAAGGTATCTGTGGTATTAGAGTAGTGCTCATCTGTCTATAAGGTACATAGCAGAAAGCCTTGTTCCTAGTACAGGTATCACACTCTGCTATTACTTCCTTGACTACTGCTGATAGGCAATTAACATAGTAGTGTTGCTTAACTCACTAGAGGGTTTGCCGAACTCCCTGGTGACTATGTACTAGGGCTATATAGTACTCTTTGACGAATTCTTTTGTGTAGGATTTAGGGACATATAACCTTCTGTTAGTGTACTGTTCTTTGTCATTTTGTCCTTGCTTAGCTAGAGCTGGCTGCTCTAATTCCTAGGCTTCCTAGATTTTCTTTGTCCAAGGGTTGTCAGTTTCTATTGCTACTATCTTGTATATAGCTGGCGCTAGGTCTCTATTTTCTAGAGTCTTCAAGATCGCAATCTTCTTGTACTCTTTATTTCCTTTATAACTAGGTTGACGGCTTAAAGTGTCTACTTGTGGATTATTAGTTCCTTTGATATAACAAATCAATATATTAAATCCAGCAAGGGTTTGTAACTACCTTGCTAGGCGTCTATTACTAAGTTCTTTTGTTGTTGTAAATGTTTTAAGGTTCTTATAATCAGTGAGGATTAATACCTAGTGCTTCGCACCCTGTAGGTAGATCCTCTAATGTTCTAAAGCCAAGACTATAGTAAGAAGCTCTTTCTCATAGATGCTATAGTTTTGCTGGGCTGAATCTAGCGTTTTAGAGAAGTATGCTACAGGCATAAGTTTCTCCTTGTTATTTAGTTAAAGATGTACAGCAGTGACTGCTGTATCAGAAGCATCTGTCTCTATAGTGCTTGGTTTGTTGGCATTATAGTTCCTGAGGATTAGTTTCTTAGTAAACCTCTTTTTTATTACTTGAAATACTGCTTCGACAACCTTATCCTACACAAAAGAAACATCTCTTTTTGTAAGGTTTGTCATAGGTTTCGAGATCCTAGTATAGTCTCTAATAAATTGTCAACAGAAGTTAGTGAATCCTTGGAAAGATTAGACGTCCTTGACGTTCTCTAGTAACTTCTATTCCAGAATTGCTTTAACTTTCTTAGAGTCTACCTCTATTTGTCTAGGAGTAATAGTATACCCTAGAAAGATAGTACAAGTTACTCTAAACTTATATTTCGAAAGTTTAAGGCAAGAGTTCACTGTTGCAAGTTATTATAGAACTTTCTTAACATACTTCTTATAGTCCTCTAATCTTTTCAAAAACACAAGGATATTGTCTAGGTAACAGATAATAGTTATTCCTAGAAGATCCTTAAGTATTTTGTTGTTTTGTCTCTGACAAGTAGTAGGTGTGTTAGTTAGACTAAACGGCATTACTGTGTACTCATAGAGGCCCGATGGCAAGACAAAGGCTGTCTTCTATTTATCTCTTTACTTAATCTATATTAAGCTAAAGGTGTTTCGCTAGTCGAGTTTAGTAAATATCCTAGCCTTTCCTAACTTGTCCTACAAGTACTAACCTTCTGGCAATAGATAAGTGTCCTTAACTGTTGCCTTGTTAACGTCTCTATAGTTAATACAAACTCTTCTATTTGAATCGTCCTTCTTAAATGTGATAAGTATATTAGAAGTAGCTAGCAAATCTGATTTTCAGATGTATCCTTTCTAAATTCCTTCTTATATATACTTCTCGAGAAGCTACAAGTTCCTTTAATTATAAGGTCAAAGCTTCTACTTCTTGAGGTTATAACTCTCTCTTAATTTAATCTCATAATCCCACAGTTGATGTTTAGAGAGGGCATGTATGTCCTCTGAGTTGTTAAACAACTCTGTAAATTCCTTATACTACACAGGTATTATGTTATTAGCAGTCTAGCTAACCTGTGGAGGACCCTAGGCTAGGTGTCCTAGCGCTTTAGAAGAGGTGGCGCTAACCTCCTTCTAGCCTTGTAGTCACAACTGTATATAGTTACATTAACTAAAAGTAATGCTACGTTTCTTCTAGTTAATGTCTAGATTGTGTTCTTGAATCCAGGGCATACTAAGTATTGCTTCTTTGTTTTCTATCTCAACGACATTGAATTATGTGTCTAAACAGTGTCTGTTAATAGTAGTCTTTGTAGAGATAGTTTACTAGTCAATAACTCTGTTTTAGTAAGTAACATTAGTCTTGTCAACAATACTTAAGACATAGAGTAAAGTTTTCTTGACTAGGATGTTAAGCCTTTTATAGGCTTTCAGGGATATGAAATTACTTGTTGCTCTAGAATTAATTATAACCTGTAATTTCTTTCCCCTAATAGTTACAATTACATAAAATTGACTTTCTCCTAAAGTAGTATACAGTTCTAGTCTAATATAGTAAATGTCAAATATATTATTTTCAGCATTGTCAAGCCAGGCTATAGCATTCTAAGCCTATGGAAAGAATATAACCTTTTCTTGATCTATGTATACTACTTTACATATCTGTTAATATTCTACTCCTATCTAATAGTCTAGCAGTGTTCCTGTAAACTGCTTGTCTAATGTCTAGTTAGATGTTAGTTATAGTTAGTAACATACTCATTCTGTTATAGAGAGGCCTAGGGTCTAAGCAGCCTAAAGTTCTCCTTCTACTAGGTAATAGAATTCCTTAGGCAGTAGTGTCTTGTCACGGTTTATAGTGTAATTATATTCCTTCTCTTCCCTAGAGATGTGTCTAGAACCCTCGTGTCTAAAGCAGATATAACCTGCCTAATTATTATTAATAATGTACTGTTAGAGAGGAATAGGATTATGTCCTATAGTAGCATGTAGAGACTAAAAGTCTAGCCTTTCGCCCTTTATGTCTACCTAACGATTTCCTCTCTTATAGGTCCCGATAAAGACCTATGTATCCCTAACCTGGGGTTCTCTACTCTAATTATTCCCGCTAGTTGATTCTAACAACTTAGAGGACTCTTCCTCTAACGTGCTAGCTAGTGATTCGTAAGTGGCCTGTAAGAGTAACTTATGCTCGTTCTCTAAGCAGGTGTTATAGTATTGTTCAAAGATAGAATCATTCTCTTCTTTAACCTGAGTTTTATATCTATATACTTCTAATTCCTTATCAGAGAGCTCTTGTGTTTCCAGCAACACTATCTCTCTTTAGAAGGTAGCATTGACTTGTTTTCCCTTGTTGGCTTACTTCTTCGAGCTACATTCGTTTGCTCTATAGCCTGACTAGCTACATAAGTAGCATAAATTCTGCTTGTGTCAGTGGTTCTGTTCCTTCTAGGAAAGTTTGCCTTGTTTGTTTGTTTTTTCTTTGACCCTGGACTTGTGTGTTACATTAAGTTCTATTGGGTCCCCTTGGTTGTGACTTTTCTTGGAATAGTGTTCTTTGAAATAGCTATAGTTCCCTTTTTGTTCTAGGCGTTGCTTGTATATATGGTTGTCAATTTAAATTAAGCTGTCTACTAGCTTCTTTAAGTCAGTAGGCAGGTCAGAGCGTAATAACTTATCTTTTACCACGTCCTTGAGACCTTGGTAGTATTAGTCAATGAGAGCACTGTTGTTCTATTCTACTCTTACTAAGTATTGTTAAAATTCTAATGTATATTTTACAGCAGACCCTGTCTGGGTAAGGCGTTAGAGTCTATTAACTTGTGAGGTAGATGGTAGGCAATAAGTCAATTTGAATCTTTTCAATTCAGTACAGAACTAATCTCTGCCCCTCCTTAGAGGTACAGGAGAAGTCTCGCTTTATAGAAGCTCCTAAGCCCTAATATTACGTTAACTCTGTTAACTCTGTAAACTCCATCTACTAGAACTGCTCAATTCCTGATTGATTTATAATAGCAGATGAAGACTTCCTTAGATTAGATGAAAAGTCACATGACCTCATGACCTTGTGACCTCTATATATTACAACTATCTCCCCTTCTAAGGATCTTGTCCTCAAGATTAATTTTGCCTGTTTTTTGTAAAAACGTTGCAAAGGTACAATTCAGCGGGTATTGCGGAAGAGCATATAAGTAGACAACATCATTGCTGTTTGCTGTAGTAAACAAAATTGCTCTACAGCTATTAGTGGGCGATTTGTTGATTTCGCGAAAGCACAGACAACAATTGCAACTAAGAGAGTTGATTGGTCCTTTTCTCTTGTAGCAGTTATATTGAGGCACTGTTTGGTGTCCTTGTATATGCAATACCAGGGTGTTCTGAACAGTTTTGTTGCAAGGGAATAAATTGTATGAAAACCTTATACAGATACTTCCAAGGCATCAAAGAGGAGCTAGAGGTCGATGGGAAACTGCAGCGTGCTACATGTAAAATGTAGGAAGATTGCAGCATCTTTCAGGATACATATAGAGACCTGTCCTTCTCTTTTGCAAGACCTTCTCTTTTCTATACCCTAAAATTCCTTATTATGTCTTATTCTGTTCACAACACTTCTAAGTGTAAAGCCAATCTCGCTGAGTCCTTTCCCGTTGTTGGTCAGTGTTTGAAATACTTTAAGCACCTCCTTATTGATCCCTTTGTCTTGTGTGCAGTTGCTCCAGGGAAAAAGAATTGTGACTAATACATCAAAGGCTCTGAATCATGTGAGCTAGTAAGCTTCTTTACTTTTAGAATTTCATGAGTAATCATCTAATATTCCAGATTCCACGATCACTTTCAGAGGCATGCCAGGCCTGGGAAGACACTGTCAATATCTTCAAGAAATATCTTGAAGATTATCTAAATCAATACTATGTTCAAGATAAGGATAATATATCTCCTTGTAGTAATTAGAATTTCAATGAGTAGAAGGATACTTGGAGGCTCTAGAACTCTTCTAACTACATCAAAGAGTCAGATGCAGAGGAAGCCTGAGATAGGGTTCCAAAGGTGTGTTGCTTTTGTATGATCAGAGGGTCCTTGCTAATAACAAGAAAGGAGTACAAAGACGTCTACACTAAAGGTGTTAGACTCATTGCTAATATCTCTACAGAGATAAGTAGGCAGTCGACCAGTGGTGCTTCAGCTGCGGACAATGTAATGCTTATTGTAGTTTATGAATTAACTACAGAAGTTCGAGCCTGTCGAGAGGTCTTCATAGTAGTAGTAAGTTCTCAGAAGTTCTAGAATTCCACGCTGACTAGTTATAGCACAATGTCGTTCCCAATGAGGATGAGCAGATCTCGTTGGAAGTGTTGTAGTTCTTCACAAGAGCTTAACAGTCTTAGAAGTTAGCATTTTTGCTTTTTGAAGATGTAGAGTTGTGAGTCAGAGAGGGAGTGTGTAACTATAGTAAAGCTACATAAATGAACTGTTTTTTTTTGTGCCTTGTTTTCCTTGTGAACTTTAGTATTTTGATTCTCAGTAAACCTAGTAAACTACATAGGAGAAAAATCCAAGGAAGAGCGTCTCAACTAAAGTCACAGACCTTGCGCAGTCTACTAGGTCTTCTCTTCTCCTTTGAAGGGCGCCCTCTTCGTCGTGAGGTGTTTAAGCTTTTCAATACCTTGGCAGGTGGTTGAGAGGAGGATTAAAGTGAAAGACTATAGTTCTTGTTGTATAATTGAAGAAGTTCCTTAGCATTTGCAAGGTTGGGATAAGCAGGTAACCAGGTATTGTGATTATTTGGCTAGGATTTTCATTTAATCAAATACTTAAGTTTCTTGCCTCAGCCTTCTTGTCTGTGATCGACAATAGCCTCAACTTCCCATTCTTGTTCCTTATCGTCCTCTGCTAATTCCAGGAGTTCTCCTAGGGCATAGAGGTAAGGTTCCTGACCCTTCTTGGTCAAGTATTCTTCAAGGAGGGAAACATAAAACGTTGAGTGCAACTGTTTATATATGCTAGGTAAGTCTAGCTTGTACACAGACGTGCTAATACATTCTAGGATCTTAAAAGGTCTAATAAATTTTGGCTCAAGCTTTCCTGCTTTGAGTCTGAGATTTTTTGTTGACAGCATAACCCAATCTCCTTTAAAGAAGTGTCTATCTAATCAGTGTTTATTAAAATAAGACTCTCGATTGTTTTGTACACAATGCCAGAGATCATGAAGTTTATTCTGCTCTTCATGAAGAATCTCTAGTCTCCTGCGAGCAGCTGGTACCTCTCCTTTAATCCTGTCCTTAGGATTCCATGGAAGTCAGGGTTGGTAACTGTAACACACTTTAAAAGGTGTGTCTTACAAGACCTGATGTTTAGAGTTATTATATGTAAATTCAGCGAAAGTCAACTTTTCAAACCAGTTAGCTTTTCGCCAGCTGCAATATACTCTAAGGTAGTGTTCAAGAGCCTGGTTCTGCCGCTCTGTCTAACTATCTGTTTACAGATAGAATGTAGTACTTAACCTTTGCTTACACGCTATGTGAAAGCAGAAAGCAGACCAAAAATTGCTTGTAAACACAGTTCTACAATCTAAAACAATTCCATCAGGGGTACCAAAGAGTAAGAAAACATTGTCCCACATTAAACTAGCAAGCTCTAGAGAGTTGACTGTCTTGTGACAAGCAATATACTTTGCTATTTTAGAGTACTGGTCTACAACCACAAGGATTGCATTAAAATCAGGACCTCCTGCCAGGTTTTTACACAGGGGCAGGCCTGTGACAAAATCTATAGAGATCTCACCCCAGGGTCTTTTTGGCTGCGGTAAACTACTTAACAGACCATATGACATATGCCTCTTGGCCTTGACTCTCTGACAAATATTACATTCTCTACAATAGAGACAGACATTAGTTTCTATGTTTTCCCAATACTAGGATCTTTTTAAAAGCTCTAGAGTCTTGTTGACTCTGTAGTGTCCTGCTAAAGAGTTGTTATAATAAAGGTTCATGACTTGAGCTCGTAAGGCAGGGTCATCAGGCACTACGACTCTTAAATAGAACCAGAGAAGGTTCTCATTGTATGTCTAAATTAGTTCTCTACTTGTGTCTCGTTTGCTAAGCCTCTTTTTCAGAATGTCTCTACATTCTAAATCGTTCCTCTGAGTCATCTTGACAATATCAAGGAGTGGCTTAGAAAGAGGGGCCAGTGCTGTAGCTCTTTCAGTAGCTATACATATCTATGAACGTGGAATTAAATGTTTGTAACCATCTAATTCAAAAACTCAAGGGACAACTAAGTTCTTGATTCCATCAAGTGATTAGGACATAGATATCCTCATCACCCTAGCTACAGCAGTAGAACCTTCAAGGTAGTACCCTACACCTTGCTTCTCTTTCGAGGAATCCTCAAGGAGGCCTTCATACATGCCTTGAGGTAAAAGCTCTTGTGCTATAGCAGATATAGCAAACATCAAGGGTTGTGTTTCAAGAGAGAACTTTCCTAGGGCCAGAAAAGAACCTAGAATTACAGTTGCAAAAGCTCCCTTCAGTTTATTCTGAAAGGTTAGAAGCCAAGTCACATTAGCAGGACCATCCTTATAGTCTGGCCTTCTGCTAGGTCCGTCCACAGGGTTTGAGGTGCCTTTATAATATATAATCTGAAAATCATATGTCGCAAGATACATTGCCTAGTGAGCCTAACAGCTTTCTAAGTACTTTGTTTCTATAAAGTACTAGAGGTTATTATAGTTAGTTATAACCTCGATTGTAAACCTAGCACCTTCAAGATAATGTCTCTAATGCTTAAAGGCTATAACAATCACAAGAAGTTCTCTATCATAGGTACTGTAGTTTTGTTTAGCGCTAGTGAGTTTCTGGGACTAAAACGCCACAGGATGCTAATGTTGTTTTATACTATTAGTAGCATCTACTTGTTGTGAAATAGTTCCAGCAATAGCAAATTTAGACACATCAGTTTCTACATAAATCTACTTAGAAGGGTTGAAATAGATTAGGACAGGTGTTGTTGTAAATATAGTTTTTAAAAGTTAAAAACTTTCTTCAGCTGTCTCTGTCTAATTAAAGGGGCCAGTTTTGCGGCCCTGTTCCATACCTTTCAAGAGATCTGTTAGGCCTAAGGTTACAAAAGAGTAACAATAAATAAACCAACGATAAAAATTTGTAAACCCAAGAAAAACTTAGACTACATGGAACAAAGTAGGCTAGGGCTATTCCACAATAGTGTAGATCTGTTCAGGATCTGCTTTTACACTATTTGTTCTAACAATAAAGCTAAGAAACTTGACTTCCTTGACGTCAAACTTACATTTGCTAAGTTTATAGAACAAATCACTATTGTGTAGCCTAGTAAGGACCTAGCAAACGTGATCATAGTAGTCTTCTTCCTTTCGTGAGTAAATAAGGATGTCATCTAAATAAACAATCACAAAATCATCTAGGAGGCTGCTAAGAACAGTATTGATGTATGCTTGAAATGTTGCTAGTGCATTTGCCAGACCAAAAGGCATTACAAGATACTCAAAATACCTATAACAGGTCCTAAATGCTGTCTTCTATTCATGGCCTTCATGAATTCTGACGTGATAATAAGTATCTTTTAGATCTAGTTTTGTGAAGATAACTGCTTTACTTAACTAGTTAAGAGACTCATTAATAAGAGGAAGAGGGTAACAATTTTTGATTGTGACTTTGTTAAGACCACGATAATCAACACAAAGCCACAGGCCTCTATCTTTTTTTGGAACAAAAAGGATAGGCGCCCCTGCGGGACTTGTGCTAGGCCTAATCCAGCGTTTTCGGAGAGTGTCTTGTAGATACAAGCACAAAGCTTTAAGTTGGGTCTCTGACAAATTGTACAAGGGCCTATAAGGAACAGTACCCTCTGTATTAATAGCATGCTTAACACCTCCAAGGCTAGGAAGTTCCAAAGCTTTATTAGAGTCAAAGACATCTGAAAAGTCTATTCCCTTTTCCTGTAGGTATTCAGGTACTTCCAAGGATCCTTTCTGGACAGTATTAGCATAATACACTAGACCATTTACTAAGGGATCGTCCACATTACTCTGTAAGTATGTAGAGACTTAATACCCCTCGCAAACACATGAAGCCCATTGTCTAAGACAATTGTATTCTCCTTTCTTTATAAACAAGACCTGAGCCTGAGCGTCTAGGTCCTTGTTTAACTCCTCTTTAAACTCCTTTGGGGTGAGAATTTCTATGTTGTCTGGCCACGCCAGAGCGTAAGCCTATTGTTTTCTAGCATAGTCAGCATACTGAGCAATAGTTGATTCATAAAATTCTAAACTAAAAACAAGGGTATAGATTCCTTGGTTCTTACACCCATAGAAGCAGAGGTTAAAAGATTGTGTTTCCCTACGATCGTCGGTGACAAGCACCTGTAGATCATAGGCTTAGAGTACTTTGAATCTACTCTCATAAAATGTAACAAACTCTTGATTGTATTTCACTAAGGCCACGAAACCCTTCTTTTAGGCCCAGTTGTTGTTGAGGAAGTTGTAATCAGAGCCTGTATCTCCAAGGCTAGTATGTGTCGCCGAGACACCTGTTTCAGGCTGATTTAGAGTCACTTGTATTAACATATAACTTGATACGCCTTCTTCACTTAGGCTATAATCCTCGACGTTCAGGACTTAGCCCTCTCTTTTCCTGACTCCTTTGAAGACTTTGTTTTAGAACGTTCCTCTTACTAAATAGTGTTAACTATTCTCTAGAGGTTTCTTGATTTGTCTAGGGTTTTTGCTTTTTCTGGATTCTTTTGTGCTCATTCAGAGTACTTCTAATACTTACAGCTTCCTAAAACATGCCTAGATTAGCTGCAAGTGTAACAGGTAATGTTAGAGTTAGAGTTGTTGTGCTAGCTATTGTTAGTCCTCAATGGTCCTGAAATACCACTGGAATTACTCTTTCCATTTTTTCGGAAACGTCTTTTTGACTGACAACAATCCTTAGAACCAGATAAACTATTGTTCTTTAGATAGGGGTCTTTTAAACTAGAAGTGTCTTTTGATCCTCCTACCTTGGTTTTGCTCCTATTTAGATAGGCAGAATGTTCTGCTTTCTAAGCCTTTTCAAGCTATTCCTATATAGAACTTGCTTCATTTCCAGAAAGGATTGCAAAAAGCATCTGACAGGTTTTGTAATCAGTAAGTGTAGCATTGAGTGTTTTGATACAGTTACTCTCAGGTCTTTTCTCCTAGTCTGATTCCAGAACAACTATTCTGTTGTAAAGTTCTAGAACTATTTCCTAGTCTACTTGTTCAAGGTTGCGAAGTCCTTCAAAGGCTTCTTGAGAGCGTGTTTGAGGCACTAGAATCATGTTGGCTAGATAAGCCTTGAAACTGTCCCAGTGAATTTTACATGCTAGTAGATCCTCCTTTATTGCAGCTTCCCAGGTTTCGTGAGGTTTATCTCAAAGGGTAGTTGCAGCAGTGTTCACCCTAGAGGAGTGTCTGTTATATGTCTAGGGTTGGGACCTAAAAACCGCCTCCCACAATGACACAAATGTTCGATGCTCTTTGAGAGACTTTCTATAATACACTTCTAGTGTTTAGACCTTGAGAAGTTTCTCTTAGTCTAATTTATACTTAAGGACGTTTTGGGGAGGTTTAGGTCGAATAATATCTTTATCTGTCTCTGGATCCATTGAGTTCTCAACCTGAGGTATCAGTGTTAATTCGCGGATAGATGACGTTGTTGTAGCAGTAGTGAATCAGAGATTATCTCACATAAGCCTTTTCTCCTGTTCTAACTAAAGGATACGTTGATTGATTTGGTTGACCTTCTCTTACTGTCTTCGAAGAGCTTTGACCTCTACACGAAGGAGGTTTTCTCGAGTCTGAGGAGCGTTGAGTTCCACTTCGCTTAGGTCTGGTTCAATCATATAGGGGTTATTAATTAGGGTTGCTGAAAGGTCCCTGTGAGGGTCCTGTGATGGTCCGCCAATGGAGTTGGAAGAGCTTCCTCTATTGTCAGGTATAACTTGTTCAGGAGTAGTCTGAGCAACGTCTTCGTCGGGTGGTCTTCTGAGTCTTAGAGGCATCTTACTTATTGTACTACCTCTCTATTGAGTGTAGAGAGATTAGCTTGTGAGGTGGATAGTAGACAATAAGTCAATTTAAATCTTTTCAATTCAGTACAGAACTAATCTCTGCCCCTCCTTAGAGGTGCAGGAGAAGTCTCGCTTTATAGAAGCTCCTAAGCCCTAATATTACGTCAACTCTGTTAACTCCATAAACTCCATCCACTAGAACTGCTCAATTCCTGATTGATTTATAATAGCAGATGAAGACTTCCTTAGATCAGATGAAAAGTCACATGACCTCATGACCTCGTGACCTCCACATATCACATAACTGCTTTCTTTTTGATGTCGATATCTCTAAACACTCTTTGTAGTCTTACTTTGAATCCTTTTACGTTAATAAACAATCCTTAAGTCACAAGACTTATTTTTATAGTTAGCAAACCATCTATATATTGTTCCTTCTAGTATTCCTCAATGTGTAGCTTGATTCACTTGTAGGCGTCTTCTATAAGTTAAGTCACTATCTAATAGACTTAGTTAGATTCGTTTGAAAACTTGTCTCCGTGGAACCCTAGGTACATAAAAGATTTTATAAGAAATTCTCTAAGTGTTGCTAGGTTTCTATTGTATTTGTTAGGCATAGGAACCTTGATGTTCTCTCTGAGAGTAACATTTAGTTCTTCTATCGCTAGTGTCGGAGGTAGTATAGATACTAGAGTACAGTCTCTTTCGCGGCCAGAGGAGGACAACATAATCGTAGTCTTACTTCTAAGACAGTACTTAAAGTATAACAAAACTACCTAACAGGTCTAAACAAACGTAACTAGTCTCGAAGGTTAGTATATAGTAAGAGGTAAGAGTATACAAAGTGTTTACTTAGAAGTGAACTCGTTACTTATATTAAAAGAGTCAGAAGTAATAACTTAATAACTAAGATAATAAACTAAGTTGAGTATAAAGCTCCTAACTAATAGCAGAAGTGCTAGTTATATATAGAACCTTTATTCTCCTGGAGCCTAGAAGGAGCCCTAGACCTCAAGCTCTAATGCAAGCTCCTGCAAGCTCCTGTAAGCTCTAACAGTTATGTGACTATATTACATAATAACTATAACATAGAAATCCTTAGATTGTTTAGCTAGTCTAACTGATTCCCTTCGGCTGTAGGTTCTTTGTAGATGTGTTTGACCTGTCAGAGCGCCGCCTGGTCTTCACTAGTCCCGTGCTAGCACGTGATTCGTGACAGTATATTGCTGTATATAGCCTTTCTTCTTAAAGGCTACTCTTATTGCCTTCTCTCTATAGTCTCAGCCTAGGATTAAAGGAATATCTACTTATTTTGTACAACGATTTACAGCTAAAGCAGTAGTCTATTCTATAAGTTGTTTTCTTTCTAGTATACTTAAGAAAAGCTTTCTACTACAGGTATGTTTTTAAGGAGTTAATTAGTAGGCAAGAGTATATTATATCTAGTTTCTTATTAGGTTTAGCTGTAGTATAATTTCGTCTTATATAAAGCTAGCATTATGATATAGAGTCTATACCTATATTTAATTGTCTCGCGTATACTGTTTTAAAGGTGTCTTAGGTATAGACATATAGTAGAATACTTCTATAGTGTTGACTTAATTGAAAATAAGTGAAAAAGTAGTATCTGGAGTATATTAATCTCATTAGCTATAATGACGTTAGCGTGGAACCTTCTAGTATATTATAGTAGTAGCGAATAGTAGTTATTTCAGCTCTATACAAAGTATACATTATAATCCTTACAAGCCTAGAACTATAAGTCTGTGCGCTTGAGTATAACAAAACCTACTCTTGTACTAAAAGTAACAAAGGTAACTAAGTCTCGAAGGTTAGAATGCGAGAAGAGGTTTAGATGTACTAGGTGTTTACTTAAAGGTAAACTTGTTACTTGAACTTAAGAAGACAAAACAATATATTGTAAACTAAGTAAAGGAGTTAAGTATAAAGCTTCTATCTAATAGCAGACGTACTAGTTATATATAGAACCTTTATTCTCGTGGGTAGACTAGAGAGCTAGTCGCTCTAGTCGACCTAGTCGCTTAGGTAGCTCGTCGCTCCAGGCGACCCAATATGTCACGTGATTTATACTGAATGAAATCCCTGGATCGCTTTGCTACTCTAGGCAACCCCTCATTTGCTATAACTTACTTAATAGTATCTTGTCTTGTCAGGGCGCTGCCTGGACTTACTTATTACATGCTGACACGTGATTTGTAACACTATCCCCTTCTTAGCCTAGCGTGTCCCTACGCTTAAGTACAACCTAAGAAATATTGTCAGAAGGCTACTAGCCTTCCTTTGTTTCTATTATACTATCTTCTAACAATAAGAAATGTACTAAATGTTAGTCTCTTAGTTTCTATATTAAAAGACACAGCGACGAAATAGCTTCTTGTACTTAATGTAAAAAATCCCTTGATTTAGCTAGCAAGCCTTGCTAATGTATTACAATACAAGGCAACTAATATTCTTGTTGCTCTGCCTGTGCTAGACAGGGAAAATCTTGCAACTATCACAAGTGTAACTAAATGCCTTTGATTTTAGACTAGGCTTCTATTGAGAAGCAGAAGGCTCTGTTAGACTCTCAGGAGGAAGAGGCTATAGCCAAGATCCTCCGCCTGTGACAGCAAAAACGTCTTCTCCTTAACAGAGAGAAGAGAATAATAGCAGCTGGTCTTAACTCACTTAATAAGTTAGATGCTGCTAAAGAGTCGGAAAGAAAAGAAAAGGAGGAACAGGAAGCAAAGGGCAGAAGAGAAGAAGAGGCTGCTAGGCTAGCGGCTCTTTCTACTCCTAGTTCCTTCGACTCTTCCCTTGACCTAGGTCTCGACCTAGCTTTCTTTTTGTCTTTCCTAGCTGACCACAAGATGTAGGCAAGCCTAGGTTTCAGTAGTAGAACTCCTGAAGTTCCTCCTAGCACTAGGTGAGGCTTCTTTTTAGTTCCTAAGTATTCTCTAAATGTAGGTAATCTAACTACTTAATTAGGTACTTAACCTGTTCTCTGACAACCTTATAGTCAAGAATCCTCTTGACTTTATATTCTACATTAGAGTTAGCAGGTTGAATTTCTGTGAGTAGAGCTAGTAGTACTCTTAGTAGTACTAGTTTGAGCAAGAATATATAGAATACTAGATAGATATTTATAGTTTTTAGTAACGTGAGTTTATAATTCAAAGGTTCCTTGACACGTTTGATTTTGAATAGTCTAAGCTTTTTGTAGTCTAGTTTATTACTTAGTCTTTTAGTATTAATGTTTTTTCTAACTAAATAGACTTTATCTCTCTCTTTTAACGTTGGCTTCTAACTATATTGTTTATTGTAGTAGTATATATTTCTTTCTAACACAAATTACAGTTCTAATATAAGTTCTTTGTATAGTCCCTTGATTTTCGAGACCTGAACCTAGGTGTAACGAAACCTACTCTCGTACTAAAAGTAACAAAGGTAACTAAGTCTCGAAGGTTAGAATGCAAGAAGAGGTTTAGATATACTAGTTGTTTACTTAAAGGTAAACTTGTTACTTAAACTCAAGATGTCAAAACTAGATGTATTAAAAACTAAAGTAAGTTAAGTATAAAGCTCCTATCTAATAGCAGACGTGCCAGTTATATATAGAACCTTCATCTACCTAGATGTCAACAATGTTGCTCTGTGACTTTGTTAAATGTTAACTTATTAACTAGGCAAGAAGTTAACCTACATTATGTTATGTAATAGAAATCAAAGAAATCCTTAGACTAGCTAGCTACTCTAGCTAATCCCTATAACCTATATCTACTCAATAGTATCTTGTTCTATTAGAATGTTATCTAGACTTACTTATTACATACTAACATATGATTTGTAACACTATCTTCTTCTTAGCCTAGCATGTCTCTACGCTTAAGTATAACCTAAGAAATATTGTTAGAAGGCTAACAGCCTTTTCTTTTTTTTATTATACTACCTAAACAACTAAACAAACGAAGTAGTAGACTTCTTAGTAACGCTATTGAAAAGACTAGTCACAGAAACATAGCTCCTTGTTCTAGATGTAAAAAGAGTAGTTAATCTTGTGTAGTGCCTTGTAACTAAAAACACTTATACTATACTAAGTGTACCTGTCAAGGGAAGACTTGTAATATCTAACAAGTCAACTAAATGCTCTTAGTTTTAGACTAGGAGTCTCTAGAGGCGAAGCAGCAGAAACTACAGTCTGCTCGAGACAAAGACCTGCGGGTTCAGCAAGAGGCTATTGCTAAGGTTCTCTGAATTAGCAAGGAGGAAGAATTCCTAGATACTAAGGAGCAAAGAATAATAGTAGCTGGTCTTAACTCACTTAATAAGTTAGATGCTACTAAAGAGTTAGAAAGAAAAGAAAAAGAAGAACAGGAAGTAAAAGACAAAAGAAAAGAGAAGACTACTAGACTAGCAGCTCTCTCTACTTCTGCCTTCTTCGACTCTTCCCTTGACCTAGGCCTCGACCTAGCCTTCTTTGAATCTTTCTCAGCTGACTACAAGATGTAAGCAAGCCTAGGTTTTAGTAGTAGAACTCCTAAAGTTCCTCCTAGTACTAGTTGAGACCTTTCCTTAGTTCCTAGGTGTTTTCTAAATATAGGTAATCTAACTATTTAATTAGGTACTTGACCTGTCCTCTAACAACCTTATAGTTAAGAATTCTCTTGACTTTGTACTCTATATTAGAGTTAACAGGTTAGATTTCTGTAAGTAGAGCTAGTAGTGCTCCTAGTAGTACTAGTTTAAGCAAGAATATATAGAATACTAGATAGATATTTATAGTCTTTAGTAGTGTAAGTTTATAATTCAAAGGTTCTTTAATGTATTTGATTTTAAACAGTTTGAGTTTTTTATAGTCTAGTTTACTACTTAGTCTTTTAGTGTTAATGTTTTTTCTAACTAAATAGACTTTATCTCCTTCTTTTAACGTTAGCTCCTAACTACGTCGCTTGTTGTAGTAGTATATATTATGTTCTGCTACAAACTAAAGTTACTCTATAAGCTTCTTGTGTAATTCTCTAAGTTCATAGTCTTGTAATCCTGCTTTGTTATTATTAATAGTACTTTGTAACAAGTCTTAATAAGTAACTAATTTATACTTATAGTTAGCGTAGAATAGTGTAACAAGTATAGTTTCTGTTATTGAACTATTATAAGTAAACTATACTAACAGTAGAAGTTTAACCTAATTATCTTACTTATAGTTTACATAATATCTCAAGTATACTTTAATAACTTAATTCATTTGTTTAGTACCTTTATTTGTCTAGGAGTAGAAAGCTGTTAATAGCTTTCTCTTTGCACTCAGACGTTCTATAAGAGCTGTCTAGAATTTTAAGGTAAAGAGTTTATCTCTGTCAGAGATTATTTCTTCTAGTAGACTATATAGAGCAACTACTTCTTGTAGGAATACATAGGCTAGGTGTTCTACTATACTTGCTTCTATATATAGCACAAGTATTATATACTTAGTAAGTTATTTAATAATAACTAGAATTAAGTTATATATAACTCCTGTTATTAAGTCTTTAGATTTTAGTAGCTTGACTATAAAATCCTATAAAATAGATCTCTAAGGTATTTGTAGTATTAGAGTAGTACTTGTCTGTTTATAAGGTATATAACAGAAAGCCTTGTTTCTAGTACAGGTATTATACTCTACTATTACTTCCTTGACTACTACTAATAGGTAATTAACATAGTAGTACTACTTAATCTACTATAGAGTTCAGCGAACTCTCTAGTAACTATATACTAGAGCAGTATAGTATTCCTTGACAAATTCCTTTGCATAGGATTTAGAGATATATAGCTTTCTGTTTGTATACTATTCTTTGTTGTTTTAATTGTTTGTTACTCTATAAATGTTAATAAAGTCTCCTCTACTATTAGGCAAGTTCTCTAGCATAGGTTTCTATTTAGCTAGAGCTGGTTTCTCTATTTCTTAGGCTCTCTAGACCTTTTTAGTCTATAGACCTTCTTCTGTTACTACTATCTCGTGTATAGCTAGAGCTAGGTCTCTGTTTTCTAGAGTCTTTAAGATTATAATCTTTTTGTACTCTTTATCTCCTTTATAACTTAGTTAACAGCTTAAGGCGTCTGCTTATAGGTTATCTATTCCTTTGATATAATAAATTAAAATATCAAATCTAGTAAGAGTCTAAGACTACCTTGTAAGGCGTCTATTACTAAGTTCTTTTGTTGTTGTAAATGTTTTGAGATTCTCATGATTAGTAAGAATTAATACCTAGTGCTTTACACCTTGTAGGTAAATCCTCTAATGTTCTAAAGCTAGAACTATAGCGAGAAGCTTCTTCTTATAGATGCTATAGTTTTACTACACAGAATCTAATGTTTTAGAGAAATATACTACAGACATTAGTTTCCCTTTGTTGTTTAGTTAAAGGTATATAGTAGTGATTGCTATATCTAAAGCATCTAACTCAACAGTACTTAGTTTGTTAGTATTATAATTTCTAAGGATTAGTTTCTTAGTGAATTATTTCTTTATTATTTAGAACACTGCTTTAATAACTTTATTCTATATAAAAGAAACGTTCTTTTTTGTGAGGTTTGTTATAGGTTTTAAAACCCTAGTATAGTGTCTAATAAATTGCTAACAGAAGTTAGCGAATCCTTGGAATAATTAGACATCCTTAATATTCTCTAGTAACTTCTACTCTAGAATTGCTTTAACTTTCTTAGAGTTTACCTCTATTTGTCTAGGAGTAATAGTATACTCTAGAAAGATAGTATAAGTTACTCTAAACTTATATTTTGAAAGTTTAAGGCAAGAGTCTACTGTTGTAAGTCTCTATAGAACTTCTCTAACATGTCTCTTATAGTTCTCTAATCTTTCTAAAAATACAAGAATGTTGTCTAGGTAACAGATAATTGTTGTCTCTAGAAGGTTCTCTAGTATTTTGTTATTTTGTCTTTAACAAGTAGCAGGTACGTTAGTTAGTCTAAACAGTATTACTATATACTTGTAAAGACCTAATAGTAAGACAAAGGCTGTCTTCTATTTGTCTCCTTGCTTAATCTATATTAAGCTAAAGACATTTTGTTAGTTGAGTTTAGTAAATATCTTAGTCTTTCCTAACTTGTCTTATAAGTACTAGCTCTCTGGCAATAGGTAAGCGTCCTTAACTATTGCTTTGTTAACATCCCTGTAGTTAACATAAACTCTTCTATTTAGATTGTTTTTCTTAAATGTAATTAGTATATTAGAAGCTGCTAGTAAGTCTAATTTTCAGATGTGTTCTTTCTAAATTCCTTCTTGTATATACTTCTCAAGAAGCTACAAGTTCCTCTAATTATAAGGCTAAAGCTTCTACTTCTTAAGGTTATAACTCTTTTTTAATTTAATCTTATAATTCTATAGTTAATGTCTAAGGAGAGCATATATGTTCTCTAGGTTATTAAACAATTCTGAAAATTCTCTATACTATACAGGTATTATGTTATTAGTAGTCTAGCTAACCTGTAAAGAACTCTAGGCTAGGTGTTTAGGCACTTTAAAAGAGGTAGCGCTAGCCTCCTTCCTGTCTTATAGTCACAACTGCGTACAGTTATATTAACTGAAAGTAATACTATATTTCTTCTAGTTAATGTCTAGATTATGTTCTTGAATCTAGAGTATACCTAGTATTACTTTCTTGTTCTCTATCTTAACAACATTAAATTATATATCTAAACAGTGTCTGTCAATAGTAGTCTTTGTAGAGATAGTTTACTAATTAATAACTCTGTTTTAGTAAGTAATATTAGTTCTGTTAACAATACTCAAGACATATAGTAATGTTTTCTTGAATAGAATGTTAAGTCTTCTATAGGCTTTTAGAGATATAAAATTATCTGTTGCTCTAGAATTAATTATAATCTGTAATTTCTTTCCTCTAATAGTTATAGTTATATATAACTGGCTTTCTCTAGAAGTAGCATACAGTTCTAGTCTAATATAGTAGATGTCAAACATTCTGTTCTCGGCATTATTAAGCTAAGCTATAGTATTCTAAGTCTATAAGAAGAATATAACTTTCTCCTAGTCTATATATACTACTTTATATATCTGTTAATACTCTACATCTGTCTAACAGTCTAGTAACGTTCCTGTGAACTGTTTATTTAATATCTAGTTAGATGTTAGCTGTAGTTAGTAACAAACCTACTTAGCTATAGAGAGACCTAGGACCTGAGTAGCCTAAAGTTCCTCTTCTACTAGGTAGTAGAATTCCGTGAGTAGTAGTGTTTCGTTGTAGTCTATAGTATAGTTGTATTCTTTCTCTTCTCTAGAGATATATCTAGAGCCTTTGTATTTAAAGTAGATATAACCTACTTGATTATTATTAACAATATATTGTTAGAGAGGAATAGAACTATATTCTATAGTAGTATATAGAGATTAAAAGTCTAGTCTTTCGCCTTTTATGTCTACCTATCGATTCTCTCTCTCATAGGTTCTAATATAGACTTATATATCTCTAACCTAGAGTTCTCTACTCTAATTATTTCTCTTAGATAATTCTGATAATTTAGAAGACTCTTCTTCTAATGTACTTTCAGGTGATTCGTAAGTAGCTTGTAATAGTAACTTATGTTTACTCCTAGAGTAGATGTTATAATATTGTTTAAGGATAGAGTTATCTTCCTTAACCTAAGTTCTATACCTACGTGCTTCTAATTCTTTGTTAGAGAGCTCTTATATCTCAAGTAATACTACCTCTTTTTAGAAGGTAGTATTAACCTGCTTTCTCTTGTTAGTTTACTTCTTTGAGCTATATTCGTTTGCTCTATAGCCTGACTAGCTACATAAGTAGCATAAATTCTACTTACGTCAGTAGTTCTGTTCTTCTTAGGAAAGCTTCTTTCCCTTAAAAGATTTCTTCTAGGCTGTGTTTACTTTGCTATTATTCTGTTAGCTGTTATACTTACTCTTGCTTCTGTTCTTATTCTAACTTCTACTTCCTTAAGTAGATTTCCTGAATTCCCACAGATGATTATCTAATTAGATAACACTACTAATTATACTGCCTATATTAGTGAAAGTTATGTTCTACTTCACTATTTCTTCTCGGAGGTATACCTTTAATCCTCTATAGAAGAGTTCTATAAGAGTAAGAGCATTCTATTCTAACTTGTTTCTATATTGTTAGAAATCATTAATATAACTAATAACTAATCTAGTCTGTTTCAAGTCTAAAAGCTTCTATACAGCTGTTTAGATTACGTTGAAATCTCTAAATACCTTTCTAATTACTACTTTAAATCCTCTAAAGGATTTAAACATTATTTAGGTGTCTCTTATATATCTGTTATTATCTTCGTTTACAAAAAAGTCTTTAAGGTAGAGTTAGACCTAATCTAGTACAGCTCCTCTAAGATAGAAGATTATAAAGATTAATTATAAGTTATAATTATTACTAAATTTGTCTGTGTTAAAGTTAAAGTAGATATCTATCTAGAGGAGAAATAACTCAAGTTTGTTTCTCTTTCTATAATATATATTCAGGAGTTTGACTTAGATAGTTTTAAGTACTTTAACCTTAAAAGGTTTAGGTATATTAGGCATACTTATGTTGTTGTAGTTAGAGTCCACTAGTACTAGTTCGTTGTCTAGTAATAGTATAGCAGAGGTGGCCTAGAGTTAAGTTCTCTTAGTACTACTAGAGAAGGTTAACAAGTTTGTTCAGCTAGTACTAGAACTAGTAATAGCTAGTTTTAGTAGAGTTAGAGCTATAGTAACTAAACTTCTAAGCAGATACTTAAAGTATAACAAAATCTACTCTTGTACTAAAAGTAACAAAGGTAACTAAGTCTCAAAGGTTAGGATATAGAAAGAGGTTTAGATGTACTAGGTGTTTACTTAAAGGTAAACTTGTTACTTAAACTTAAGATACTAAAACAAGATATATTGAAAACTAAAGTAAGTTAAGTATAAAGCTTCTATCTAATAGCAGACGTGCTAGTTATATATAGAACCTTTATTCTTGATAATTATTATAATTACTCTAATTATACTAATCTAGCTTAGTACTACTTAGTTAATTATCAATAATTAACTAAGGTTATATGACTTCTATCTAATGAAATCTCTAGATTGCTTAGCTATGCTAACTAATCTGTCACGAATTATGTGCTAGCACGTGACTAGTAAAGACTAGGCAGCGCTCTAACAGGTTAAACAGATTTATAAGAACCTATAGCCTAAGGGGATTAGTTAGACTAGGTAAACAATCCAAGGATTTCTATGTTATAGTTATTACGTAATATGATTACATAACTGTTAGAGCTTGCAGGAGCTTATATTAGAGCTTAAGGATCTAGGGCTTCTTCTAGGCTCTATGAGAATAAAGGTTCTATATATAACTAGCACGTCTACTATTAGATAGAAGCTTTATACTTAACTTACTTTAGTTTTTAATACATCTTGTTTTAAAATCTTAAGTTCAAGTAATAAGTTTACCTTTAAGTAAACACTCTAGTAACTCTTACTTTCTACTACAACTAAACCAACAAAGAGCTAGTTATACTTGTTAGACCTGTGAGTTTGTGATTTGTTATACTTTAAGTATCTGCTTAGAAGTAAACTACTACAATGTCAGCTATATCTTCTACCTCTAAGGTAGTGCTAAAAGTAGCTGCTAAACTAGCTGTTGTAATAGTACTAACTGTTACTACTCTCTAAGAGGAAGTAAAACTACTAATCCTAAAACTATTTAATAGTTTACTAGAGAAACTCGTAGAGTTCCTTATAAAAGCCTCTCTCTATTTAAACTTTAATGTAGCACAATTCACAAGCGAAACTAACTAAGTCATATAGCTTACTACCTGTCTTAAAGAGGCAGCCTATAACTAGATAAAACTACACCTCGAAGACTTCTAGAAGAATAAAACACTAGAAGAAAAGGTGTTAACAATTATATTAGAAGTTACAAAGAAACTGTTCTAGGACGTAAAGGGATTTAAGGAAGAGCTTAACTAAGTATTCGCAGATGTTAACTTAAAGAAAAAATCTATACAAGTATTATATAATCTCCGATAGAAGAACTCTGTAGCTAAGTATACTTTACACTTCTAGTAGTATATAGTGTAACTAAACTAAAACAACAAAGCTCTCTAGGAACAATTCTATAGAGGATTAAAGGACAACGTTAAGAATAAATTAGCAAGAGACAACCTGCTAACCTTACTTAACGAATTAATTAACAACTTAATTAAAATTAACAACTAGAACTACAAACAAAGGCTTAAAAGAAAAGAAAGTTATAGACATTAAGTAAATTATAAAGGAAAGAACTATAGAGATTCTATAAAACTAGACACTACAAACAGGACCTGGTTAAAGAAAAAGGTAGACAAGTAGAGTAAACTTTCCTAAGAAGAAAGGAACTACTAACACAAGTAGAATTTATGTTACTTATATAGCAAAACTAGTCACAGAGCAAGCGAATGTAGCTTAAAGAAGTAATCTAACCAAGGAAAGTAAGTTAATACTACTGGCTACAAGGAAGTAGTAGTACTTGAGAGTAGGTCGCTCACAGAAGAGAAGCTAGCTAAGTATATTAGTACACAAATCAAAGAAACTAAAACTATAGATGAATTAGATAATCTAATCCTAGAGGAATACTATAGTATATAATCAGACTTTATAGAGATCCTTCTACTTTAATAGCTTACAGCACTAGTCTAGAAATCTACTAGCATAGACATTAGAGACACCTAGACATTAATATACAAAGAGGAACAAGAGTATAGATAGAAGGATCTACAGAACCCTAAACAAACCTTTAAACTATATAATTATACTTAGACACATGTCTAAGGTTTAATATAAAATATATTACCTAATAGTTAGAGGAGAGCCTAATTAGTTTAACAAGTATTAGTATAATCTCATAAATAACTTTTATAGAAAGAACATACTTTAACCTAGCTAAGACAATTATTCCTATAGAGTACTTGTTAGAATTATCTAGCTTATTAGAGACAGGTAACTGAGAAGTAGTAAGCAAGGACCTAGAAGTAGAAGAAATATAGACATTTATTAGTACCTATATAAATAAAAACTATTAGATATAAATCAACGAAATTAAGCTCGACTTCTAGAGCCTATATATATTACAAGAGAATAAACTAGTACTCCTAGACAAATATAAAGTAGTATTTGCTAAGAACTGTTAAATTATCTTTTGAAATCTTTGTTTAGAAAAAGAAACGTTAGAACTTATATATAGATAGCGCCCTGAGAGCAACATTTACTACTAAGACTCTAAAGGTTCTAGGTTCTAACAACCTAAGAAAGGAGAACAATAGATAGTGATCTAGCTAGTTAATAGAACTAGTACCTAGAAGCTAGAACAACCTCTTAGAATCATTGGATTCGAGCTAAGGTTTTTAGTAACACTACTTAAACCTAACTTAGATAAGTACTATTAGGTAGGAGAAGTATATAAAGTAGTCTGTTCAGACAAAGAGAAAGTAGTTTTTAGAACACTAGAAGAGCTAGATAGGCTCTTGTTTAAAATCTTTTCTATTAAGTAACAAGAAGCTTATATAACTTTAGGAGAAAGTTAGTTATATATAACTATAACAATTAGGGGAAAGAAACTCTAAATTATAATTAATTCTAGAGCTATAGGCAACTTTATTTCCCTCTTAGCTATATAGAAGCTAAACGTTCTAGTCAAAGGAATAATACTATATAAACTTATAGTAGTTAATAAGACAGAAGTAGAATACTAAGGAGGTGTTGTTAACTAACAGACTATATCTACAAAACATAGATTAAAGAACACTGTTTAGATATATAATTTAATATTATAGATATTAGCAAGAAGGACATAATACTTAGAATGCCTTAGATTAGAGAACATAACTCTAACATTAACTAGAAGGAAAAAGAGATTTCCTTTAGCTAATGTAACTACAAGCAGCTGTAACTACAAGGCTAGAATAAGGTTAGTACTACCTTTTCTAAGTTGCCTAGACACCTAGCCTAGGGTTCTTCACAGGTCAGCCAGACAGCTAATAACAAAATACCTATATAGTATAGAGAATTTTCAAAATTGTTTAATAACCTAGAGGATATATATACCTTACTAAAACATTAACTATAGGACAACAAAATAAAACTAAAAGAGAGTTATAACCTTAGAAAGTAAAGGCTTCAACTATACACGTAGAGCGACTTGTAAGTAATAAACAAGTATGTTAAGAAAGGAATCAAGAAAGAATACATCTGAAAGTTAGAATCTCCTATCTGTTTAAATATACTTATAGTATATAAAAAGAATAATCTAAACAGAAGAGTTTATGTTAACTACTAAGAAGTTAACAACATAACAGTTAAGAATACTTACCTATTACTAACTAGCTAATACCTGTAGAACAAGATAGAACAGGTAGTTTAATACACGAAACTAGATTAGAGAAGTACCTTTAACTTAATTTAGATTAAGGAAGGTAATAAATAGAAGACTATATTTGTCTTACTATTAGGTCTTTATAAGTACACAGTAATACTGTTTAGTTTAACAAACACACCTACTATATATTAAAGACAAAACAATAGTATACTAGAGGATCTTCTAGGAGTAACTGTAATATATTACCTAGATAATATTCTAGTATTCTTAGAACAAGAAGAGAATCACAAAGAACATGTCAAGGAAGTCTTAAGAAGACTTATAGTAGTAGACTCTTGCCTTAAGCTATTGAAATACAAGTTTAGAGTAACTTATATAATGTTTTTAGAGTGTTTTATTACCCTAGGACAGGTATAAGTTAATCTAGAGAAGACCAAGAACATTAAGAGCTAGCTGACGCTATAAAAAATTAAGGACGTCTAGTTCTTTCTAGGATTCGCTAACTTCTGTCGACAATTTATTAGAGACTATACTAAGCTAGCTAGTCCTCTAACAAGCCTAACTCAAAAGAGTATTAATTTCTAATAGACAAAGGAAGCTAAAGAAGCTTTCTAGGAAATTAAGAAATAGTTTACAGAAGAACCTATTCTTTAAAGCTCAAACTAAGTACTGTTAAGACTAATGCTTTAGACACAGTAGTAGGCGCTATATATCTTCAACTAGGAAAAGAAAGTAAACTTATACTAGTAGTATACTTTTCTAAGAAAATAAATCTAGTACAGCAGAACTATAGGATATATAATAAGGAACTTCTCGCTATAGTTCTAGTACTCAAACACTAGAGAATATATCTCTAGAATGTAAATTACTAGGTCACTATACTATTAGAACACAAAAACCTTAGAACATTTACTACTATATAAGAACTCTCGAATAGAAGACTTGTAAGGTAGACAGGAATCTTAGGAGGTTATAATATTATAATCTAATATATTAGTAGGACTACTAACTCTCAAGCTAACGCTCTTAGTTAAAAGCTAGGCTACAAAGAAGATAAAGAGTACAAGAAGATTATAATCTTGAAGACTCTAGAAAACAGAGATCTAGCTCTAGCTATATACGAAATAGCAGCGACAGAGGAAGGTTTATAGACTAAGAAGGTCTAGAGAGCCTAGGAGATAGAGTAACCTACTCTAGCTAAATGAGAACCTATGCCAGAGAACTTGTCTAATAAGAGAGAAGACTTCATTAATAAATATAGAGCAACAAATAATCAAAACAACAAGAAGTAGTATATAAACAGAAAACTATATGTCTCTAAATTCTATATAAAGGAATTTGTCAAAGAATACTATACTGCTCTAGTATATAGTTACTAGAGAGTTCGTTAAACTCTCTAGTAGATCAAGTAACACTACTATATTAATCATCTATTAGTAGTAGTCAAGAAAGTAATAGTAGAGTGTAATACCTGTACTAGAAACAAGGCTTCTTGCTATATACCTTATAAACAGATAAGTACTACTCTAATACTATAAATACCTTAGAGATCTATATTATAGGATTTTATAGTTAAGCTACTAAAATCTAAAGACTTAATAACAGAAGTCATATATAACTTAATTCTAGTTATTGTTAAACAACTCACGAAGTATATAGTACTTATACTATATATAGAAGCAAGTATAGTAGAACACCTAGCCTATGTATTTCTATAGGAAGTAGTTGCTCTATATAGTCTACTAGAAGAAATAATCTTAAATAGAGACAAACTCTTTACCTTGAAATTCTAGTCAGCTCTTATAGAACAACTAGGTACTAAAAGAAAGCTATTAACAGCTTTTTACCTATAGACGAATAGAGGAACTAAACAAATGAATCAAGTTATTAAAGTATACTTAAGATATTATATAAACTACAAGCAAGACAACTAGGTTGAACTTCTACTACTAGTATAGTTTACCTATAATAGTTTAACAATAGAAACTATACTTGTCACACTATTCTATACTAACTACAGGTATGAATTAGTTACTTATTAGAATCCTTTACTAAGTACTATTGATAATAACAAAGCAGGATTACAGGACTATAAACCCAGAGAATTACACAAAAAGCTTATAGAGCAGCTTTAGTTTATAGTAAAACACAATGTATACTACTACAATAAACAACATAGTTAGGAGCTAACATTAAAAGAGAGAGATAAAGTCTATTTAGTTAGAAAAAACATTAACACTAAAAGACTAAGTAGTAAACTAGACTATAAAAAGCTTAGACTGTTCAAAATCAAATACATTAAAGAACCTTTAAATTATAAACTCATGCTACTAAAAACTATAAATATCTATCTAGTATTCTATATATTCTTACTTAAACTAGTACTACTAGAGGTACTACTAGCCTTACTCACAGAAATTCAACCTGTTAACTCTAACATAGAATATAAAGTCAAGAAGATTCTTGACTATAAGGTTGTTAGAGAATAGGTCAAGTACTTAATTAAATAGTTAGATTACCTATATTCGAAAAACACTTAGAAACTAAAGAGAAATCTCACCTAGTACTAGAAGGAACTTTAGGAGTTCTACTACCAAAGCCTAAGCTTGCCTATATCTTGTAGTTAGCTAGAAAAGACAAAAGAAAAGATAAGTCAAGACCTAGGTCAAGGGTAAGGTTAGAGGTAGCAGGATTAAGAAGGGCTACTAGTCTAGCTACTTTTTTCTCTCTCTGTTCTCTCTTCTCTTTCTTCTCTTGCTCTTTCTCTTTAATAGTATTAAGTTCGTCGAGTGTTTATAGTTCTCGCTAGACTATGTTAATCCTACGCTCACATAACTCTTGTTAACGTTGCTCAAGCTCGCGGACACAAGCTAAACTAGCTATAGCTACTTTAAAAGCTATATCTCTTTTAAACTTTAAACACTTCTCCTTAAGACAAATATTCTAGAGGTTATTATTAGATAACTAAAGGACATTACACCTAATACCTTAACAAACATACTCTCTATACTTCTATAACTTATTGTTTAGAACAAAGCATTTTCAGTTATACTAATAACAGTTAGAACAAGGTATAATTTTAGAACTATATACTTAGATAGTTTCGAAAAGAAGAATATACTATTTATATTTTTATACTTTAGAGAACATAATAAAAGAAGAAAGGCTAATAGCCTTCTAACAATATTTCTTAGGTTGTACTTAAGCGTAAGAACACGCTAGGCTAAGAAGAAGAGAATAGTGTCACAAATCATATACTAGTACATAACTAGTAAAGACTAGGCAGCGCTCTAATAGGTTAAACACATCTATAAGAACCTACAGCCTAAGAGAATTAGTTAGACTAGGTAAACAATTCAAGGATTTCTATGTTATAGTTATTACGTAATATAATCACATAACCGTTAGAGCTTGCAGAAGCTTGCATTAGAGCTTGAGAATCTAAGGCTTCTTCTAGGCTCTATGAGAATAAAGGTTCTATATATAACTAGTACGTCTACTATTAGATAGAAGCTTTATACTTAACTTACTTTAGTTTTCAATATATCTTGTTTTAAGATCTTGAGTTTAAGTAACAAGTTTACCTTTAAGTAAATACTCTAGCAACTCTTACTTTCTACTATAACTAAACTAACAAAGACCTAGTTACACTTATTAGACCCGTGAGTTTGTAATTTGTTATATAATCCTCAGATACTATAAGAGTATATAATAGTACTTAACCTGTTAGAGCGCCGCCTAGTCTTTACTAGTCACATGTGTACGTGATTTGTAACACCTTCTACAACAGCCTAGTTGATCTATATACTTCGGCTTATATAAGTGACTTGCTACTCACATACTTAAGCTTACAGGATCTAACCTCTCTTTACCTTTACTCTTTATGTAATAAAGATATAGAAATATAACTACTTATTATATCACACTTTATAGCTACTAAGTTATACTAACAGTTACAGAAAGACACAAAGAAAGACAGGTTAAGGCCTAGGTTAGAGAAGGCAGAAGTAGAAAGAACTACTAGCCTAGTAGCCTCTTCTTCTCTTTTGTCTCTTGCTTCTTGTTTTTCTCTTTCTTTTCTTTCTAACTCTTTAGTAGCATCTAACTTGTTAAGCAAGTTAAGACTAGCTGCTATTATCTTCTTTTTACAGGCTAGGAGAAGATGTTTCTGTTTATAGAGTTAGAAGACCTTAGCTATAGCCTCTTGAGCCTAGGCTATAGCCTTCTCTTCTTTGTTCTCAAGGTGTTCTTTCTGTTTGTCTAGAGACAGCTACTCTAAAGATAAGAGTATTTAATTTTAATTTTTAATATTATAGAATTTCCTATAACAAGTATACTTAGTATAACAGATAGACTAGCTATTGTTTTGCAAAGCTATATATTAACGCCTAGACTTTTCACAACAAGTACAGAGAGCTATTTCTTTACTAGTCTATTTAATTTATTAAGTAAGGTTAAGGCAGTTATTGTTTAAAGATTTAGAACATAGTGTTATAGAAAACATAATAATAGAAGAAGGCTGCTAGCCTTCTGACAACATTTCTTAGGTTGTACTTAAGCGTAGAGACACGCTAAGCTAAGAAGGGGATAGTGTTACGAATCACGTGTCAGCACGTGACAAGTAAGTCCAGACAGCGCTCTGACAGAACAAGATACTATTGAGTAGTTATAGGTTATAGGGATTGGCTACTGTAGCTAGCCGATCTAAGGATTTCCTCTGGTTACGATCACGTGACAGAGCGACTAATAGACGAGTCGGTCCGGAGCGACTGTTGACTTCGTTGACTTCGCGAGAATGAAGGTTCTATATATGACTGGCACATCTGCCATTAGATAGGAGCTTCATGCTCAACTCTTAGTTATCAATCTAATTATCTTGTTTGACTTCTTTGATACAAGTAACGAGTTTACCTCTGAGTAAACACCCAGCGCATCTGAACCTCTTCCTGCAACCAACCCTTCGAGACTTAGTCACCTTTCTTACTTCGGTACGGTAGTAGTTTCGTTACAGGAGAGTTGAAGCTCAAAAGCAAACATCCATAGGCGCAGAATGGTCACGTGCAGTCACGTGCATAACGCAATCGACCCAATAAGGTGGTAGCAACAAATAACCTACTAGAATAGTAGATAAAATTCTTTCTAGCTATAACTTATTTTCATCGAAAGTCTATCTTAGGCTTTATATTATTCAAGCTATTTAAGATACTATATTACTTTATAAAAACTTACTTAAATACTAGAAACGCCTGAAATACGCTATAAAATACCTTTATCAGAAGTTTATTTTAAGTTTTATATTACAATAAGTTTTTTCAAAAAATCTGTTTTCTAACACACTTTTCTCTTAAATTTTTGAATCACTTTATGAAAATATTCACCAAATGTTCATCAAATTTGATTGAGCTGTGAAATCTTTATTTATTCATATTCTATCACAGCTATGTAATCTCTGTCTAACGTCAATGTAAACCCAATGTAAAATCCTCAGTCCCACGCCAAATGAAGCTGATTTCTTGCTGCTAACTCGGTTTTTGTCGTTAATTCAGCAAATTTGACGGTGTTAACGGCGTGAAGTCGAGAGGTTGCTTGTTCCGGTGTCATTCCTGTTGAAAATATTAGTGTTTTTGTCATCAAATAGTCTTCGAACTGCTATAAAACTCACCGTGCAAGAAGATGAGGGTATAATATTTTTTTTGGCGGACACGCATCATCAAACGATAGGTCTCTCCTTCAATATGGTCCCATGGTCGTGCTACCCTGTTGGGTCCGGTACGAGCAGCCCCGTGGTCTTTTAGGTTTTGGACGAAACCAGTGGGCAAATGGACGTTGCATTGTCTGGCATTTCGCCAAAATTCCCCAGAAAGAGCTTTGGCGGGGCATCTTCTAGGAGAAATCAAGACCGTATCTTGAGTGGTGGACATTGAAGGCTCCCCGATCACCAAAATAACCGTCTTTGTACCTTGGCTCAACAATTCGTCCATAAAATCCTCTCCCTTGCTGTAGTCAACCAGGAATTTCCAGTTGTTGTAAGAGAATGCGGTATTATTCGCTCGAAGTTGCCCAAACGAACGCCATTCACGCCCTACATTGCGGCGGTTCCAGTCTTCCGGTTTGATCAGAATAACATCCTTCTCAACGTTGCGATAGACAATGCCTCCACCGCGGGTGGAGAGATCGAACATGTGCTGGAGTCGTCGTCTACGATGAATAGGCACTTTTGTCATATCCAATTGTGTAAGATATGGCGTCTGAAAGAGATTGAGCACATCTCGAGACTCGCGGCAGACAGCATGTAGAGCGTTGCGTGGGCCGGCGGGAAGCAGTTGGATGACCTCGACCGGAGGATTAGTAAGCTCGCGAATCCATCCATAGATAACTCCGATGATGCTTGAATGATCACAAGCCAATTCCCAGATTCGAAGCCGGAGTTCAAGGGGAAGGCGGGGGAATGGAGTGAAGATAGGCGCAATATTCTGATGGATCATGGCTTGTTCTCTGGCGACAACAACCATTTTTGCATATTCCTCAATGATAGCTAGAAGATTGGTTAACAATTTGCATAGATCTTAAGAAAATTCAGGAATTCTTACCTCCCATTTGTCCATCATTGTCCAGGTTAACACTCTCCTCCAATAAACCTACGTCGGCCACTTCTGGGTTGTTAGCTGCTAATCCGGCTACATGATCGTGTAATAAGGGTATTTGACGGTGTTCTCACTCTCGGTGTCCTCAATGTTTTTGTTATAGCCCTTTTCTGTATTGCCTTGTGACTGCGAAGACAGGTTGGGCATTGGTGGAGATGCGACGTCAACATCTAGCTTGTTAGCAACGGTTCTGAAAGTTTTTCAGCTTATTGCTAGTTATAGAAGATACACTTACCCATCTGTTGCTCGCCGTTGGTATCTACGAGGGCCATCTCGGTGGTATTGGGTTGTGAAGTTGAGGTGTCGGGCGCTCCAGGCTTGCGAAGCATCTCTGTACCAGGGCGTTGCTCGACGGCTGCAAATGCTGGTGGACGACTTAGACGGTTTCGATTCAACCTACTGCACTGCCGCATTGTGACTGATTGATGGCACCGGCGGCGATGTTGCGTTTTTGATGGCCGGGTTGTTGGAAATTGAAGAAGTTTGAGAGAGGAAGAGGAAGGTCGGCCATATAAAAACAAGAGCTCGACGACGGCTTCGGTCCGGGTGTGTGATCGGATGAAGAGTTTACCCGTGGGGGAAGATGACTTCGGAAGCAAAGGCACCTCAATTCCTTGAGAAGTAGTGGATATCCTGGTTAAACGAGGTGGGGACTATGTACTGTACGCAATCTACCTCGGCATGATCCCTCCTAGTTGGCACTAGTTTGGCAGTGGTCTTCGATAAACAGGCACCTTATGGAAATTGGAACATGTAAAGAAGCTCATTAAATGCGAGCGTTGTGTTTCACGGCTTTCCAAATAAATACGCGAGTAAACAATTCGATAACAACATCACTTGGCTCGATACCACTCTAGTCACACACCAAAGACTCAATCAATAAACTACCAATGCCTTTCATTGCCATTCTAGACGTTTTATTCCTTATAAAAGACTTAATGCTAACGTCATCAACGGGCGAGTTGCCCACCCCACCAAAATTATATCGTACAATTATATTGAATTACAACCTTTCCCAACCAACCCTTCATTTAATTAATTACAATACGAAGATATAACTTATATTATATCTAATTCACGCTCTGGAGAAGTATTTTTTCTCCGATGTCCAACCTTCCTACACTGTCCACAGCGACGTTGAGCTGCCATGTTCCCTCCTTGTCGTATATAAGACTGACGTGTTTCCTGCTGAATTTGCGACTCAATATTGGCCTGATCACTTATCTGTGATCCCTCCTCCCTTGTTAGAGTACCTTGTTTCTGAATTCGCTTCTTTTTGCGTTGTTTTCGTTGTGTTGCAAGCTCATTTGCCCTACAAAGGGCTATATTCTCCGCCTTCAGTAGTCCAAACTGAGCAGCCATACGATATGCCCCTTTTAGGAACTGATCCACTGCATTAGCAATAGATGTCAGTAAGCTGATTTGGTGTCGAAAGATTTGGTTCTTAATAAGCTCTGTTTAATAGCCCATTTCGACCTGGTTTCCTAGTGTTTTTGCTGACCGTAGTGTATCTTCGTTAACTCGAGGGGTTGGTGTACAAAGCCTAATATCAAGCTTTGAAACCACAGCTTCTAGATTATATAGGACTAATCCAACACCTCTAAACCCTCCTTGGATGTTTTCAGGAGTCATAGATGTGCTATAGGCAGCTCGAAATGCTGGTAGAAACTCAAGTTTTGTAATATAGTTAATATAGTTACACATAAGCTCCTCAACCTACTTACTATATACCTTCTTGAGAGGAGCAAAGCATCCGACATTAAGTGGCTGAAGAAGATGAGATAAATGTGTAGGCATACAGAGAGTAATAATATTCTTCTCTTTGCAGAAATTAGTAAACTCGACTATCTCATAGCTAATATGGCCATCTAGAACAAGTAGACGATAAGCTCCTTTCGTACAATCCTTTGTATGCTTATTGAAGTGCTGAATGTATTCAAACCCGATTGTATTTGTGGTCTAGCTATTATCACTTAAAGAGATAGACTAGTCTAATAGTATATTATTACTCTTATACTAAGCTGAGAGATGGTATTGTCTAGCAAAGATAATAAATAGTAGAATTACCTAGCCAAGCACGTTAACTGCCTAGATTACTGTGACCCATTCGCGGTTGCCTAGTTATATTGATTTTGGCTATGTATGCTTCTCTAAGCCTATAACAATAATACATTATGAGATAACACCTATCTAGAAGCTAGTCTCGTCAAAGTTACATATATTGTCGTCTGTGATCCTGTACTTGGCCTTGGTGTTGTATACAAGCTGAAACCAGTCCTCTATAACCTCTGGATCTTCTATCTTAGCTCTCTGGTAGTCGTACTTGCGATTAAAACATGTTTTAAGTGCTAGATGATGTTTAACAAATGTATTTGGCTAGTTGGTTCCAACTATACAACTGCTACGCCTAGCAAGGATATTATTTGTCATATCTCTTACAACGTGAAGGGTAGGAGGGTATCTACGTAAAGATAGGTCCAAAATATGCTTAGCTATCACAGATTCATCAATATCTGATAGAAGCCTTGAATTAGGCGTAAAATCGTGTCTCGAAGGAATTCTGGCGTGTCGGCTGTGTAGTGTGCTCTCAGCCGCCAAGCCAGAATTTCTTTGCTGTGGCTCGATTACTATGGAATTGGCCTTGATCGATAGCATGTCTTGCAAGTTGTATTTTAGCTTCATTTGAAGCTAAACTAGTATGTTGTTGTTGCTGCATTATTTATTTGATGTAGATGGGCGCATTCTTTTGGTGGGGTGCGCAGCTTGCCCGTGTGCGCAGCTCGCCCGTTGATGACGTTATTGCATAAATACCCCTATTTCTCATCCCCCTCCCTTCTCTGCTGACCTTCCTTTGATACCCAGAAACTGGGGGAACGGACGAAGGAGACATGATTTGTCAAGGACGAAATGAAAGAGAACGTAGCGTGTTTGGTTGATCCATCCCGGAACGAGTTGGAAAAGGGGGGAGAGGTACTGTAAGGCTCATCCAAACGACGTGTTTCAAGAGGTGGCCTCCTATTACGTGACTATTCTAGTTGCTGCTACCGTGATGGCAATTAACTATCCTCTTGTGCTGTCTACAAAGCACGGAGAAGGTTAATCCATAGTTTGAGCGAGGGGGCAAAGAGTGGAGACATTGGAGGAAGCTGGGGGTTGAAAAAGCGGGCTTTTGCAGCTAGTAGTGAACAGAAGTCACTCAGAAAAGAGGAAATAAGCAGAAGTATGATAGCCACAGAAGACGTTAGTTGGGGGATTACAAAGGGGCTTGAAGGATTTTGAGAAATCGCGGGATTGTGAGAAGAGGCGTTTGGCAAGGGAATTTGGGAACCGAGCACCAGGGGGTGCAGGAATTCGTAACTGACCAAGAGGAGAAGCCCTCTACTCTGAATCCCTAATTGATTGTTCAACCACGCTCAAAAGGTAAGTTAATTGTCCTAAACAAACTGAGACAATTATATTTATACCCTCCCTATTCTGCTAGAAGTGTTGGGACAATTGTAGAAGGAAAGCGCGAGGGGGTCATAGTCACGAATTCTTGCAACCCCTGGTGCGAGTAATTTTTTATTTTGGAAAAAGCAATTTGGCTTTCCTCGTGACCGGTGTGTGTGCTGAATTGGAAACCCTTTGGAGCGAATTGGGAATGGTTACAGTTTGAGAGGATTCAAGCGGCACCAGAAGCGACGAAGCCGTGGAGCTTCTATTCATTGAGCGGTATTGTGAACTGACCATTTTACAAATTGCAATCTCACCACAAGCGCGCGACATCTGCCGCCCACCCATTCAACTTCCCGGAAGACGTCTTCGGATCCAAGAGAAAAAGAAACTTAAGTGTAAGATATTATTTTTCCCCGTCCTTCAAATAGCACACCACCAATGCTGAAGTAGTCACTGAACAGTACTGCGAGATCCAACCACCTCTCCCTTCCCCAGAACCATGCCTCCAGCACGCGATAAGAAGAATCTTAAAAGTACCAAAGCAGAGAACGAATCCTCCGAAGCTATCCTTCAAACCCCAAAAGCCTATCATGGCGCAGTCAAAGAATACCAGTAATCCAGGAGTCCCTTAAATGGCAATGCCCTTCAGCAGACGGACTCATGAATCGGAAGAGACAGTGTATTACAAACACCCATTAGCACATCACCAATCTAAATACTCGCTACAGAGGAGTTACACGGTTTGGAGCGATCTTATGACAGGAGGGAAAGCGCAAACAAGGTACTCTTCTCAGAACCCTTGCCGAAGTTGGATGCCGCCACAGCGAGAAAAATTGGATCTGAAACCAGAAGAGCCTTTTCATTAAATGAAAGTTGATCCTTCCGGTGACAGCGATATCTCAACTTTCAATCTTCCCGGAATCTCAAATACTGTCTCTACTCCAAATTTACGATCACTCCCCTACTCTACACTGCGTAAAAAAAACCACTAACCGCCCAGCGAATACAAGAAGCAGGATTTCAGAACCGAAGACGAATAAACTCCTCCCCCTCCCTGAATACATCGGGTCTACCCTGGCCCTTCTACAAATCGAAACCACCGCTAGAAGAGATTGTGGGTCCCCAAGAACATTGAATGGAAGAAACAATCAAACTGGTCAAGAAGCGTTAGCTCGCACGATCAGCTTTGGAAGCACACAAGATACGCGGAAGCAGATTGGGGTACAAAATTCGGAAGCAACCGAGAACCTTTGAAGCTCGGAGAAAACATACGGGCTGTTGCATTGGCAGATATGCTCTGAGTAGAAGAGATACTAGAGCTTTCTCTAGGAGCCTAGGAGTCTGCAAGGCAAAATGGAGTCAAGATAAACACACAAACTATTGCAGAAAGCAGAAATAGAGAGGGGGAAGTTTGCGCACTCTCATGCGGACATTGTAGCGTCAAAACAGCTTTACCGGAGATCAAAGTACAATGGAACAAAATCCAGTAAAAGGAGCGTCGGAAAAGATTGGAATTACGGAGCTCGCACTAATATTACGGTCTTAAACCAAATCATGATCTGTGTATACTTGGCGGGAACATTGGAAAGCTAGATCATCCGCTTGCTGAAAAAATCGTTGCACTGGATTCATGTTGGAGCTTACAAGGCCTGACAAGCATTGACATTGCGACCCTGGACCTAATACTATGCGGAGACCTCCATTCAGTTTCTTGAAAGATTCTCCACGAAATCTCAGTGTGCCTTCAAACCTCCCCACAAGTGCCTGCTCAAAAGCGAAGTGCACTGCTACGTCCCATTATGGCTCTCCAGTTCTGCTTAATTCGCAACTTGAAATCCGTCAAGACGCTATCATATGCTATCCGCTGATAACGGGACTCCTTGTTTTTATTTATCTCACTGCTGAGAATATATCTTGTCAACATTATGGCGTAAATCCCTTTTCTAGTATAGCAAGAAGCAGAAAGCTTGCTGAATAACCCGAAAACACGGTCTATGTCTTGTATTACTATCTGCCGACATGTTATGCAAGTCGATTGCTGGAAATACATGTACTTCCCCCCCAATTCCCCCGAACTTGGCCTTCAAATCCCCTCTGAACGTATATTATTCTAGTTATAACCCTCAATGTGGTCCTCCGCAACAAGAGTAAACCTTGAACAGTTGCCTTGTGTGGCTGATCTGGTCGACGGCAGTAATGAGCAAGGCTTGTGATTTGTGTGGACTTCAATGCGTAAGGGCAGACTATTGCCTCCTCAAAAAGGCTTTAACCAAAGAAGTAGGGACGAGGGACGAAGGAGGAGGAATGAGCGCGGAGGAGGAACTGTTTTACTCGAGCTTTCGTTTGTGTTATAATGCCAGCCTCACGGCGCGCTGGACTTCCGGTTTCGAAAGGGGGTTCTGCTGTAATTTCGAAGAAGACTTTGGATGGTTCACAGAGAATGTTGGTAGTCTGTATTACTCAAAAGGGATCAGCAAAGTGGGCTTCGAAGTTTCAGGGAAGGGAGGTAGTATGCCAGTGGATTAGAAGAAAAGAAAAGGATATACTCGTGAAGTAAGCCGACAAAAGGGCGCTTTGAACTGAGTTGGAAATGGCGGAGCTCGAGCGGTGTGAGGAAGTCGAGTCATTGAGGCACTTCGTTGTTCTCAAGGGCAAAGAAACTCGTCAGAACTTCTCAAACCCATTAAGACTTTAAGGTGAAACAGTAAATCCGTGCAGGCAGAAACAGACAATTGGGGCAAAGAAATAAACTATGCGAAAGCCTTGTGCACGAAACGAGCCGGGGGAATAGCCGCTTCGTGCTGGCTGAATGGTTGAAATTTGTGCAACGGAGAGCGACTCTTTCTCTTTGGTGCATTCCGCTACCCTACCTTAAAATGAACCCTTGCAGCACTCTTGATTCAGCCTTGCCCAATTAGTAGCATTGGCCACGCCTTCAGATAAGGTAACCCCAATGGAGGTCAAGAAATGCTCTAACGCCATTTCTAAGTACTGGAAGAAGGTCAAAAATTTTATAAGGTACGTCGTAGTTTTATCTCAAGTTTTTCTGGGCATCTGACTATCAATTAGTTGTTCACATCTTTGCCATACTTATGTTTTCCCTCGTTGACAGAGTGGTGGAGGTCTTACTCCTTTTAGGCAAGATACGCAGCAAAATTTACTTGTTAGGGCTCATCTGTGAGGTTAAACATTCTCTCTTTTGGCTAGAGAAAAGAGTCTATAATACAAAAGGCCTTCTCTCCAACGACCCCATCTCATCCCCAAGTAGCACCCACCAGAGCTCTCCAACTCTGAAACAATATTTCAATATCCCAAAAGGTCGAGTTCAACCTGAAAATCAAACTTTTGTGTTGGCGCGTCCACGAGGGTACTACGGTTGAGGTAGATTGGGAGAACTATAAGGGTTTTCGCGAGTGCGTTAGGACTTAGGAGGAATCGAATAGCCGTCAGTTTTATAAGGGGTCATGAAGTTAGAGGCCCTATTGTCATCGAATCGTGGCGTAGCCAGAGGTTGTCCATTTGGGTATACATTCATGGGTTGGTACGGCACTGGACCCTGCGAATAATAATTGCGGGAATGATGCATAGAGCTAGCAGGATAATGGCCATCGAGACCGGTTGGTAAACCCGGAATGTAAACCCGGAATAGCGCCCATGACTGGTGGTGGCTGCTGGCGTTGATGCTGCTGCTGATGCATCATTCTCATGCCCATTTAGGCGCTTCCATGACCAAAATGTCGCCAGTAGCGATGAGCTCCTCCAGGATCCTAGAAAACCCAGGACCGTCCCGGTTGACTATCATAAGCGGGCGGAGAGTATTGTCCAAGGTCAGTGCAGCGCAGTGATAGAGGGTGAAATAGGAAACCCGATTACGAGTTTCTGCGCTCTCCATCCTGGAAAACGATTGTAGGTAACCTCCTCGTCTTCTTCGGTGGTTTGGGCGCGACCAGCCTGCATCCTCTCGCGGCGTTTGAGCGAAAACTGGCCCGAAACGGGTGTTCCCATTGCGCCGAATGATGATGACGAGCCTACGATACTTGAATTAGCAAAATGTTGAAAAAAGGATGGGAATCTAGAGACTTACCTACCGTTACCGTTGTTGTTACCTTGACTGGACTCTAATTAGCGCCACGGGCCATTGATTCGCCCCGCAGAGAGAGTAGAAGCGATTTACAGGTGGGCTTCCGAGATGAGTTCCAATCGAGAATGCACAACAATACCAGGACGGTCCAATCGTCCTACCCGCTAAACCTCCAACAGGTGCAGATCTGGCGGCTTGAGCTCGAGTATTTGGTCCAGCGGGGCGCTTTCTCGTAGGCGATTCGTCGTCTTCGTCGTCATTATTCTCATCGGCATCGTTATAGACGTCTAGATTGCTTTGTCAGATGGCATGAGGGCATCTCGTGCTTATACTTACAGACCATTTGAGTGAAAGCACAAACACCTTCAAGGATCCACTTATCAAAGTACCCATCTTCCTTAGCGCAAGCTGAGTCGCAAACGCAGTAGATCTTCTCACGGCGTTGCGGAGGTGGGCTGGGGGAAGATTGTGCAATAATGGAATCAATATGGGACTAAATTTAGAGTCAGCAAAGTTGTATCTCCAAAAGCAGGCCATGATTCCAAACTTGGAAACTCTCACCTCGGTGGAATGGAGTCGAGAATTGCCCCGCAACGGGAGTACTAGCTGCTCAGTCAAAGATGGATGCCGGTGTTGGCAGAAGTATTATCGCGATAAAATACTTCAGTAATCTCGAAGTGCGGCATGGGGGCTGTCGTAAAAGACATTATTGAGTATTCTGCAAGGCGAGGAGACAACGCGAGGCAGAAGGGAGGATGGAGAATGACTTACAACACACTGTTGAATTGTAAGCACTTGTGCCAAACGGGTGGCTGGAGAAGAAGCTGTCGGGTGGCACGAAGGTTGAGAGGCATACTTTGGAGTATCTGTGTGGGGTTGTGTAGCCAGTTTTGATCGGTGCAGACCGCGCCGCTTTTACCATATAAGCGAAAAGCCTGCAAGTCATCCAGAATCAGAAATTGAGCTAGGACTGGTATAACGATTTGCAAAGATCATGTTTGAGAGGTTTAGAAGAGTTGTTTCCACATGGTGGAAGACTTCTACACACATTCTTTGTAAGATTACAAAGAATGAAATTCAATACAAACCTATTCCTTCTGCGCTTACTGTCGATACACATTTCCAACTCAAAGGGTTTTACTATTTGGGGTCTCTTAAGTTTACAAAAGTCTCTCCTGTACTCTTCCCTCATAATCATCTGTTTCGCTACTCCTTTCCATACACCCAGATCCCCCACATTCGTGCTATTCAAAAGGAAACCGCCGCCATTCCAGTTATTGCATCAGTGTAGCCGTTGGCAGATTGTTGTACACGATATGTTTTTTTTTCTGGAGAATTCGACCCGTTAACCTCCACGCCAACTTATCAGTATGCACATTCAGAACGGGAGCTCGGAACAGAATCAGAAAGTGGTCAGGTATGAGACCTAATTCATGAGGATTTACCACAAGTATGTTAACACCACTTACTTCTGGTGAAGTAAATTGAGAACCTACAGGCTTGGTTTTGTCTGTCACGCCAGTCACCTGGGGAGGCTCTTCGACCGGAAGGCATACCAGCAGGCTATTGTCCTTGGAGAAGATATGGTTTATTCATGGTATGGGGAGCTCCTATTTGCGCTGACGATTGGTTAGCCGGCCCCACTCCCTGTATGCCTGCTCGTAGAAAATGCAGGTTTGGCACTTGATGGTGGCCAGAGTGAGACAGCCAGCGCGCAGGGCGAGGTTCGAAATCCGCAACGCCATTGAGTCTCTCCTTTCCTAGTGTTAGGATGTCGCTCACTCCAAAGTTCCGAGATCGAGGATAACTCTCCTTATGCTTGGGCGTTGCTCGAAGGGGAGGGTGTCTCTCTGACAAATGAAGGAAACGGAAGCATTTCAACCATTCCATGCCCCTTTTTATTTATACTTCGTAATGTTGGGTTGGTGGTACGAGGCGGTGTGCATGATATGGGGGAGATAGAAGTATTTTCGTCGTATATCATTGCCACCCCGAGATCCGGAAGTCGTTGCTACTTGCGCATCGTCTTGGGGAACTGCACCGGTTGCCGCGAGTTTTGTCAAGCTGTCGAGAATAATTGTTTTTGCGGTGGCATCGGTCCGTTTTGCTTCTTAATCCAGTACCTGCAAGAGTAGCGGCAGAGGGTGGCACACCGAGAGGTGGGAAGTGGTCAAAAGTATAGGTTTGATTGCCGAGGTTATTAGGTGGGAAGAAAACGATCTGTTGCAAACCTGTTAGCAAGGTCCTTTTGCGTTCTGCATGAGACTGTACAATCTTCTCTTCTTGATACCAAGGTCAGTTCTATCAATCGTTGCATTTTGCAGTCCCACCACCCTGGCAGAGGGCTCTTCATCTGAGTAGAGTAGAGTAGAGCAATGCTGTGCTCCAGGAAATGGTGTCTGAACAGACCGACGTGACGGGTAGTCTCGAATCATGCCATTGCCGTTGAGGATTCTGGAGGTGAATTCAAGACTCTGGACGGGCATGGCTGAGGCTTGCAAAAATGTATATCAGTCATGTTGGTTCTGCCGTAATTTTGGGATCGAGTTAGCAAACAACCCAGAAGCTAAAGACTCCGATCGCCCAACGCAGGCTGCGGGGGAATTACAATGCAAGGCTAAAATGTAGTCATGGATAACCCAAGTTTCCCAACTCCAGGAAAATGAACCAAGAGAACGAGGGGCAATAGCTAGACTTATTTTCGAGACATGCAGGGTGGCAACGATCAATATTATATATTAAACTCGATATCTAATTCCAAACCACGATAGAGACTTGGTCTATTCGCACGAAAGGGCATTTCCCATATCTTCAACGACCAATAATGCTTCGCGAGCGGCAATCGGTCGCCGAGTGCCTCGAGAGGCTGCGTGTGCGATCCATCACGCTATATCGCAACCCACTTTTGATTTTCCCAGCTAAAAAAAAAAAATTAAATGTGCTGCACCATTCTCTTTGAAATGGTCAATATGCACTGCGGAAAGTTTTATTCACACAATGTCCAGGAATTCGGTTGGGTGGGCATGGCAACGCAAAGGGGAAGGGGTAAAAAGTCGGTAAGCATCTGAACCAACCACGTCGCAAGCTAACCGAACCAATGATAAATTAGCAACGCTAGTCCATGCCCAACAAGAAATCCTTGTTTGAAGCACCATTGTCAAACTGGAAGTTACATAGCTGAAAGGTCGTGGTTTTAGGGCTGTGAGATTTCCATGCACCCCACCATTTTTGGGGCGTAACTACAACTTTCCAGTAACATCATGTCCAGTCTTCAAATGCACATACCGCCTCAAACACACTCTTAACTCCCACAACAAAAATTCTAAAGATCAAGAGATTATAAGCTATTCTTTGGAGAACAATTCACGCTTGAAGTTCTTCAATCCACGTCTTCTTTTCATACCATGCTATTATGCTCACTAAAAAAAGAAGCACATTTGGCGTGTATCTATCAGGTGTAAAAGTCATACTTTAAATAGTCACAGTTTGTTATCATACTTCATCTCATCAAGCTGGCACATCACATTGAAATCTGGTAATACAGTTGGAGCATGATTAGAGTTGAAATGTAACGATAGACCCCATGCTATGGTAGCTTTATAGAGCCAACTTGATTCCAAAAATTTGCGTTGCCTATGCTAAGCTTCCTTTGTCAGAGCTTTTCTTGCGAGCCAGTCAATTTTCTTTGATAAGACTACCTAAGCCTGTGATTCCTATCAACCCAGCCCTGGCAAAACTCAAGAACCAGCGGAAGTTTCAACGCCGCACCATATCTTGAGTGCTTTGCGCCTCACAGCCCCAGTCATTACTTTGCAAAGAATACCATCTTGCTCTTGAATCGCCAGAGCTGATTCTCCAGCCATTCTCACACATTTTCCAGATAATTACACTTTCCAATTGACCACGCCATTCTATTTGACGGATGCTAAGACGAGTCTTTTTTCTAAACCATCCCTCCCACTCTGATAATTTTTGAACCATACTCCCCCACCCACCAGGCACCACCCTTGTTCAGATAGTGCCTCTCCCGTTACTGGAAGAAAAGGCAAGAATCTCACCAACAACATTCCAGAGGCTTATCACTGAGACTTCAAGCATGGATTCGAACCACGGTCAAAACCATGGCGGTGTCAATAACGCCTTATCGGTTTCGGAGTCTGTTCTCATGTTGAGCAGATACTGGACCATCAACCCCTCAATCTCACTCCCACAAGCACATGCTGACCTAGTCGAGCGAGAAATCAAGTCTCTCCTGTTAGAGGGAGTTCTTTTGCCAACATATCATAGGTCATTGATGATCGACGAAAATTGGCGTACTTTCTTCGCAAAGTTACGTCAGGGGGGCATCGCTGCTTGTATTCTTGTAATGAAGGTGATAATCCTGGGATTGTTTACGAAGAAGTTTGCTGCTGGGATCCAACAATTCTACAATATATTAGCCCCCAAATACGTAAAGCCTGTTAGCAAATTGGTGCCAAAATGGGAGTGTGTCCCCGGTTATAAAGAAGACTGCGTAAACCGCATTGCTATCATCGGAGATGTTGCGGAATTTGAGGCAGCGCAAATGGAGGATATCGGCACAATTTTTACAAGAGTTGGTGTAAACTAAAAGGAAAGGCGTGTTCTGGAATAGCTTGAGATGGATCTTGGAAATTCAAGTTCTTGTTTTAAAGTTAGTGTGATAAAATTATTTTATTGTGCCTCAAACTCCTTAAAAAGAGGAAGAGGGAGGTTGTATTTATATACATAAAGCTGTGATTCTAGAATATTCTAGGTCACGTGCACCGATTATACTGGTTCTAAGCGATTCTACGCCACAGTTAGGGTGAGGGGTGGATGTTTTGTTTGGAGAAGCTTGATTTGAGCAAATGCGCTTTAAGTTCCCTCGGCGCACTCTTGACGCTTAAGAAGATTGTTTGTAAAGCTGATGCAGAACCTCAAATTTGTATCGACTCCACTATTTTGAGATATTATAGTAACATAATCTCTCGTCTTCAAGTGCGCATACATTTCTAATCCCTCTAAATATAAAAGCGAGTTCCTCCTTTAAATACACTTGGTCTCATAAATTACTCTCGTACTTGTTTTACTAAATAATAACTTTTAAGCAGCTAATAGAGGAGAAGCTGGATGAGTTATTATATTAAATCAATTCCCGCTTCTCTCTTCGGCATACTTCTTATTCTATTCTCTCTATCAAATTCAAAGACTAAAGAGAAAGAGAAGGGACTCATTACTACTAGAAAATAAAGCTTTAATACACTTAATCTAATCTATTTCCATTCTGTTTATTTAAATTTCTCTATTAGAAAAAAGAAAAGAAAGAAGAAGGGTGTTCAAGAATAATATACTACTAAATAAGAGAATTACTAATATTCTCTTCTCTTCGTATTATATTTCTTATCCTAGTTTCTCTGGTAGAGTTAGAAAATAGAGATAAAGAGAGAAGTGATATATTTAGAATTACTTTTCTTCTTCTTATTATTTAGTATATTTTAAAAACTAAAAAAAGAAGTAGTACTATTAAGCCATATAAGAACGAGAGTAAGAGAGCTATTATTATTATTCTCTATATAATTTAAATAAGTAGATAACAGTGCTCGATTATCAGATTTTACGTTAATAGCTTTAAAGGTTATAAGATTAATCTACCTTTACGAGGCAATCTTAAGGTTAAGTATCTCTGGCTGAAGTAGTATCTTACTCATTTGATCCAGAGACCTGGAACGAAAATACACTAATCGCCAAGAATAATATTTGATGTAATTAATTCTTTTGATATTTTTGTTGCATTTCGCATTGTTTTTTTTTAAAGATAAACTCACACGGCTGAATTTATTTCAGTCCCTCAAGTGCCTTCCCCCAGAATAGATCTCAGCAATGGTAGTATGTAATCGAATTTCATAATAGTAAATAAGGGAGGAGAATATAACTTTTTTCAAAGTCTCATTCTTAGGTTCATTTGAAGACCTAGCCTTCATGTGAAGGTAAGAAAGTTAGAAGTAGTCTAGCAATAGAAGATTTTGTATTTATTAGGAGTTTTGAAATTTATAAGAAGTCGTCTATTCATTAGGAAGTCTAGTACTCAATAGAGGTCTAAAAATTCGTGACATAAATAACGTTCAAGAGAAATAATTATCTATGTTAGACTTTGTTTATTCCTTTTTCCTAGGTTATTAGTTAAATAGTCTTTTACAGGTGTTATTCCTACTAAAATAGGGTAAGAAAGAAGAGAACTTTATAGATCTCATCTACTTAAAATGTTTTTAGAGTTTTCTTTGTCCTATATCTTTTATAGAAGATTGTTTAGTAAAAGTTATTCCGATAGATATATGCTAAAATAAGTCGGCTTTTCATTAACGTGACTGTACACCGAGTCGGCGCACTTTTACCCACATACTACTTTAAATCTTAATTAAACTACCACAACATATAAATTAATTGAAACTACTCTGAATCTGATGAACTAGACCTATTTACAGGCTCCTGGCAAGTTCGCGCATTATGAATAGCTTTTTCACAAGTGCCACAGCGTCGTGTAGTTGATTTTTCCCCACTTTGATTCCCCTCTCTAGAGCGCTTATCAGTCTTAATTTGCTCATCCACCTCCTTCTGAGCCAAAATATCATGTGCATCCTCTATAGTAACTGCACCTCCTTCACGTACACAAGTCTTTTTAGCTCTACGGCGTTTGCTAAGGGCTTCATTTGCTACTCGAAGGGTTCTAACCTCAGTAGCTAAAAGGGTGTTCTCATGAGCTAGAATCTCTGTACCCTTTGCCAATGCAGCTACTGTCTGGAAAATGAGTGTTGGCGAGCTTTCTTGATGACGTGCAATACAGCTTTTAACTAGAGCTGTCTGTGAAAGAGCCTTGACTGGGTTGTGAGGTGTCTGGGAGACCCAAGGGTTGGTATGAGCAAATGGGGTGCTAGGGGGTGTTGGAGTCTGTAACTTAACATCTAGCTTAGAGATTACAGCCTGAGGATCTAGAGGCACTAGACCAACTCCACGGAATCTGGCTTTGGCGTTTTGGGTTGTAATTGACTGGTTGTAAGCCCTATTGAAAGCTAGAAAGAACTCGACCTTGGTGATGTGGTTGATATGAGCTTTAATGAAAGTCTCAATTTGTCCCCTGTACATGCATTTGAGAACACTAAAACACTCAACATCAAGTGGCTGGGTTAGATGAGAGGAATGAGGTAGACAAAGAGTAATAATGTTGTTTGCCTTACAATACTCTTGGAATTGTGCTGACTCATGGCTCTCATGCCCATATAGAACCAACATGTGATATAGCCTCTTTGCTTGACCACGAGTGTGCTTATCAATGTGTTTTATCTATTCCAGACCTGTCTCATTATTGGTCCAGCTATTGCTTGTTGGTTTAATGACCCAGTTATACAGAAGACCGCCCTCAGTATACTAACTGGCGAGGTAATTATTTCCCTGAACCACTAAAAATGGAGGGATAGTTAAACACTCTCCATTGATATAGACAATAGCTGTAGCCCATTCCTGATTGCCTGGCTAGACAGCCTTGCCTCTGCCACGTTGATTAGCGTGTGTAACTACTATTCTAGGACAGATAACACTCATTATAAACCCAGTCTTGTCAAAGTTGTAGAAATCGTAGTCCTGAATCCTATATTTAGCTTGTATATTCTCTACAAGTCAAAACCACGCTCCAATAAGTTCAGGATCTTTGCAAAGAGCTCTTTGGACGTTATAGACGTGATTAAAACAAGCCTTTAACTCTAGTCGTTCTTATATAAATCGTTGTGTCCATTGGGTTCTGACACATCCTCCTTGACACGACGCGAGTATATGATTTGCTATATCTTCTACACTAAGCAATAAGGGTGCAAATCCTCGTGCATCCAAGTCAAGTATATATCGAATAATCACCTCCTCTTTGAGTTTAGTCAACTTCATACAATTAGGTCGAGTTTCTGAGCGAGAAGGTCAGCTGGTCATTCTATTGTGCAAGGAGGTTTCAGGGACTTTATAAAGTTTTGCAGCCTTAGGCCGACTAAGTCTTTTAGATGGTTGTTGAGTTGGAAGGGTCATGGGTACTGGAGGTCATGGAGAATTGATTATCCTGTAAAGGTAGACTAGCTAGATCAATATATAAGGAGTGTGTGCTGACAAAGAGGGTATTACGCTATGGTAGCGCTTTGAATATGTGACATGAAACAAGTGATACAAATCAAGTGATACAAAACAAGTGATCATACCGGTGATCAAGATAGCAGATAAAACAGTCGATGAAGTAGTAAATCAAACAGTAGATCATTATGAAAATAAACAATGAGAGAAGTTAGGTGATGTTATGAATCCAGCACAACAATGTTCGAATAGCTTCAATAGCTAAAATCATTCGTGCTTCTTGTGTTTGAATCTCCATTGGTGGTTGTTGAGAAAATACGTGTTTAAGTAAAGAGGTAGTAAAAGTTAAAAAAGTGCGCGGCTCGGTGTACAGTCACATTATATATTGTTGAAACTTATCTCAGATACATTTCTTCTTCTAAGTAAATGAGAAAAGGCACTCATATGAATCTTATTACCAGATGACAAAATAATATGTAGTTAACTACACTTTAGCTATCTGGATTCACGTCCATCTTTACTTGGGAACAACCACATCCGCCTCCTATTTAGCCGACGATCATGTGACAAAGGTTCAAGAGCAGCACTCTTGAACAGAAAATAAAGTAACTACAAGCTTTAGATGACAGTCCATGTCCATGATTCCAAATTCAAGTATGCTTTTCTTTGAAAGCATGCTGTTTTGTTCACTAAAAAAAACTTAGGGTTAGTAGACCTTTTGGGGAAATTAATTTTTCAACATTCATACCACTCATTCATAGGCTGCTTGAATTGATCTTCTTACGTCAATATGCGTAATTTACTGTGCCGTTCTCATTGTAGCAGCATTAGAATTGAAATCACAGATATTATCTTGCTATAATAAGTCTTATTAAGTCTTAATTATGAGCGATTCGCAGGGTTAAGATAGTCTTTAAGCTCTTACATAGCCCTAAGGGAGCATTTTTCTTAACACCAATGTAATTTTGAGTTAGTTTTCCTTGACAAGAGCTAAAATGTGAGTGTCCCTCATGAGTACCACCCTCGCAGCACCCTGCAAATCTTAACCGTTGCAGCACTGTTCCCTACAACTCCCTGACCCTCTGTCATTACTTTACAACATTGCAGCACCCCCGATTTCAGACCACTTTTTTCCTGCGGATTTCAAAGTAATTCCTCTCCCCAGTCAACAGTCTTCTTTGCGCATGCTTACGCCAGCCTTTTCCCCAGAACCACTTCTATCAAGCCCCGTCGCCATTGCTCTCCCCATTTGGTCAGTAGCGATACACCAAATGATGTAGAAACAAGCTAATACCATTTGAAGATATCCAAAATGGCCACCAAGGAAATCCAAGACCTTGTTGCCGGAATGAACCTCGACCGCAAGCACCCCAAGGTCTACCATAGCGTCGTTGGCATCTCAGATCTCATTCGCATGCTAGCCAATTACTGGGACCCCAAACCCTTCACCTCCCTCCCTCCCATGTACGTCGCCCCCATCGAACGAGAAATCACGAACCTCCTCAACGAACACGTCCTCGAAATCTCTATTACCTTCAAGCACACCACCCTCATGACCTCCTCCCGCTGGGCGAAATTCTTCGAGAACCTCCGTCACGACCACGCCAAAGACACCGAAATGTATAATAAAGCATTGATAATGAGAATCAGCATTGCCTTTTTTTTCAACACCAAGTTCAACGACAAATATGACTTCTACGGCACCGTCAATCCCAAGGAGCCTGGATACGCGAAGGAACTTAAGGAATCAGTCCCAAAATGGATGGATGAGGGGCAATTTCCAGATGGCCCAGATGATTTTGCGGAGGTCATGTTTTTTCTCGCCGAAATTGATGATCTTGCCGTCACTGCTGCTAAGGCGAAGGTAGAGCAGGAAGAAATCGAGGAAGAGAGCTCTGGTGATAATGAGTTTGAGTACGGTCGCTGGTCTTCATCAGGGGCATATTCCACTTAGTTATGTGGGCACTAAAAGAAGAGAAAGTGCAATGGTAGTCTTAGAATCAGGATCGGGCTCTCATATGATTTCGCATTCTTGTAAATCCTTTGCGGAATTTTGGTTGCCTTTCTTGAGAAATCTGCGGTCTTGGGCTTGCATTTCAGCGGAAGCATTGAATTGGGTTTTAGATAAGGCGTACAAATACCTCTTCGATGCGGTATAATGGGGACTAGAAGGGAGAAAAGAGGAAAAGGTGTACTGGTGCCCTAGCTACTGCTACCATAAGGAGAAGCTTCTTAGATCTCCAGAATTACACGGAACGTTTCTCCCTTTGGTTCATAATCTATTTTCTACAATATCTTGGCATATAACTGACTACTTCGACTCCATATGACTCCCAAACCACCAAACCAAAGAACACCCCGCCAAAGCCCAAACACCTACAGCCGTCTTCCCCCAAGACCGATCATCAGCCTGCACCTTCGCAGCTCTGATCTTCCTCGTAGTATGAGAACCCATCATGACCGGCTCTGTCGAACTGCCATTCTTCTCCTCCTTCTCTTGGGCATCAGCTCTGTCCCTGATTTCTGCAATCTTCTTGCCTAGTGCGAGTAAATCTTCTTTGAACTCGGTCGCATTTCCCACACCATCTACCTCCACATTCTGCACATTCCCAAAGAAATCCATGACCAATCTCTCGCGTCCTCCTTGTTCACCACCTGGGAATAGGTCCCATCTTACGCCGGGGTGGGAATGGATCTTCGACTCATCGTAACTATCGAAGAGGTCGGCGAGGGTTTGTTTGGAGGATGGTTCTCGAACTTGGGTTTCGAGGAAATCGAGGTTGTAGTATGTGTAACGATCGATGACAGCCACCCCAACATCGTTGTCCGCGTGGTGGGAGTAGGAGGATTGATCGATTTCTGAGGAGCCCGTGGCGATTATGTTGGGGGAGTAGAATTTCGAGTACATGGTGTTTGCTTGACATGTGTCAATCATAAAGAGTATTTCGTGATATCTGGATTTCTTGTTAGTCGCATACCTTCCAAAGTTTGGGGAAATTGAAATGGATCCATACCTCTTCTTCTCCCACATCTGTTCAAAAGCATCTGCCAAATCAAAAGCACTAATTTCCTCTGCATCTTGGAATTTCAAGAATTCATTCCCCCCATGCCCAGTCATGTAGACCAAAATATTGCTCCGATCATCCGTCAACAACCTCTTACTCCTAGGCATCTCCTCCCCCACGCGATCCGTCAACAGCCTTATAAAGTTCTCAACCGTCACTTCATATCCTCTATAATCCACCTCGATATTGTCACCGTATAAATCGACTGCGCGATCCGCATTACTGTATACGGTTCCTGGGAATGCATTTCGAGGGTTGCATGCCATGTCATCCGGCAACATGAGGATAATCTGGGAATCGGGGATTCCCAGTCGTTTTACGGTTCGATATAAGGAAAGAACATTTGCGAGATGGCGATAATTGAACCAGAATCGCGATGTGGAGACGAGAACTGCCCAATTGCTGGTATGTTCTGCGATAACTGGTGATGGTGCTAGTAGGGAGGCTAGCACCATGGGAAGCTGGAGGAAGCTGGAGAGCTTCATTTTGGGTGGTGTTTCTTGAATTGAGGTTGTCGTAGAGTTACTATTGTGCAAATGCTATGAAAGGGAATTAGAACGAGTGTCGCAAGAGAAAAGGGCGTAAGTGACATTTGGATCGAGTCGTACCCTGAGAGGATCAATCAGCGAGATATTCAGCCTCGTATGTCAGGCTGACATTTCTGCTTGGTCAGATTCGAGTTGCCGCCAAAATGTGGAAGATCGTCACATGAAAGAAAACGTGGGGATGCTGCCCCGCTTCATTCGACCTTAATCCAGTCCCTGCAGACACAACAAGTGACAGACGACCGAACTCTAAACTTCTGGGAAAAAACAAAACTTCAGACCAAAATACCGCATTATGCCATCGTGATGGGTTGGCCTCCAGCTGTAGTAATCGTCGTCAGGTATGCCTCCTTTCCCCCGTTGCTGTCTCGACCCTCTGCGTGCGGATATAGTTGTTTATTTCCTGGTTGGAGATATATACGGTCCCTGCCACAGGTGGCGCGGTAAAGTTATAGCAACAGTGCTAATATTATTCTAGACATGGTGCTCGCCTTGACGCCGCCGATAAACAATGGCATCTCACATCTCCCACTCCCTACGATCCTCCCTTAACCTACGGCGGATGGACTCAGTCAAGAGCCCTGGGTCAGCGAATCGCCAATATACTCCGCACAAGAGAGACCGACGACGAGGTATTGCTTTTGGACGATGCAGGGGGAGAGGATGGAGGAAAAAGGAGAAAACGAAGACACAAGGTCATAATACACACCTCGCCATTTCACCGATGTGTGCAGACCGCTACTGCCATCAGCGCAGGTCTGGCACAGAACCCAGGCCATACCCACCAGCGACCCAGATCTTCTCACTCGGGCAGAGGGTCTCCCATGCACTCCTCCCCCAAAATCCGACCTACGATAGCTACGGGTTCGCCTTTATTGGCTCCTATCCTGGAACCTGCGAATGGCAAAGGCCGGGAACTGCCGGAAAATATCAAGAAGTCAATTATTCGAGTTGATGCATTCTTGGGAGAATGGCTGACTCCGGATTATTTCGAACTCATCACTCCACCACCGAGCTCGCCGATGATGGTAGCTGGTGCAAAAGCAGATTTACTTCGCAGGGAGGACTACAACAATCTCATACACATCAAGGACCTTACTGGGGGTGGATTTGGTGGGCATCAGAAGCCGTTTCCTGGAGGATGGGGCAGTCCTACTGTTAGTTCGGAGAAGGACAAAGACGAAACCCCTCTATCCAATATGTCTGCGTTGGGACAAGCACTCAGGAATCGAGACCGAACGAGTAGTTTGAGTAGTGTTGGAACGAATGGTAGTCACCACAGTCATCATAGTGGTAGAAGCAGATCACCATTACCGATACCAAACCCATCGGACCATGGTATTTACCAACCACCAATACCTAGTTATGCTATTTCGCTCTCCGATCCTATTCCTGCCGGTTACGTAGCACATGCTAGAGACGCATGTGTTGATGTTGATTATCAGTGGGACAGCATGCGTGAGCCTCAACTATGGGGGAATGGCGGCGAATATGGTGAAGAATGGAGTTCGATGCATAAGCGTTTCCGAAAAGGATTACAGCAAATGATCGATTGGTATCAGAGTGACGATGACCCAGGAAAGCTCTTACCAAAAGTTCCAGCCAGTCCAGCTGCTGTCAAGTTCCCAGGTGCCGTTGACGAAAACCCAGAAGATGAGGATACAGACTTGGTTCTCATTCTGGTTACACATGGTGCTGGATGCAATGCTCTTATTGGAGCTTTGACAAACCAGCCTGTTCTACTCGATGTTGGTATGGCCTCATTAACAATGGCAGTTCGAAAGCCAACTCCCAAGAGTACACCAGCCACTACCCCAGGCGCAACACCAAAAACACACTCTCGAAATCCATCAAAGAGCACCCTCATCTCAGAAGAGTACGACGTTAAGCTTGTCGCGAACACCGAACATCTTCGCTCTGCAAGCGCATCATCAACTCCAACCCCTTCAAGAAATCCTTCAGTGATTGGAGGTTCCTTCCGCGAAAGATTCGGCAGCAACTCAGGTTCCTTCGATGCGAACAAAGCAGCGCGACCCATTGCATCAGGAACTCTAGGTACCATGCGTCGTACTGCTAGTGTTGCGAGTTCTGCCCCTCGCAGCTATGTCCCAGCACGCCAGAGCTCCATCGGTCTTTGGAGTGCTGCTCCACCGGAAGATGAGTCCACCGATGAGCCGGAGGATGATATGATTCTCAATTTTGGGGATGATGCCGTGGTGGAAAATAAGGCTGAAGAAACGAAACCGGAACCTGTTTTCCCTGAAGCGGATGAGAAGGATGAGCATGGGGAGAAAGACGATGTCCCTCCGCTTCCTACGGGCGGACTTTGGGGTAGTCCTATGCTCCCCGCGTATACGGAGAAGATTCGGGAGATTGCTCCAAAGAGGAGATGGACTGTTAATGAGCGAAGTTGAGGTGGGGTTATTCAAAAAATGGTGAGAAAATCATATATCATTTGAGTTCATGGGCATTTTGAGAGTGAGATTATATTATCTTCTCTCAAGTTCTCGATATGAGGAAGGTTGAAGCATGGATTGAGGGAGGGATAAAAGAAGAAATGACAAAATGAAAAGATTATGAAAATTGCGTTGGTATTTTGATTGTAGTAGGCATGGCATTTATTTCTCCTATGCTCCCTCTTTTGTAGCGCTGGAGTTTGGCGTATGGATGGACTGATGACTGGATGGATCGGTGGAGGAATTGGGAGGATTCCAAATTAAGATTTTCTAAAAAAAAGAGAAGTCTACTGCTTATACATTTTCTGGTCGCTGGTGCAATTGTAATATTTTGGAAGTGCTTTTGCTTATGTATTTTGATGAATTTGAAGTGGATTATAAGTGAGCTTGGTTATGAATAATGAAGATACCCGATGGACATTCTCGCTGAATCCGGTGGGCCTTCAGACCTTCTCGAAATCATTTTGTTATTTTCTCTAACATCTTGATTGGATTTGGCACAGAATTCGGTTGAGAATACCATCATCTATTTGATTATAGAGTATGCGGCTTTCTTCCTTTGATGGCACAATTGACGGTTGTTTCCAAGGCTTTGAACAATGTTGATGCATTTTGAGAAGCTTTGATCTCGGTGTGTGATTCGCAACCGCTTATCAAGCAGGGCAAGAAGTGCGTTCTCATTATTGTTGAAAGCTTTTACAGCATGGAAGGTGACATGACCCCCTTAGCTGAACTTGTTCAGGCGGCAAAAGAGATTTTCCCAGGCGGAAATGCACAATTCATTGTTGATGAGGCGCACAGCATGGGCGTGGTTGGCGAAAGAGGGCTGGGGTTCGTTGAGTCCTTGGGTCTGAAGTCAGAAATCGCCATCAAAACACACACCTTCAGCAAATCTTTTGGGTCGATAGGAGGTGAGTGGTCCCCGAATCACGTTGCTACGTGCCTCAAAAGTGACAATATGGCGACCACACCGTCAAGAATGCACTGGTGAATTTCTCGCGCTCGACAGTGTTCACTGCTGCACCGGCTTTCCATCAGGTTGCTGCCATTCGGGCAGGGTTCGCGTTGACGCCACAGCCCGAGACCAACGCGGCATTCAATTTCGAAGCGGTTTCTGGCAAGAGACTAATGGATTGCCCAGGGTCGAGAGAATATCCAGTATCCGGTGAAGCGCCTCTTTACGAAGATATCTGCTCATCCGATTTGGGAGAAAGCAAATGAGCGAAATATCATTTCGATCCCAGTCTCCGAAGGCTGGGAGACACGCGAGTTCCAGACACAGCTCATACGTACCGGCGTGGACTCGCGAGCGTTATGGTCATTGGTTGACTTTTCACTTGGACGCCAGAAAGTACTCGGCGTTCCCTGTAAATTTCCCAGTCGTCCCGAAAACGAGTGCTAGATTACGGCTGGTCATCCACGCAGACCATACTGAGGAGGCGATTGACGGCTTGGTGGCTGCAATCTGCGAGTGGGCAGAGGAGATGATTCAAATCGAGACTGGGACTGGTGGTCGGGGAAAGGTCCCCTAGGCCGCTCAGCAGTTGTACGGTATAAATTGACTAGTGAGGAGGATGTTGATGTCAAGAAAATCAAGTCGATCCACTGAGAATGGAACCAACAGTTAGAACTAGACCAAATAGAGTAAACCCACTTTTCGCGGAAAGAATAGTACCTAGGTACCCTCTGGCAGCAAAACAAAACAAGGTCATCCACTTTAACGTGACCGAATACAGTACCAACATATTGGTACGTACAGCAAAACAGGGGTTGCGTCATAGCATTACTGACGGATGCATCGAACTCCTCTGTTGGATGTGAGGCGGTCCCAAATTTGAATTCAGGGGTGATTCAGGTAGATAGATACCTTACCGAGCTTCCCTCTCTTACCTACTACTTTGCAACAAACGCTACCTAGATATACACCGACTTTTCACCAATTTTATACCTGCTTACCGCGCCCATCTCTTTGAAAAATAACCTCTTGCGCACTTTTTCCATTGCAACTTGTTATACCTTACATACCATTCTCGTTAGGCTAAAAGTAAAAGTCAATACAAGCTAATGTACTCTCTGCTAAACTTCCCTCCACCTCCATGTATGTGCTGACTGTACTGGATAGGTAAACAATTGACCTCCCACAAGAAAACAGCAGCTTTTATTATGACGCCTCGTCTGTGGTCTTGACGAGAAGTCGAGGGCTCAATAGCAGATGGGCGGAAGATAATTATCCTAGATGGTCAAGTGGTGAGGGCCGATGCGTGGCTACCTTACCACCCAGGCGGAGACAAATCGATATTGCGCATGGTCGGTCGCGATGCGACAGATGAAATAAAAGCGTTGCATTCAAAAGAAGCGCAAGCATTCATGCTGAAGTTTACAGTCGGAAGAATACAGAGAAGATGGGAAAATTTCTTGCCGCCGATACAGGGAGGTGCCTTCAGACCGTTGCTGTCCAAGTGTATGGATGAAGAGGACGAGGTATTGGGTACTGAACAGATCAAACATAAATTCCGTTCAGCACATTCAGGTGAGCAGACGCTTATCCTCCAGGTAGATTTTTCATGCTCATCAAAAACAGAATCTGTGCAATCACAATATATGGAAGCTTTGACAGCCGAGGCGTTAGCGACAGACATTTCGAAGTATCCTCCTCTTGACAACGAGTCTCAAGACGAGATTATCTTGAAGTACCGCCAGCTCGACGAAAGATTGCGGTCTGAAGGACTTTACCAATGTACCTACAGCTCTTACGCTTTCGACTTTGCCCGATGCACAACCTTGTTCATTCTATTTTGGACCTTACTCCATTATTCATGTTTTGCTCTGTCGGGTCTCTCTCTTGGACTATTTTGGCACCAGTTGGTATTCGCAGACCATGACGCTGGTCATATGGGCATAACACATGGATTCTGTTGAAATGCAGAGACTTCAAGAGAGCAAGAGTAAAAGACTTGAATTGCTTGCCTTGCTCTAGAAGAGCAGAGGGCACATATATAGAACTATGTAATAACTATTGCTGTGTCCATCTACCGTGAAAATCTCTTTCCTGCCAGCATGCCCGACAGGCATACCGATATCTCATAAGTGGCTTAATATAACAGATATCACCGTACCTATCAACAGCCCCCTTACAGTTATATCTATAACAACTACTTCTGCAAAACCATATAGGAAAAGGTAGGTTTGTGTAGCTCCTAGGAAAAGCCCAGCTGGCATAAAAACCTAGGCATAAGCCTTTCTCCTTATCCTTCCCAAAGCATACCCTTGATACATGTCTTGAATACTGATAGTCGTAGAGGCTTCGTAAGTGCGTCGGCAAGCATGTGTGACGTAGGGCAATAATCAACCATGATTTTGTTATATACAACAAGCTGCTGTATATAGTGGAATTAGACGTCAATATACTTGCTCCGAGCGTGGTTCTCTAGGTTCTCTGCAAGCGCAATTGCTGACTGGTTGTCACAGAGGAGTGGAACCGTGAAGTCGTCCTTCAAGTATCTCGAATAGCCAATATCTCGTAGTAGCCCACTATACTAAACAGCCTGCTTGCTTGTCTGGCATAGTGCTACATATTCCGCCTCTGTAGTTGACGTTGATACGGACTGTTGCTTCTTCGACGTCCAGGCAATAGCTCCTCCGCAGAGCTTGAATATATATCTGTAAGTTGACAGTCGGTCACCTGGGTCGCTAGCGTAATCTGAGTCAGAATACCCCTTAAGAGCCTGTAGTTGTTCTGAGTTACTATAGCGAATAGCGTGGCCTGGAGTGCCTTTCAAGTAGCGTAGGATCTGTAACACACAATTCCAGTGTCGTATAGTAGGATCAGAGCAATGCTGTACAAGTCGGCAGACAGCGAAGGTAATATCTGGCTACGTGCCTCTCTGTAAATACATTAGACTTCCAATCGCTCTTTGATACAGGGCAACATCTGCTCGGGGTTTATTTTACTTAGCTTTCCCAAGGGTCTGTATCTCACCTACAGGAGTAGGATCCACCTGATCGCTGCCCCCTAAATACTCGCTAACTAGCTTAAGCAAATAGCTCTTCTGGCTGACTATTAGCGTCCGCGAAGCTTGATCCCGTGTAATCTCAAGACCAAGGAATGTACTAATCTCTCCTATGTCTTTGAGTTTATATAGTTTCCCGAACGCCTCTTTAAACAAGTTAACCTTATCTAAAGAGCGCCCTAGTATAATTATGTCATTAACATAGAGGCTAACAATCAAGCTCTTGTCTTTATTGATAAACATGCTTGGATCACTGAAAGAGAGCTTTAAATCAAACTTGGCTAGGCTATTATAAGCTTTGATGTACCACTCTCTTCTAGACTGCTTCAGGCTATACAAGGCCTTCTACACCTTGAGTACAACGCTAGGAGGTAATAGAAGTCCCTGTACTTCTCTTATATACACCTCTGCGTGTAACTCTACATGTGAGTATACTGTATCCACGTTAACTTAATAAATCTCAAGTTCTTCCACACACCCTACAGCTAATAAAGCCCTAATAGACTTGTAGCAGATAGTAGGCGAGAATGTCTCAAGGAAGTCATCACCTAGTCTCTGACTATATCCCTGAGCTACTAGCCTAGCCTTGAAGCAGTCTATCAACCCTATTAGGGTATACTTCACAAGGAAGACCTACTTCGTGCCAACTGTAGCCTTCGAAGGGGGGAGCTCAGCATACTCCCAGGTCCCGAGGGCCTGGAGCTTAACTAATTCATCAGCAATAGCATCTTTCCATTGCTGAGCGTACTGAGGGTCACTAATTGCCTCATTATACAACTTTGGAAGAAGTATCCTATGACAAGTATCAGCAGCCTAGGCTGTATCTTTGTCAAAGAACCTCCGGGGCCTGTGTTCGCGGAGCTCACAGCCCATCGTAGCCTCATGGCTAGGTTCACTGTCTACACGCTGATCAGACGTGTAGGTCTCTCTCCCACGACTAGTGGTTCTGTCTACATGCTTATTAGGCATGTAGGTCTCTCTCCCACGACTTGCTATTCTGTCTACACGTTCAGAAGACGTGCGGGTCTCTCTCCCACAACTAGCAGTAGTTTAGGCACCCTCAGGTAACCCAGGCACTTCAACTAGCCTGTCTTCCTCGGGTTCTTCCTCGCTAAAGTCCTCTGACTCGCTAACAAACCCGTGGGCAGGAGTCTCGCTACTCCACTTCTACTTTAGACGTTGATTAACTAGGAATCGAGGCCTTGTTGACGTGATTATATGCCTGCTTGTAGGGTTGTACAACCTGTACTGCTGTGAAGTCTCAGTGTAGCCAACAAGGCACATTTTTCGTGAGACTGGCTTAAGCTTGTGCCTATGCTGGTCAGGGAGCCGGTGGAAGGCAACACAGCCCCATGGCTTTAAGTGCTGTACTCCTGGCCTCTTCCCTGTACATGCTTCTTCAGGTGTAACTCTGTCTAGCCCTATAGGCGTACAGTTCCTAATATAACATATAGCTTTCACAGCTTTACCCTAGAATTTATATAGCAATTGAGCGTCAATAAGCATAGCTCTTGCAAGCGAAATAAGCGTTTGGTTTAGCTGCTCTGAGACGTCATTCTGCTCTGGTGTATATAGCGTAGTCCATTCAATCTTAACTCTATGCTCGCTTAGCAGCTCATCCTCAAATGCCTTAAATTCCTTCGCATTGTCTAGCTAAAGGACCTTTAACTTATGCCCTGACTGTAACTCCACTTTCTTCTTCCACTTTAGCACAACTTCTCTGAAGTCAGTTCTCTGCTTAGTCAGGAAGACCCAGGATTTCCTTGTAGCCTGGTCAGTGAGGGTAAAGAGGTAGCATTCCCTAGCCATTGTAGGAATACTATATAGACCCCAGAAGTCAGAAAACACTCTCTCAAGAGGCTTGTCCACTTTCTCTAGTGCTTGGCAGTTAATAACCTGTAGTTGCTTTGCTATAATACATGGCTCACAGAAATCTGAGTTATAACCCCTTGGAATAGATATTAGTGCTTCTAAGTCAGAGACTACGCTGTGTAGCCCCCTGAGTCCTTGTACCCTAATGTAGCCAAAACTCCTGTGCCAGAGGTCAAGGTCAGGATCTCTTTCAGTTGCGGCCATCGTGGTCTCTATAGCAACAGAATCCAGGACATATTAAGAGGTAACTTGACTTACATTTGCAATAACAGAGCCTTTCTTAGTAAGAGTCATTGCGTGCTTGCTTGTACTGTTGGTTGTCTGTACTAGAATGCTCTTGTCTTGTAGCTGAGGGACTGAAATTAGGCTACCAGCCAGCTCAGGCACGTATAGCACGTCTGTAAGAGCAAGCGTTTGGGTCTGTAACCTGTCCGTAAAGACCCAGATACTGACATTCCCTATTCCTGTCCTGTGTATTAAGTCACCGCTTGCAGTCTTAACTACTCAAGGGACCTTGAGTTCTAAAAACTCAGTAAATACGTTTCTGGAGTAAGTCATATAGCGCGTAGCCCCTGAGTCAATCACCTAGGCTACCTGGCTCTTGTCAAAACCTCCTGTAAGAGCTCCCCAGCAGACATCTAGCGGTACGTCCTCCGCTGGATCTGAGGCAAGCATGACTTCTTCGTCCCATACTGGCTGGTTCTGTGGTTGCTATTCTGGCGTAGGCAAAGAGCCTGTAGAGGCGCTCTTTGCTCACTTAGCAAAAGCCTTCCCTTCAATCGTCTGGAGCCAGACAGAGCACTTAGTCTTGAAGTGCCCTTCCTCTCCACAGCAATAGCAAGTGCCTTTGCGCTTCTTGCCCTTCTGTCCTCTGTGGCCTCCTCTGTTTGCAGGCCTCTTTGTTCCTTGCGCCTTCTGACGCCTCCATGGTTGGTCCTTGGCCGCAAGGGCTGTCTCGTCTAGGCCCTGGTTCCTAGATTTCAAGCGTTGTTCTATCTCCTTTAGACTTATAACTGCTGAGTCAAAGTCTAGAGTAGATAGCTTGTCCTCTAGGATCTTGATTCGTGTGTTGTAGTCGCTTCCTAGCTTCCGGACAGCTCAGAGAAGTACACTAATCTTGGACTTCTCTGTGGGTGCTTCGTCCACGTCTGTGGCAAAGATAAATGCCTGTAGGTCACGTAGGTCGGTGGATATTGAGTCTATTGTGGCGCCTGCCTTTGGCTCGTATCCATAGAACTAGCTTGTGTACGTGGCAAGTGATATGTCGTTCGATGGGCGACAGTCCTTCCGCAAAGCCTCCCATTGCTCCTGGGCTGTCCCAAAGTCAATAATCTTATTCTTCATTGTAAGTGAGCAATAGCTCATAATACAACTCCTGGCCTTGGCGTTCTTGCGTCTCCATGCCTCCTGAAGTGATAATACTCCATTATCAGTATCAATACTGACTTCCTGTGACTAAGAGGAACCTCCCACTCTTGTTGACATGTGTGTTGCAGGGGTTATAGAGCTTGTAGTACTGGCTGGTCTTGGTTTGTCACCAAGGACAAGATCAAGAAGTCCTCTTGCTTCGAGGAAAGAGTGTACTTCTTCAGCCCATAGTCAGTAATTGATTGCACTCGTGAGTTTTGGGATCTTTAGTGATTTGTCGTCGTACGACATGTTGACTAATAGGATATGCAGGCTTGAGGTATGATTTGATTAGTTAAGCGATAGAGTTCTGGGCTCATAACCTGTTGAAATGCAGAGACTTCAAGAGAGCAAGAGTAAAAGACTTGAATTGCTTGCCTTGCTCTAGAAGAGCAGAGGGCACATATATAGAACTATGTAATAACTATTGCTGTGTCCATCTACCGTGAAAATCTCTTTCCTGCCAGCATGCCCGACGGGCATACCGATATCTCATAAGTGGCTTAATATAACAGATATCACCGTACCTATCAACAGATTCCACATAGACACCTGCATCGGGATCTTCTTTGCCGACTTCTTAGGTGGTCTTTCACTCGGTTGGTGGAAACGGACTCATAACGTACACCGTATAGTCACCAACTCGCCCGAGCACGACCCTGATATCCAACACTTACCGTTTTTCGCCATCTCTCATAGATTTTTCATCTCCCTGCGCTCGACATACTACGACCGGTATATGAAATTCAATACCTTCGCAGAGTTTTCGACCAAGTACCAACATTATTTTTATTATATTGTTCTTCTATTTGGTCGTTTCAACTTGTACGTCCTATCCTGGTCCTACCTATTGAGCCCAACGCAAGCGCCCCGCAAAGGGCCAGCATGGTCACATCGATACCTTGAAATAGCAGGTCAATTGTTTTTTTGGTACTGGTTCGGATACCAAACAATATGCCTACGCATCCCAACGTGGTCGTCCCGCTTCACGTTCCTCCTGATCTCACACATGGTCACCTCCCCTTTACATGTACAACTTACGCTTAGTCACTTTACGATGTCGACTACAGACCTAGGTATCCACGAATCATTCGCCCAGAAAATGGTCCGAACGACGATGGATGTGGGATGTCCGCCATGGTTGGACTTTATCCACGGCGGTCTCCAGTTTCAAGCTGTCCACCATTTGTACCCTCGTGTCCCGCGACATAACTTACGCCAGGTGCAGAAGTACGTCAAAGAATTCTGCCACGAGGTCGGGATGCGGTACGTGATTCATGGGTTTGTAAAGGGGAACAAGGAGGTTATAGGTAGACTAAGCGAGGTGGCCGGACAATTAAGGATCTTGGAAGAATGTAGAAAAGTCACTGCGAAGAATTTAATCGAGGGTTATTGAAATAGATAACGTTCTGTAAGACTAGCTATATTTATTACTTGCCTATTTCTCTTCAAAACCTTGCCTCCCGACCTCGTGGTTTTCCAGACTGAGTTCCTCAATGAAAAAGGAGAAGATGAAACCAACAGCTACGGAACTCACCTAGCACCTACAAGATCATCCTACCAAAACAGGAGAGAGCCTCCCAACTAGGTCTGTACAACGAATAGATTTTAGGTGAAGATTCGTCAAAAGTGTGAAATAATCGATGGATATTGAGGGTCACGAATATAGTGTGAATAGAGCAGTGTGAAAAATGAGTAGAGTAGAGTAGAGTAGAGTAGAGTAGTAGCAACTACTCTACTCTACTCACACTACTCTGAGCAACTTAGAGTACTACTTAAGTAGTTCGGACCGAGTCGGCCTAGAGCTCGGAACTCTATCGTGGTAGTACTACTTGTAGTACTAGGACCTTAAGCGAGATCTTCTATCTACTACATATAACGTAGCTTCTGAAATAATAGCCTTATTAAGTCAGTATTGAACAAATAGTAGTTTATTATCTTATATAACTATTAAAAATAACAACTACCCAGTTATATACCTATAATTTCTATTTATAAAACTACTCAGAGTATTACTTGAGTAGTTTTAAGTAACTACTCTACTCTACTTAAAGGAGTCGCTACTCAAAATTTACTCTGCTCTACTTAGACTACTCAGTGTACTACTTGAGCACCTAAGTAATTCGTGCTCACATTGGAATAGAGAAAATTTGATGAATATAAATGATGAATAAAGTTATTAATTATTAAATATTTTCTAGTTTCCATCCTAAAATGCCTTTTCCCTACTAATCCTAGCTCTATATAAATTATTTAAAATTGTTTACTAGTTTTTCCTACTCTCTTATAGAAATAACCCATAGTGTCAAAGCTAATAAGGCATATAATTAAAAAGCAGTAGAATAAATGCTGATCCACCGATGTACCAAGGCTAAATTAAATTTTAGATTCACTTTTACCCCTGCTACCCCCTTGTATATGAATAGTTTTAATTATTCGTACTTTAGTTTACATAAAGCTATTTTAGAAGAACATGAATACTAATATAATATATTTATCCTCCACGGATGACGAATAAATAAAAGATTATTCATTTATTTGTTGTGCAGACCTATGAGTCCCAACATCCGGAAATCGGAAAGCTATCCCGACAACATCGTCTCGGTTTGACAGTGACTCTAGCCTCAGGTGTCCTCCAATTTACAACTTTCCTTTCTCTTGCTATTTGCAGTCACTTCATTTGCTTTAATACTCAAATCGATACCTTTTTAACTATCAAAGTACTGGACAAGCGTTTTCAGTGCTCGTGCCCGCTGGCGGGTCCCCCTTTATTCGCTTGTGATAGGGGTAGGAAGGGGAGTGGATGAAAAACGTATACGGTCCAACTTTGTCATTCAATTGATGGAGGATGATGAGTTGCGTTGGCATCAGTCGAAAAAAATGAAGCATGCAAAGATCCTTGCAGTGCGGCTGAAGTCATGCGTACTGCGAATGTCGGCAGCTGAGCACACCCCGCACTGTACACTTAACTTTCAAAGATTTCTCCAGCCTTTGAAAGCAATCCTCTAAAACATGTCAGGCTTTGAGGTTACTGGAATTGTACTTGGCACGTTCCCAAATGTCATATCAGCGGTAGAACACTATCGAGATTTCGTTAATGCTACTTTAAGTCCCTCCGACCGTTCAGCCTTGAACAAACTCCGCAACCGACTAGCGACACAATTGGAATTGTTTGATGGCAATCTAAGAAGCCTTTTGCTTTCCCTGCCACTAGGAACAGTCAACGCCGAAACGCTATTTCCCACTCCTAATAATGGCGCTATCTGGGCCACGCCCGAAATCGCCGAAATCGGGCAGGCGCTGCGATTAAAGCTGGGATTAAGATACGAACTGTTTATGTACATAATCGATCAAATGGAGAGGTTGATGAAAGATCTGATAGATCAACTGGACGTTGACAAGGAAGGGAAGGTGACAACAAACTAAATTAAGAAAGTCAAAAAGTGCTGCAACGCTAACTCCTCACTCTTATAGCCGCGGCAAAGCACAAGAAAGGCTCTCAAAAAATTTACCAAGACATCAAGCGAAGAATGGATGAAAGAACTCGAGCTATGCAACCAAAGAATTGAGAAATTGGTCTCTGCCACGCTTTCCAAATCAACGCTCATCGAATCGCAATTGATGCCTTCCTCCGAGACCATTGTATGGTGGTCAAATGTTAAAATCTATGCTGGTAGGGATAACTGGAAATATATGTCACAGAGTATAACTGACAATATACTTTTAGGGGCTATTGGTGCGAATTACAGCATAGGCCCCTCGGGTCTTCCTCTCTCCAAATACACTGTTACAATTCCTGGCCGTGGTTTCGGATTTGGGAAGGCCTCGATAGCATCTCCTTTTGAAAGATTTCCCGCCGACGCTCAGGTTGAGTCGCAGCTTGATTGGATTGAAGATAAATATGTGGTTTTCTGGGATAGCAAAGATCAACGAGGCTGGTTGATCCGTGGAGAGAGCGCTTTATATCACATTGCAAGCGCAGCTATTCATCGCGGCGATGTCGAAGAAACACATGGAAATATGATGGCCGAGAATTCTCCTACGGTCCAGACGGCTCCTCGAGCTCTCTCCAATCCCCTCATACTCGTCAATGGCATGGAAATTAGAGACAAGCCCCCCGAAGAAGATTTCCAGCTCCAAGGGTATGCCGAAAAATTTGCCCCCATCCTGGGACGTTTGATGGATCGTCAATTGAACCTTTCGGCACGGACGGCTCATTTGAACGATTATCTTGAAGGCTGGGACTTCGACGATATAGTTACTCGCAGGACCGAAATCCATTCCAGAACTACCAAAATCAAACGGTCAGCAAAATCCTGGATCAAATTTTGCAAAGATATCAGTGCTTTAATTGTCTTTGGGAGTGGCTTTGGTGAGATCATTCGGCCTACTGAAAACAACAAGACTACAATCACAAGACCAGAAGGCTCAAAGGGGACTTTCAGAAAGGGTGCTCCACTCCGGCCACTAGCGACTGAGGAAACTCAACCCCGTGACAGAATTTCACCACTGCTGGAAGGCGAACCCTATCTGGTTGTAGGTAAATCTGATCTCGTGGATATAAAATCGAGGTACAGCGACAAGTGGAAGAGCTTCAATATCCCTATTCCCTCTGATATCAGTCATACAGGGGCTGCAGTGTTTGGCTTTGTCGATACGAAATTGGCGATTGAGGATCAGTATTCTCTTCCAAGGTGGATTGCTGCAGAGGATTTAGATGAGATTAGCCAAAGTCCTTTACCCACTGCTCCGGTAGAAGTAATTGATTGCCCGTCCACCGATGAAGAGAGCCTAACAAACCGACCCTCCTTGCAACAATACGAACTTCAATCTAGTTCCATATCATCAAAACCCGCTAGGGTTTTTGATAGTACAATAACAGGGGAATCTTCCTTTCGTGGCTCGGATTTTTTGTCGAGTTCGGATATACCAAAGCCTTATCCTACCCTTGAAGACCGGCCGGAAGAGGCTTTATTTCAGGGAAATGACCACCGTCCCGATATAGCCCCTGTAGGTCCCACTCCATCGCTATATGAGCCCTCTGCCATAGAATCGAAGACCGAAGACGCGATATTTGAGTTACTGCTGGAGCTATACAACGAAGATCATGTCCTAGGGCCTCTATTCGAGGAAACCAGAGCAAAGGTCGAGCAAGAAAAGGCTATTAGGAACCTGAGGCACTTCATTGATGGTTACTGCGTTCTTTTACGTGAGCAGTCTCCGACCCATATCCAGTCTAGGGCCATTCAGTTTCTCAGACATCGTTCGAGGAGGTTTGCTGAATACATATATGGATATGGCGACGAGGATGGTTTATCAGAACAATCGGTTCAAGCACCCGACAGAGCTATGGAGGCTGAGATAAAAAAGCAGCGAACTTCAGAGTTTGTCGAACGTTTGATATCTAGTCCTGTAGATTCAACGCCCAACGGAGGTTTCTTTGAACATGAGATTGTTGTTAGCGAAATCATCCCGGTGGCCAATGATAATGGTAACGATATGGTTCCCGTTCCCGTTGCCGATGATGCTGATGCTGATGATCTTTATCACAACCTATCGGAAATTAAGAAATTCTTGGTTGGGGGTGAGCCGATGAGAGAGTTACGAACTGCCTACAGGAATTATATTGAGGGTAGCTCGGTTGTTGCATGGGAGGCAAAAGTTGAAAAGAGAGTCCACCAAGCCAACTACAATATGGCTGCAGGCGAGCCTACAACAATCGACGATATCAAGAAATTTATTAAAAGATCGCTACCATCAAATATTGAGGAGAGTACTTCAAGCATGTATGAGTCAAAATTTGCAGTCATGTGGGATCCCGTATCTTTTATTAAGGAGCAGCAGTACGACTGCGAGGGGGGTTTCGACATTGCCATTGAAATGGCCATCACCCTTACCGGAACCGAGAAAGATGCGCAGGCTCTCCCTTGCAGTCAGTACATGAAGCAAATCTGGCCCACATCTGGGTCTCAAATGATACAATTAGTCAAAGACGTTGTCCGAAATTCCGGGAAACAATGCGCCTGTAAGTTTCTATTTTCCCCCAAGCTCGCGGTGAACATTGAAAGCGGCAGCAAATAAATGACCCCGTGTTCGAACTTTCTAGTCTACTTTGGAACTCGATTGTTCCAAAACAGCTAGGTTAATGGTCTTAGATTGTTCTAACCGGTTAGCATAATTTACTTTCATTACCCTAGAAGGTTAGAACAACGAGGGACAGGCAGGCAGGTACGACGTGATATCTTTACTGCCACTTTTCACGTCCATCGCAAGCTCAATATCAAAGTTTGTTGTTAACCATGTATACATCAATAGGTATATTGCCGGATGGTCTTTTCCTCAAATCATGGACACAAGATTCTTTATTTGTCGCTGAAGTTAGTGGGACACAATCTTCGATAGCAGATGTAGGCGTACAGCTGGCCTGGCTTGGTGCTGCTCTTCGTTCGTCCTCCCATAAGCTAGGTATTGCAACTTGTACCCCTTATATAACTGCCACCGCAACGCCAAATGAAGTATCCACAACTCCGATTCTTGTGGAATTTCAAATTGATTTCACCACGAAGGAACCAGAGACACGCCAGAAGTTTCCAAATCTTGATGTCAAAAATGGAGAATGCTGGCACAACATGTTCCGTAATCCTACTGTAGTGAGGGGTTATCCAATACCACCAAAAATTGATGGTTTTCTTGGTCTCGAGATTCCACTCAATATGATGGTTGGCCTTGTTCAAACGAAAAGGATAAATAATTTTGACGGAAAGATCTTTTTGAAAGGGTTTTCAAGTATGCTTGTTCCTACTAAGCGTACCAGAAACCTGGTCGTGTGGCATTTACTCTACCACAATGATAGCAGTAGAATTTCGTACCTCGAAAGTACAATGGATCATATTGGAGGTATTGAGATTTCAGAAGTCGAAGAAGCTAGGCATGTCGTGGGATGGTGTGCAAATGTCAAATTGAATGCTGGTATGATTGACTTGAAACCCCTTGGAATGCAAAAAAAGCTAATTCAAGTGTTTTCGTAGGAGCAAAAGAATGGACGTATAATGTCGATAACTCTGCCCTTCCACCACCATCGCCTGGCTGCGTTCTCGAAAAGGTAAGCATCAACGGGGGTAAATTTGTAACCATAGGAGCGACTTTTGCCGCTGGCAACAGAGACAAGCCTCTCTATCTCCCACAATCCCGAGACACTTATCTGAAAAAGATAGACTGGATAACGGACCAAAACTTTGTGTTCTGGGACGAAATTGAAAAGCGGGGGTGGCTAGTAAACGGGTCTAGCGCTCTCCTTCATCTTCTCCGTTCCTCTCTCCAGCATGAAAAATCTGGGAATTTAGCGTCTTCTTATATGGGTGAGCCCGAAACGATGGGCGAGGCTTCTCAAACACACAGGCCGGATTCTGCTCTAAAAGTACTCTCAGACTTTCCGAATAGAATGCTTAAAATTCGTGTAGAAAAGGCTGAGCCGTCCGAAGAGTGGACGACGGAAGAAAAGGTTAGCGAAGATGACTTAAAATCGGACACTGGAAACGTACCTAAGCACACACCTGAATGGACGATCAAGAAGTCGATCAAGTTTACTTACTATACTGTTGAGAACAAAGTCGAGGATATCTACAATCTTTTAGAACAAATGCTAGACGACCAGGCAAAAATTGCAAAAAGGGCTGGCATCCAATTGCAAGCACATGGAAGGAAGTTCCTCGAGGGTTGGGCCTTTTATGATGTTGCAAAATGTAAAGCTAGTCTACAGCCTCATATGACAAAACTCCCTGCTGTTGGTAAAGGGTGGGTGGACTTTATTAGGGATATTCAAGCAGTTATATTGTTTGGACAGAATTTTGGAGAAATCATTCAACCTCAACCAGCTCACGAAATTTCTGCGTGTTTCCAATGGATGACACTGCCCAAGGACAAATACTATCTGGCAGCCTGTTTATCGGATCTCAATAAAGTCATGACTGAGAGGAAACTAGAATTCGGGGGCAATTCAGAAGCTTGCCCGCCAAAATTAACCAAAAACATTATTTGGCATACACCCAAGCATATTTTCGAAATATGTCATTGTCAGATTCATAATACGACAGGAGATAGCCATTCTTCTCCTATTCAAACCCTTCTTCCAAACCGATCAACTGGGAAATGGGAACGTCTGTTGCGTCTGAATTCGCTCTCAGCCCCACATAAAAATAGGTTACTATCAGAAAATGATCTAAAATGTCCAGGTGCGGTTGTCTTCGGCCACAATTACCAGTTGAAGTGGCATTATGGAGATACTGGAGACCCAGTACCAGGAACACCTCCGCCAGAAGAGGCTGAGGACCAAATATCTGCAAACGAAGAGATAGATACCAATATTTCGTTCCCAAATGCGGATGAAGATTCAGTCCCCAGTACTGAGTTGTCAACAAACGCATCAATCGGAACGCCAGAATATGAGACGACCTCGACATCGGCTACATCTACTCAAGAGAATACGCCTATTGCCTCCTCGTCAAAACTATCAGCTAGCCAGATACAAGCTTCTCCCATGCCCCACGCCCGTAGAAGAAGAAAAAGTTTGAGGAAAGGCTTCGAAGCTTTCAAAAGAAAGATGTTCTCCCGAGGTCCAATACCCGAGGAGACTGGAAATCAGTAATGTTTTTTTGTTGAACTTATATATGATCAGTGTCTCGTCGCAACTCTTCTGTCTCTTCTTATTACTCTATTTATTCATTACTATCAATTTTCTGAGTTTTATCTGCTCGATTTCTGTCATCTAGTTGTTACGACCTCTATCTCTCTTTGGTGGTATTGTTGGAAAATAACTTTGGAACAGTGGGTGTAGCCATTGGCTGCGGTTAGTGGAAACATTGCACTAAATTATCTCGGAGAATTTCCCGTTTACTTTAAACTACTTTGCGTAACATAAGGTATTGTGTGAGTTTGTATCCAAGTCTACGCTGTAGGTTTTGTAATTTTTCATTCCTAAATTGGAAGTAAATATACCAAGTTCGTACCTGCCATTGCCCTTGTTGTTCCAACCATTTCGGGTAATTCGAGGTAATTATTCTAGATACTTGGAATAATTTAAAATCTTTACCTAGGTGTCTTAGAATAATCAGCTTTTGTTGTACTAAAGTGTCTGGTATAGCGATATCCAGGTCCAGCCTCCTCTTGGCACTGACTAAGGATATCGCCATTTTTTACCCCACCAAGATCGGCCACTATAATAATGCCGCGCCTCCCTCGATTATACAACACCTACTACTTTTAAGTATAGCTATATATATATTATTCTATAATATACTCATTTAGAGCTATCTTTTAATATAATATACATATCATTTAGTGCAGTAGTTATCAAGAAGAGAGAGCGAGAGTAATTTAGTGAGCCACATCGTGACCCTTAGGTTACTAAACCATAAGCACTTTAAAATTAAAACCCTCTTAGATAGAGATTAATCTAGTAGTAATTGATCCCCTTACCAAAGGATTTATACTTTAAACTAGTGATTGTTATATAATCGAGGGGAGCAAGGTAGTAAGCTTTATTATACTATATTGTAACGAAACTACCTAACTGGCTAAACAAAGGTGACTAAGTCTCGTGGGTTGGTATGCGGTATGAAGGTAAAGCGCGCTGGGTTGTTCACTTGGAAGTGAACTCGTTACTTGTATCAAAGAAGTCAAACAAGATGATTAGATTGACAAACTAAGTTGAGCACGAAGCTCCTATCTACAGCAGAAGTGCTGGTCTTAGATAGAACCTTCGTTCTCCTGGATCCCTTGGGGATCCATTGGGGTCCATCACGTGACATTCTTTCAACCAAAGAAAATCCTTGGATTGGTTAGCTACTCTAACCAATCTCTATTTGCTATAACTACTCAATAGTGCCTTGTCCTGTCAGGGCGCCGCCTGGGCTTTCTTATCACGTGCCGACACGCGATTCGTGACATATATAGCCTTACGCGCGTTGTATTACTGAACTATAACTACTTTAAAATTAAAAACCCTCTTAGATGGAGATTAACCTAATAGTAATCAATATTCTTACTAAAGGGCTTATACTTTAAAGGAGTGGTTATTACGTAATCAAGAGGGGGAAGTTAGTAAGCTACTATATAGCCTCGCGCGCGCCAGATTTACAGACCCTTGTATTACTGAACCACAACCACTTTAAAATTAAAACCCTTTTAGAGAGAGATTAATCTAATAATTAATCTTCTTACCAAGGGATTTATACTTTAAAGTAGTAGTTGTTAAGCATTCTTAGGTAGCTATTTAGGCAGATTTTGGTGAGGTAAAAAAAATGGCGATACTGTAATCAGTGCCAAGAGGAGGCTGGACCTGGATATCGCTGTAATTGGGGTTTAAACAACGAGTATTCAAGGCTACTTTTGATGTCCAGAGCGAGCCTGCTTCACTCGGAACTGTTACCTCGGGAGCAGAGAAACCTAACGAAGAATAAACATACTTGAAAATACTTCGTCGCACTGTTAAACCCTAGTAAATTGGAAGGTAAGAATTCGGACTTTATTATACATACACTCTCTTCTTTCTATATTGTTTACAAAAATTTTGCAATTTATATACGAGACCGTTTAGAAGAATTAAGAAATCGACTTTTATATTCTTCTAACTTTCTTATTTGAACTTTCTCGTACAATACTCGTTATAGGAAGAAACGGGTATGTATGTACAAATTATAGAATTGGCCAATTCTGTTTGGAACCTCTATTTAACTGCCCTAGTTGTCCTAAACCCTCTTGAGTAATATTGTTAACCAATGTGTTGCGATCTGAATAGGAACAAGTTCATTTGATCAGCTTGGTTTTTTTAAAACCTTTCCAAAACAAATGAAAATTTAATCAATAAACCTTGCACTGTGGAAGAACAAAACAAAACCAAAAATTGATAGACTCACGACTCAAGACTCTAAAGCTGTAACATAGGTTGTATATAATAATTGGTGAATAAAGTATACAGGAACAACGAGAGCCATGTAAGAATATGATAGGTCTCGTGCTAAATACGCTAGGGAACATATTAAGCTCAATTGTTTTAGAATAATAACTGCCGCTTTTGTTATCTCCACTTCTTACCAACCCCTCCCCTCTCCGTTATTATAAGCAAATGAAGGAAGACCCACCAGCGGGAACGAGCACTGAAAACGCCCACAAAGTATCCCGATAGTCAAAAAGATATCGATTTGGGCATTGAAGCAAGTGAAGTGACTATGAATAGCAAGAGGAATGTGATATGCAAGAACTTTTATCTCTGGAAACCCCACTTTGGAAGTGCATAGTCATTGAAAATATAGATCATTTTGGATCTTAATAAAAGATGGCGCCAAAAAGGTAAGAGTCACAATAGAAGATCTAGTGTCATACGAGGAATTTTTGAAGTTGAGGAACCTTTGACATCTATTCCATTCATTCTACTTCCGTCCTCGGTCCCTTCTCCCGCCATCTAATGCCTTCAATCGTTTCTGGAAACCCTGGCCCAACTCCGGCTCACCACTGTTCTTGGGTCCATCTTCCGTAGACCTCTTCCGACTCTTGTCCAGAACATTTTTGCCTTCCCCAGCTTTTCTCTTGGTCAACCTTTCAATTCTATCAATACCCTCACCAAGACCCCTCCACTCCTCACCACCATATCCAGCATCTCTTCCACCCTTTTTCTTGGCCCGGTCCTTCTTACTCTCTTTGGGCAGACGGACATAATTCTTCTCTTCATACTCTCGTCGTTCAGCCTCTTCCTTCTTCTCCTTTTCACTCTTGCTTCTTCGTCCTCCGCCCGTGATTGTGGATCCAATACTTGGCTCTGCCAATGGCGCAACTGATAATTCGGTACTGACAAACTCGTCCAAAGTTGCAGATTTGTTTGCTTTTCTATCAATCTTCTCGCGTGGACCAGTTGTAGTTGGCATAGCTGTAGCTTGGATGCGCGGTGGTTTGTAAACTCCATCATTTTCGGATCTGCCATTTGCATCATCGGCATCCTCAGCTTTCGCAGGACGCATCAGAGAAGAGGGGTTGGGTCGGTATTGGAGGTCATCGATTTGATTTGCTTTGAGCAGTGGCACACCATTTGTGGCCTCGTCGTCGCTCGCATCGGAAGAAGCATCGGAATCGTCGTCTTGCGCCTGAGATTTCTTTGCAGGTATTGCGACTGGTTTAGATTTGGCTGCTGTTGCTGCGTCTTCGGCACGTTTTGCGTCGTCTGCTGCGCGCAGTACTTTGTCGATTTGGTATTTGAGACGTCCTTCGAGTGGTCGCACGCCCTTTTCTAGATAAACCTGTAGCTCAACAAGTTTCTTGACAACAGAGTTATCAAGCTCTTCATTTTCGTCATCATCTGATGTTGAGTTCCCTGTCTTTTGATTTCGTAATTTGAGGATTATGAGGAAGACGAGGTTTTGTAGGTAGGAGAGGAATAGTTCGTTCTTGACATCGAGAAGTGAGATTCCATGCTCGGGTGGAGTTGGCGCATGTAGTAACTTCGTAGATTCGGAAGCAGAAGATAATGCTTGAGTGAGGGTCTCCAGCAACGCCGGGAAAGAAGATTGTGCTGCCATCTCGAGTTGTTGTAGATGTAAAGAGGTGGGGTGGAAGATTGAAGCCCAAGAAATTCCAAAATTTCTCAGCCACATCGGGAAAAAGATATTCCGAGTAGGAGCTTACAATTTGGAGCCACATCAGCATAGCTGGCTTCACGACTTGCGCTGTCTCGTTTTTAATCCATTGAATTGCTGTCTATCAGACCACCAACAATTCTTGCAGAAAACCAAACAAATCTTCGCGCTTCCCTCCCATGAGTGAATAATATCCGCGCTGTTCCGTGTGCCAATTTTGCCCGTGGGCCAGGTAAGCATCGCTGCCAACTTTCTTCAGCCTTATGTACTCCAGCAGCCTACGCAACACAACACATCCTCGACGCGCATCATCAGAATCCTACTGACTTTTTCCGCCCGCCTCAAGAATTCAGATACAAAACTCCATCATGCGTTTACGAGATTTATCGCCGTCTGCGGCGCTCCTATCCTCCCTCCTAGCTGCGGCACCTCAGTTATCCTCCGCCTTCTACCTCCCCGGTGTTGCGCCAACATCATACAAAGAGAAGGATCTCGTCCCTCTGAACGTCAATCGACTTACGCCAGTTGGATCACAAGTAGATGGAACCCTACGGTCCATCGTATCCTTCGATTACTACCATCCCGCCTTTCACTTCTGCAGACCCGATCCCGAGCCAAAAGATGTGTCTGAGAGTTTGGGCAGTATATTGTTTGGGGATCGTATCAGGACATCACCTTTCGAGTTGAAGATGGCACAGAACGAGACGTGTAAGGCGCTGTGTAAAGGCGTGAAATACGATATGAGTTCAGCGCATTTCGTAAACCGGAGGATAGCGCAGGGCTTTGCACTCAACTGGCTGATTGATGGGTTACCTGCCGGACAGTTGATCGAGGACGAAGTTACGCAAACGAAATTTTATAGCCAGGGATTTGCTTTGGGAAGCGGGGATGAGAAGGATATGCACTTGAACAACCACTACGATATCATCATCGATTATCACCAAGTTTCCGCAGGTCAATACAGAGTAGTGGGAATTATTGTTCAGCCAGAATCGAGGAAAGGGACTTTGGAAGGGAACGACAAGGAACCAAATTGCGGCCAGGGAAGCGGTCCCGTTACACTCTCGGAGACTACAGAGACCACGGTCAATTTCTCCTATGGTGTGTACTGGAGGGAATCGCCAACTGCATGGGCTACAAGATGGGACAAATACCTTCATGTTTTCGACCCCAAGATCCATTGGTTTTCACTTATCAATTCGGCAATTATTGTCATTTTTTTGACTATCACTGTCATTTCGATTCTTCTACGAACGTTGAGAAAGGACATTCAAAGATACAATCGTTTGGATTCGATCAATTTGGATGACTTGTCGGGAACTTCTGCTGCAGTTGAGGATGGAGTACAAGAGGATTCTGGATGGAAGTTGGTTCACGGTGATGTTTTCCGAACGCCAAGCTCACCTCTGATCCTCAGTATTTTCCTCGGAAATGGTGCTCAGCTATTTGTTATGACTGGCTTTACCATTGCCTTTGCTCTCCTCGGATTCCTCTCTCCATCAAATCGTGGATCTCTGGGTACTATTATGGTTCTACTATATACAGTCTTGGGTTTCATTGGAGGTTACGCTTCTGCCCGTGTTTACAAGGCATTCGGAGGTGAAAGATGGAAGCTTAACATTGCCCTCACGCCTCTCATGGTCCCTGGTATTGTCTTCGCCACATTTTTCCTACTCAATCTTTTCCTCTGGGCAAAGGAGTCATCTGGTGCTGTCCCATTCACAACAATGCTAGTCATTGTCATTATTTGGTTCATCATCTCAGTACCCCTATCTTTCGCCGGAAGCTGGGTCGGATTCCGTCAACCAGCTATTCAACCCCCAGTCCGCACCAACCAAATCCCCCGTCAAATCCCACCAAGCACAACCTACATGCGACCCATCCCATCCATGCTTCTCGTTGGGATCCTACCATTCGGTGCTATTTTCGTCGAACTCTACTTCATCATGTCCTCCATCTGGTTCAGCAAGGTGTACTACATGTTCGGGTTCCTCTTCTTGTGCTACGGACTCATGATCATGACTTGCGCCTCAGTCACGGTATTGATGGTTTATTTCTTGCTTTGTAGTGAGAACTACCACTGGCATTGGAGGGCGTTTATGACTGCTGGTGCTTCGGCGTTTTATGTCTTTGCTAATGCTCTTATTTACTGGATTACGAAATTGCAATTGAGTGGGTTGGCGGGGAGTGTGCTGTATATTGGATACAGCGCGCTGGTTTCTTTCTTATTTTTTATTCTCACTGGTATGCTTCTTCCTCTCCCCTTTAACTACTTGGAAACTTGGCTAATATGATAACAGGTTCCATTGGGTTCTTCGCCAGTTGGCTGTTCGTACAAAAGATTTACGGGTCCATTAAGATTGATTGATTAATTGATTCATGAATCGATTAGAGAAACAAAGAAAGCAAGACAATTGCAAAATTTGAATGCAATTCGATGGGAACGCGAAAGCAAAGTTGGCCAAGAAAAGGCAGGGCAGGGCCGACTTTATTCTCTGCGCAAGTGTACTATATATAGTAAAGAAATTCTCTTCTGATTCTGATGGTTTACCTTCGGCTCTTTCTGTTTTGAGCATTGCTGTGAGCGGAGCGGGATATTGTATTGGTGTGGCGTCTTTTACTGGGTTGGATGGTTGGGGCTTTTTGTAGTAGGTTTGGTAGATATGAGATTTCTGTTGCTTGGAGTGAGTTTTTGTTTTTTGCTGATGATCATTTTTGTGGTATGATTTGGCTTTACTTTGGCAAGTGCCATCTGATGGTTGATTTTGTTGCCTATCTGTTCAGTGCAGTGTATGAATGAGGATGCCGCAAATTTTATATGTTAAAATCGTTTCTTCTACTCTCCAGAGAACCCTCCCATCCCACAAGTCGGATTTCTTTTCCATCCTCCGTTCCTTCCTTTTGCTCTACTCTCCTCCCTCCACATGCTTGTTTACAGCCGGGAATTCTCACTCTCCCAATTCTTCCTCTCCATCTTCTCGACGAATGTCAATTCCTCTTTCTGGTTTTCGTAGGCCCAGCGGTCTAGCATTAAAGTTGAATTGTTGATTTTTGAGGAGTGGCTTGTTTTTTGGCTGGAGAGGGTTAGATCTGTTATTGTAATTGAGCGGGGAGTATAGATACCTTGAATCACTGGATTTTTTGGAACTGGACGTGTGTTGGGGACGCGTGGATAAGGAGGTTGATTTGGGTGACATGGCGAAATTTTAGTTTTGGGATAGTGATGCGATGGGCTTGAAACTCCAGGTGGTGATATGAATGGTAATGGGATGGCTCTCTGCTTCTTGCCGGAAACACATTGATAGTGGCATTGCCATTTTTTATATACTCTTGCTTGTGGAGGACTATACGGAGGACATGGGAGATGTTTCTGGCTGAACACGGGCGGCGTGGGAAATGCTAGAGCCACAGTGGCGGGACACTCAATAACTGGTCACGTCTCACGAGGTGTTGGAATTTTTGAAGTTGGAGGACAACATGGAGGACTTCTCGGGGCTAAGAATGAGAGAGATTTTGGATAGTGAAATTAGAGAAGATGTCTAATTTAATCTATGGAACTGGGGTCTTGGGGTGTGATTCTCGCACCAATCCACCGTTGCACAAAGCCACAACAAGCGAGAGGCACAGGCTAAAATGCGACCAGATTTTGGGGATTTCTTAAGTGTCAATCGCAGAAGCCGGGAGGACTTGTTCAAAAGTGGTTGAGCTAGTTGGAGGAATAAGATGTGTCTACCTATCTATGGAGGTCGTTAGCAACACTTGTGTCAATAGCTCTCCCAAATTTCTAGACCTCCCCCAAAATATTTTACTACTTATTTCACTTAGAAGAAAATTAAATTAAATATATATTACATTTAGACCTTTAGAGTCGTACTATATAAAGTTTAAGTTAACTCTAGGCAAATATAAAAGGAAGAAAAAGAGAAAAGAACTTTTCTTCTTTGAGAAGTAGCAGATGACTAATAGACACGTGATTTTTCTTGCTAGTTTTTTCTTATATATAAATGAAAAAAACAGAGAAGAAAAAAGCCGCCTAGCTATACAAGGTCTATATAAAGTATATAGCGATTATTATCCCCTCGTTAGACTATGTTCCACACATGAGATCGCCGTTGGCTGAACTATTTCGAACGGACAGCAAAACTACTAAACTGACGAATAAGAAGACTCACTGGAATATTGCTCTTCTAGGACGGGACCAATTGAACACGTCAAATAGTCAACAAGCGCCTCACTTGAGTGTGCTAGATGCTTGGCAGAACATAGTCTAACGAAGAGGTAGAAAGAGTAGAGATCTTCAGATTAGTTCTCTATTTTAAACACGTGCCTCGGCGTGGGACCGGTGTACTCGGCCTATAGTCGGAGAAGACGAACTCTCTTTCCTCTGAAGAATTAATTTATTAAAAAGAAGTCTTAAGAAGTTAATTAATCTAAGTATAAAATCTAAATTTTATATCTATTTATTTAAGTTAATATGTTTTAAGTAACGCTAATATATATACTCTAGAATTTTAGAAGAGCTTGTTTAAATTTCAAGGCTATTAATACAAGTGTTACTAAAGGTCTCTATACTATTCTATAGAGGTCGTTAATAACACTTATATTAATAGCTCTCTTAAAAATAATTAACAATCTCTTTTAAAATATTTAACCTCTACTTTCACTTATAAAAGACTTAATAAATAGTAATTGATTTTTTCGTTTTAGATTTATAGTAATTAAATAGAATAGGTTTACTAGACGTCTTTTAATAATTACATTTAGATTATATTTATATTAATTAGTAGAATTTTCTCTAAGTATCTAGGAGTTTAACTGTGAACGTGTGGAGTGAACCACTGCTTGCTGTGATGAATACTGAGTCAAACCGAATACTGCTATATTAAGCGAACAACAAAGTGAGGAAAGAAGAGAGTTCCAGAGGAACGGAAACTTAAATACAGGAGTCCTGCAGCACGCACGTGCCGTGCTACACGTGATCTGCACCCAGTTCCTCCAACTCCGTAACATTAACTAAGCTATATATAACGCTTTTTACTTTAAACTTTTTTTTAGATTTTATTTTCTTTATTAATAAAAAGAAATAACTTAGTCTTATTCTTTTTTTAATATAAAGTAAGAAGGAAATATTAGTTTAAAGTTATAACTTTATATATACCTTAGTATAACGTATTTCCCAGGTGAGCCGATCACTCGAGCATAATAATATCGCAACTTTGAATATATTAAAACACGATATGCGACCCTCTTTACTAGAGAGTTAGGCTTAATACAGTGGTGGCATTTTATATTTTAAGAGGAGTGTCGCGTTTTAGTGTTCTAGTGATCGGCTCACCTGGGAAATACGTTATAACTAGAAAGGCTTAGTATATTCTTAGAGAAGATAGAACTTTTTTTCTCTAAGTACTTTTAAGAATAAATGTTGAATTTATTAGAAGAGAGTTCTAAAGAGTTATACTATAAGGTAATAACTCTAAATATTAAGGCTAAAATTTAATCTATATCTATTTAGGTTAGTATTTATAAAGTAATTATCCCCTAGAAATTTAGAGGAGACCGTTGAAATTTTAGAGGGGCTATTAACACAAGTGTTGCTAAAGACCTCCGTATATCCGGAGGACAATCCAATCTTAATAGGCATTCCTTGAGGAAAAACAGGGATTTATGAGGCGTTTCAGCTTGTCCTCCAAAGTCAGGTGATTAGCCCCCCTACACCGAAACTACCCTTTCGGTTTAAGCTCTATGCAGGTGTGCCTGCTCTTTCAGGAGAAAAGTCCTCCAGCAGTTTGCATGACGAGACTCATCCTCTTTCTTCTATCTCTCTTCACTGCTCTCGTTTTGCTCATTACCTTGGAATTTGGATCGCCCCCAATTCATTTAGTCCAGAAATATACATAAAACTGAGATTATTGAAGTGGAATTCCGTGTTGCTCTCACCCACTTCCACTTGTTGTAAGAATGGTATTTTCGGGGGTTGGTTGTGGACGCTGTGGCTATTATTCTGACTGCCTATGCTTATGCTACACCACACGGCCACCCACAAATCTCTTTTCCGCCTTCCCAACAGCAAATGAAACGCCAGACGACAAACCTGTATATGCGAATGAGCTTGACGGGCTTCAAGCTGGAGTTGATTATCTGGAAAAACTAGACAATGCAACAGATGCGCGATTTTTACAAAGGGGCATGCACGACGAGCTAGACGATGGGTTATGCGACATTCCAATACCCGAGCTTCCAACCGTACACCGGCGAACTCCAAGTTTGAGAGAAACGCCCGACAGGCATGGTGCAAATATACACCTATGCCAGATCACACTACCAGAGCCGGAATGGCATGTACCAGAGCGAAGAGGTGTAGTAACTGCCTCAACGCACGAGGAATACATCACCTTGAAACGTCAATATGAAAACGAGTTGATAAAGCCAACAACCATTCCCTTGAAAGAATATCAGTCTGAGGACGCCGCTTGTGACTACGAATCAGAGTTCAATGCATTCTCATTCCCTGAGTTCAAGAAGAAGTTACATCGCTCTTTACCACAGCAGCCACAATGGAAAACATTACGGGAACTTCATATGTCTTCTAAAAGCCATTACGCAAAGTTCCTCCGACTTACTGCCCACCACGATACGGGTGGCATCAAACAACTGAGGCGGAGCTATGGAAGCGCAAAGGGAATGCTTGATGATGGAATCACAACATTCAGAAACGTCCTAGATGGACGAGAACCACGGTCATTGAAGGACGTGTTTGCTTTCACATGCTTATCATATGTTATGTCAAAGCTACTCCAGAAACATGGGAGGATGGAGGGTTTACAAGTTCTGGATGACATTGACCGATGGCGACTGGCGATCAAAAGAGAGAGGGATAGGCATGTCTATGACGAGGTTGTAAGGATTGTGTGGCCCGAAATCGATTTCTTAAAACAACATGCTGCAGCCAGAGAGCCAGCGACGCCGTTTTCATCGGAATCAAATTTTATTCTCAATATGAAATCCTCGGAGACCGTTGACAGTCTTTTTGCCACATCTTCTATGCTCGACTTCGAAGCTAATGTGTTTTCTGGTGTCAACCGATTGGAATTTGACGAAAATTCAAATTTCATGAACGATTCCCTCGATCTAGATTGCCCTCCAATGGACAACGGATTACAAGAGCATCTGTTTGGGCTTTTACATGAAACAAGTACACATGAGAATTTCCAGTTTGGCGACTTCTTGAATTTTGAATTAGCAGATAGTGTGGGTGATATAATCGAGACCAAGCCACCAGACAGTCCTGCATTACCCATCCCTTCCGAAATAGCAACTATGTCGACTAGGCCGGAGGAACTGCGGAATACTTCTCGCCCAATTACTGACGAGGAGAACAACCCGCCAGCATGGGTCCCCCAAACTCTCTCATTTGAGAGCCCTATTGCACCCTTGCTGGAACTACTCGTTGGGACTATAATGTTTCAAGTGGCCGTGAGTTTCATTCAGTGTATGGTTTTTCTTATTTTTATTGCCTGTGCTTCCCTTGCTCCTCGCAAGCCATCAAAGCATCCAATACTGATGAACATAGTTATGGCGAGCTTAGGCGAGCTTCTATTCCACTTATCTGGCTGCGGAATTACAACTCGTCGCAGAGATTTCGGAGCTGTAGACATAACCCCTCCGATTCAAGTTTTGGGAAAATTCATCAATGAAGTTACCTCGCTCATCCTTGATCCCATCAAGAAGGACTTGGACAAGGATGAGGAATCCACGGTCGCTGTTCTGAGTATGGCAGACACCTTCGTGCGACTTGGTCGTCTGCAGACTGTAAGGGAAGTTGAAGTATATGTTGTAACCACGGCACACGTAAGTTGCAACCAGTTTATTGGGTGGAGGTCTCCAAAATAACGTATTATTGCAGCATCTCGTCTGTAACTTTGATTCTTTCGTGAAACTCGTTTCATCGACTTTGAATCACTGTTTGGTTGCATCTGATTTTGTGACTTGGGATTGGACCTATCCCAGTTATTTCAATGAACCAGAAGAATACTCAAACTCGTATGTCAGGGAAAAGGAAGCCTCGGAGATTGTTTGGGCACTACAGAACTTGGTAAAAGATGGGGACGGTGATAAAGCTCCCGTTTCTGCAAGTGCTTCCGCTGATGCCGTTGATTTCATGCTCCAAATAAATGGACGCGACTCATCTTCCACCTCAGAACCAAGCCCCCCGAAAAGACAAAAGTAACTCAATGCCACTAGTCCTATCACTATCAGACTGACAAATTTCTAGGCACTCCCCAGTTTCTCCCAATTCAAGGACCGAAACCCGTTCAAGCACCCCCGCTTCCACTCCAGGGGACAATCGTCCCGTTTTCCCATTGGCCCATTGCCCACATACCAACTGTGATAAGTCATATACAGGCAGAGATGCTCGAGTCAACCTGAGAAGACATATTCGGACCGTCCATGAAGGACGGAAGGTAATCAAGTGTCCTCGATGTCAACACCAATCTCCAAGACGAGACAATGTCCGGAAACACTTTCTCTTGAAGCATAAAATGGAAGAACTACCTACTTTATTGGTATGCAAGACAAGAGCTTAGGGTAGATCCATGGCGTTTGTACTCATAGATGGTGCTAAAATGTAAATATATACTGGCTTGGGAAACATGATAAAGGTCTGGCATAACTGGGAATTGCGATAACTGAGCAAAGGAAAGAAGGGCAAAACAGAAATGGATGTTTTAGAGCACTTCGTGGACGTTTTCCAAACACACTTTCGCTTTCAGAAATTGAATCAGCACTGCTAGAATGAAAGAATACAGCCAACAAAGTCTCCAGCAATTTGACCGCAAAACCGAGAACAAGAAATAGACATCCTTTGCGAAGGGGGGCAGGCATTGGTCTTACACTCGGAGTGCACTCTACTGGTCTCAGTGGCGAGGTCTGAGTTCAACAGTCGAGTGTTGATCAGAGAAGGAACGACTTTGCCCTCAATCTTGGTAAACAATATCACCCGAGGGCCATTCAGCAGCTCCCGCTCTCAAGCCTCAAATGCTGTGCTCGACCGTCGCGCGGCTATCTCAGGGGCGTATCTTCCCTCTGTTGACCTCCACGAGCTCAACACTTAGCTCAACACGCTGACCATCATGGTGACGAGACTCAAGGTCGCTCCTGCCTTGACACTCAACTGTCCTCGTCGTCGCGCACCTAACGAGAGTGGAGCGAGTGGAGACATCTTTGGGTCGAGAGTCGGTGAGGACTCGAGAAGCGAAGGCACAACCCCTGTCCACCCCGAGAGTATAAACCCCCCTCCCCACCCCATCCCCATATACACACTTTTTCATCGTCGAAAACGGATCGCGGGGGGGTTGAAGAAGATTCAACTTCACACCCACGATAAATGCGGGGTATTTTGTGCCTCCCCCGAGCCCCTCCTTAAATAGATTTGATATATATGATTGGCGCAATACCTGGTACCTTGCATATCGGTCACCTCTTTGGGAAGTGTCAGACTTGAAGTCAAAAGCAGCATTGAAGATGGCTATCCAGTATTCTTCTCGAGTTTACAAAAAATCGTGAAAAGTGATCTCAAATTCTCGGGATAATTAGAACAATTGATTAGAAGCCGAGACAAATTGCGATCGTGGCCCTGTTATTGAGAGGAAAACACCATGTCCATGAGAATTCTGGAGATCTCGCGATCTTCATCGCCGCTTTTCCTCACCTCAAAAATGTGGCTGTGTGAATTAGGTGACCGAAACAAGCCAGGCAACATCAACTTCGCGAACCTCATTCTCACTTCAATTCGGCTTTCCAATTCAAACTTTTCCTTTCTTCTTCATCCCCTATTCCTAATTCAATTGTTGCCTCTTTCATGCGACGTAGTTAATCCATCTTAATCCCCTCACTCATTCTCAAAATGGATTCCTCCAGCACACCCCCCACCTACGAGATCTTTCGCGACAAACATGGCATCCCCCAATTCTCACCGAAACGAGGAACACGTTCCCTCCTAAACGCCCTCTCCTATGCATTCCCTACTCTAGAAACAGAGTTGCAATTAATGCAAGCAGCTCTACAAAAATTCTTCGATTCGGAAAAACGTGGCAGCGGGACGTTTATTTGCGAATTGCCGGAGAACAATTTGCAAAATAGTTTGAAGGGGAAGAAGGATGATGTTGAAAGTCCTTTGCCGAGTGCTGATGCATTTTTGCGGAGTTGGAAGGTTGCGCTTGAGCCTCAGAGAGGGACGAGGGCAGGGTCGAGATGTAGTTCAAGGGTGGAAGGGAGGACACCGGCGTTGACTAGTAGGACTACTAGTCGGGCGAGCAGTAGGTGCGGGACGCCTTTGTATAGAGAACCTGATGTGGAAGTTTTGAAAGGGGGCTCGATGACTACTTGGAGTTTGTCGAGTGGACAGGAGATTGAGAAGAAGAAACGCACTCCCTATGATCCAATTAAGCGACGGAAGGTTGCGGAAAATAGGGGGAATGCTTGTGAGAAGCATCGCTCTCAGAAGACTGCTGTAAGTTGAGCCTATCTTTCCTTTTCATTATAATGCTGACGAGGTGAGCAGTGCGATCCGGCTTCTTGTCCCCAGAACAAGCTCTACTCCAAGACCACTGGCAGCAACAGACGAGAAAGCAGCATTCTGGTTCCCGAAACTCGTACTGGTGTATTTGATGTCGAAGCAGAGTTGTCCAAGTTGATTCAAGACACTAGGGCGTCAAAACCGGGATTCGAGAGCAGTCTTCCAAATGGAACCGAGGCGTTTTGGGATTCATCATTCTGCAACCTCATGTCTGTTCAGAACCATACTTCACAAACAAGTCTCCACGGTTCTTTCGTGACGAACCGCTCGGGTTCTTTCTCTGAGGGAGCAAGCACCGCAGCATATGACGGGAGTCCATACAGCAGTTCGGACCTTCCGGAGTCGACTTCTCAGCATGCCATGTTTTCGACAGCCTTTGAGCTGCAAGGAAGCAACACCGCTGAGCAGAAATTACAGTCAAACGAAATTGATTTTAATTCTTCGACCACTGCGCTTCTTGGAATGGATTCTCTTGAGACTTCGCCCCCACAGGTTTGGGAGAGTCCAGAAGATAGTCTTCTCTGGCAGATACCCACCGAACAGCCCGAGATCGAAGACCCCTTCATGGGTTGTAGCAATAAAAGAGCAAGTCAACACTTGGACGAGTACGGATGGGTACTTTCTCATGTCGAACACCTCTGAGCCTCTCACGGAGCCCTACCAACGCCAACATACGCCCATCATGCTGTAGTTTCCAAAACAGTCTAGGACAATTAAAAGTATTGTCCAAAAGATTTGGGAAAGAGAGGAAGTCGACTACTCAATTCTTCTAAATTCCCTCGGACAATATAAATCATTATTCAAGATCGACTCGGGTAATGAAGAAAATGGGGAAAGAGAATCTCTCACCTCTTTTTGTTGACTCCTCTGGACATGTCTTGCGGAGGAAAGAAATCGGAAACTTCAAGCGCGATTTTTTCCACGGTAAACAGCTGATAAGAAGAGCCTAGTACTCTTCACGGGATCGTCTTAGTAGCAGTGTGCTAGCTAGGAATTCTCCGGGTTTCAACAAAGCCCATCTTCCAAATAGACGACATCAAAGAACAGATCGAACCAGGATGGTCCCCAGGCAATCGGAAATGCTTGACATTCTCGCATCCAAGCCACGTAGTTTGGGGTTTCACACTTGAAGCTCCTTCGAGTTGGCAATAATAAGCCTCGAAAGAGACAACCATGAACATGGCAAGATAGAACAATATTGGGAACCGGACAACTCATAGAGTCAAGAGAATCCGTATGCAGGGTTATGTAACAATAATGTATATACAACTTACGACGTAATGAAACAATTTGAATATCCAAGTTCCCCAGTTTTTCCTTCCGAGGTTATGTTGAGTTCCGGTTGCTCGCGAAAATCCAGCATTGAGTTTGATATCCCCATGTCGAGTCTGAGAATTAGATGCATATTCAAAAATCAATACCCCATCCCGCAAAGCTTGGAAGATGACGAACCAGTGGTGAAATACTGAAGACATGGATTTCAAACGCCTTGTTGTGGAGTGTTGTCACCTTGAGGGTTCACCACCTATCAAGCTATAATTTACATAACACAATTCCAGATTTTCGCAAAGCTCTTTTCTCTGACTACAACGCAATAAGAGAAGCGCAAGAGGCGGGGAGAAGTCGTGTCAGGTGCTCAAACTCGATAAATTGAACGCTTCTTTCTCCGCATTGTAAGTTGGTAGTTTTCAGAGTTTCCGTTATCGTTCTTGCCCAGGATATTGTACTGAATAGTCTGAAACAATGAAATCAATTGTGCGAACCGTTTAGGATAATCGCTCTTCGTTGTTCGAAATACTTTTGTTGCTACAACCCTGACTGGGCTGGTTGCGTTATACACGTGACCATTCTGCACCTATGGATGTTTGCTTTTGAGCTTCAACTTCCCCTCAAAAAGCACAACAATGAATCAATAAAACCTCTTTACAAGACGTACGATATACGATAATTATCACAACCTGGTGATACCGACAACTTTGAAACAATTAAGATGAATGTTCTAGGACTTCTGGCACAATATCCTCTTATGGGTGTATGGAGAACCATGACTTGAACTCTCACGTTAGGTTTTGGAATCAGCATTTCCTTTTCTAAATAGAATCAATTTTCTTGATGGGCAACAAATCAATGGTTAGGGGTGCAAGCACTAGTCCCATTTGAGCAAATTTTGTTGCATGTCGCAGTTCTTAACTGAGTTCTCAGGTAAGGAGCGTTTTTTTTTCTTTTGGAGATCCTGACTACGGAACTGCCTCTGGAGGGAATAACTCTAGAGTTCGTGAGACAGGAGTAAGATATAATTCTCATGTAATATTCTGAGACCACCCGCCCTATCTGTGCTAGATTGAAAATAAATCCGGGGTATAAAGTTTATTCTAATGAATGTAATACATAAGATGCAACATGGCGAAAACGTGTTGTAGATGGCAAAATCGCAAACGTAATTCTCAAGTCATTTGTAATACAGCACAGGACCAACAGAACAATGAAACACTCTCCGCTTTGCAAACACATTGAATTTATACTTTCGAAAAGATGAAAAATCAAATCGTCACTTGACCGAGTCGAAATAATTATCCAACCACTTGAATTTGGTACGTAAGTCAGCCCTTGAAACATTTAGATCGGAGTCGTGACCTGAGATTTTCCAGAATGACTAACGCTTCACGAGAATACTCGTAAGTCCACACGAGTGGACAAGACACATGGCAAGGTATCCATCCATCCATCGGGAACAAGAAGCTTATCAGGTAAGAAGAATAGAATAAACATTTACCAGGGGACAAAATTCAGAGGCAGGTACTGGATATGTTTACCTATTTTACGCAACATGTCAAGCGCGAAACTCTCCCATTGGCCAGAAACCTCCCATTACGGAGTATGAGTCCGATAATTTGAGGAGGGGTTGGTGGAGCTCCAGCTACCAGCCTTGGCAAGATTGATAAGAGAAATCCACGTTGTCCCGGTATCGCTTGAAATCAGAAGGTGGGGAGATGTTTTTGAAATAATGTAAATAGGAACGGTATGGACGTGTAAAAAAGGCATCTTGAAGCATATCTTTCTCTCTGCAACAATTTCCGTGTAATGGCTCCCAGCCTTCGTATCGCCGTGCTAAATAGTGATACACCGGTTCCAAATGTACTTGCTGAGCGAGGCCTATATAGCGATATATTCGCTGACCTTTTGAGAAATACAGCTAACCAAACTCCAGAACTTTCTGGGTTGGAGCTTACTTTCAGGGGATATGACTCCGTGAAAGGGGAAGAAGTGAGTATTCTCTGAATCATTTCCCCCTCTTTCAGGTTGTGTTAGGAGTGCTAAGACAATTTTGCTTCTTCTCCCTCCTTTCACAAGCCTGTTTCCACCTCATCCTTGTCAGACATACTTCTAGAAATGGCAATACTGACTCGGAGATCTTCCACAGCCTTCTCCGGAAGAGTTGAGCCAGCTTGATGTTATCATCATCACTGGGGCAGGTAAGCACTTGCTTGACCTCCTGGACTTGATAATTCGATACTGATCGTAATGACTAGCTGCTGCCGCGTACGACAAAGCCCCTTGGATAGATGCCCTCGTCGCATTCTGCAGAAGTAACTTTGCCCCAATCCAGCGTACCAAACATAACTAACACTTGCGCAGGAGTGTTCATCTCGTATCCCTCCATCAAACTCTTTGGTTCCTGCTTTGGCCACCAAATTATCTGCCACTCCTTATTCTCCGCCCCAGGAGGCCAAAACATTGTATCGGCAGAGGGATGGGAAATAGGCGTGTGCGCAGTCGACCTTTCGCCCGCGTTTCTCTCGAATTTCGGACCCGTCACCTCCAATGAGGAGAATCCCAAGCAATTGCGACAACAATTCGTGCATCTAGACCACGTAGCCGCGTCTGCTCTGCCCCAGGGTTTTCATTCGATAGGTAGCACCGAGCGTTGTGCTGTGGAGGGAGTGTGGAAGAAAGGTCGATTGTTGACATTTCAAGGGCATGCGGAATTCGATAGATTCGTGAACCGCGAAACTGTGAAAGTCTTTGGGTACAAAAAATGGGAGGCTAGATTCATGAAGGAAGCTTTGGATGCCGTTGAGAAGGACGATGATTCCGTTTGGGCGGCAATTGTCATGTTGAAGTTCTTTTTGGAAGAGGCTGATTCGGAGCGGATAGAGGGATTTAGCGAGAATGTCACATCATCAGAGGAAGGCCCTCGCATTAGAGCGAGGCTGTAGATGTGGGATGGATTAGGACAAGTCACCAGATTGTTGTTGCGGCGGAAAAGATGCGGGATTTCTACGGCAAGCGAACAAATGTATTTCCGTCAAATCTGACCATCTACGAATTCACGAGAGAATGAACCTATTCTTCTTCCTCTTCTTCCTCCTCCTCCTCCTCTTCCTCTTCATCTCCAACGTTAGCCCCTTTATCAGCCGGGCCATCAAATTGGGTCTCAACTTTCCTCAAATCCGCCGGACAGAACTTCCTACATAGCGTTTTCATGTCCTCATATACCCTATTCGCTCTAGTTAGCAACAAAGCTAAGGCTACGAGCTCTATACTTACACGGAACGCTGTCCACTCGACGGTACAAGTACTGAAAGAGAGATATTCCATCTCATCGAATACAGTAAATTTCGTGCATCCCAATCCTCCTCTGGTAGGAGAGTCAGCAACAATTGCAACTGTAAGAGCCCAGGTATGTTCACCTACCCGGCTCTGACACGGGATAGTGCTTTTTGTAAGATCTGACATATGTTCGATTACTCAATCGATGCCGAATTGGTCTCCAGTACCCGATTTCATACTCGTTGTGGGCATACACACTTCCAGCATCGAACGCAAACGGCTCACCGGTATTCATATCATCGGCACAATTCTCATCCCACAAGTCGCCATGTATGAGACACGGCTTGATGCTTCTACCTTCAGATTGCAACGGTCGCAGAAGTCTAGGAATCACAAACTCAAAGAGCAAGCCTCGGACAGCGCTGAACTCCTCCCACTCTCCATGTTTCTCTTCATCGATATCCATAGCCCTTCCAAGTATTTTACTAAACATCGCTTCCCAGGAAGACTCCCAGCCTACGTATTGTGGAATACGGCCGTGGCATGTAGTCACATGGAATCCAAACTTTCCGGTTGGGGAAATGGAGTTCTTGTGTAGCTCAGCAAGGCGCATTGTCAATTTTCCTGGTGCAGGAGGCTGTTGCCCTACTTCTCGGAATTCTGATAGTAAGAAGTATCCTGGACCTCTTGCCAAAGGTCCCCAGGCATGAGCTACCGGTATGAAGGAAGGGACCACTGCACGCATAGCTTTCGCGGATTCAAATTCTCCCTCTAGCATATGGCGGCCTGGATCCTCGTTCGGAACCACCTAAATCGTCAACTATGGCTGTTCTATTAACTCATCGGCTCCAGCTTACTTTCAACATATAGTTTCTTTTTGAGCCTCCAGGCAATTCGGTCACCAGCTTCGCTGTCAAACCCCACATGGAAGAGCCATAGTGGTAAGCTGTCCGTAACTTTGTTCCGGGGACGGGGAAGGCTACGAGCAGTAAGCATCCAGCCGTTGCCAAAAGTAACGACGGCTTTTCTTACCAGCGGTAATGTTCTCATCTACAGGAAACTCTCCCCCAACTTTAGGAGGCAAAATTGAGTCCACTTGCTGTCCAGCATTTTTCGAATGAGGGTGGACATAGTTTGTCACGATTGTTGGATCATCTCCCTCAATCAACACCTTCGGTGCCTTCACTTCTGTCAAAGTAGTAGTCATGATTCAGAACTGAAGCGGGTATATGACAAGGCCGATTGACAGTAAAGCCCCAGGGCGATGGTGGAAGATATGACGAAAACAAGGCTCTGCCCATCGAGATCGATGGGGAGATAGCATGACTTCTGTATGGAGTCTCGATTCGTGGGGGAGGGGCTGTAAGCTGCATGCTGCTTGAAGTTTCATTGGTATGCAACCAGTCAAAAGGGGGAGCTAGCGCCGCCATCCTTGTACTGACGTTATATCCCTGCTCGATTGATTTTTCCGTCGTGGCCAGCCTCGATTTTGCAAGAGGTGCGATTTTGACAATTTCTTCAACGAGCGTTCATTTTTTGGGGGGTCATCAAAGATTTTCTTCTCTTTGACATTGTTGTAGCCGATTTATTTATATCCTTATCTAGAAAACCCCCAGCTCTCCTGGTTCTCTTTTAAGGTGAGCTGGTTCTAGGCTCTCTCTTCGACGGAATGCGGGCGGGGGGCAAAGCAGCCTCGTGCCAATATTTCCGGTTAAATCCATTCTCTAAACAGTCATGCTGCAGTTTCCTTTATAGTATTCCCAACAATCGCATCTCAATTGCCGCTCGGGGAGCAAATGACAGAGACTTAATGCTACTTTGCTTTGAAGGTTATTGATGGTATAAGCTGGTAGGAGATCAAACTGCGACTGAGATGGAGGGCGGCGGGCTGGTATGTTTGGCACCAAGTTCTCATAATGGCTATACAGTTGCTCACGGAGTTGTTCTAGTTTAAGAGGATCAAAAGGCCGGGCTTTTTACAAACACGAGAAAATCGATCTCTTCCGCCTCCCTACGAAAATCCTTTTGATGAGGGGTATAGCGACCTTGACGATAAATACGAAATCACGGATCCAAAGGTTATTGAGGCTCGCGATTCGCAAACCGAATTTGAAATTGCGTCCAGATATCATGGGGAACGAAGTCATTCCGTACCTGAAGCTCGCCAGATCCATCAAATGGTGGCTTTACCCCGGCCATCGATGCCCCACGCCAGCAGCAGCTCAAAAAAGAAGCTTAAGGATCCCATGGGACTGATCCCTATCTCAACACCACGGAACCCAGTTATGGATATTATCTTTCTGCATGGACTAGGAGGTTCATCTTGTAAATCATGGTCATGGGATCACGACCAAAGAAATTTTTGGCTGCCTTGGCTATCTGCTGAACCAGGATTATCCAATGCAAGAATCTGGACTTTTGGATACGCTGCCGACATTGGAGGCGCTTCGAATACAATGAACATTTTGGATTTTACAAGGGATTTGCTGTTTAAGATGAAATATGAACAACAAGAACTGCCGATTGGGAGCGTGAGTTCTCCATATCCATCATTCGCTTCATAAATTCATCCTAACTTTACCTTACAGCTGCCGATCAATTTTGTCACTCACTCTATGGGAGGCCTTATAGCCAAGAAGGTAAATGGTAACATTTCTTTGCTTTCCCAATTGTAATTCCGTCAATATCTAACATACAGGACAGGCATATGTGACTGGCCAAAACGACAAAGATTACATGGACATGATCTCCCAAGTGCGTTCCATAATCTTTTTGTCCACACCACATCGTGGTGGCAATGGTGCTGAACCACTATCTTTGTTGTTGCAAGCATTCAATCTCTCGAAAGACTACATCAAGGAGCTCGCATCAAACTCAGCTTTCCTGCAGAACATAAACGACGATTTCACCAATGTTTGCGAGGATCTGAAGCTCTTCTCATTCTACGAGACTTTGAAAACATCTAGCCCAGCCGGTAGTAAATACGTGAGTGGATCTTCCAGATTGAGATACTCTTGCTGAAAAGTTTATAGATTGTAGATAAGAGGTCCGGAATACTCAATCTTCAGAATGAAACCAGCATCCCAATGGTAGCAGACCATCACAGTATTTGTAAATTTGAGAACCCGGATTGCCCTAGATACCGAGACATTCGAAATATTTTAAGTAGTCTTGTGCCTTTAGCAATTGAAGATAGTAAGTCTCCCTTCCGTATTTCTTTTTGAGACGAGACCAGCATCAGACGCCCACATGTTTTTCAATACGCGTAGTCTACCGTGGAATGCGAGAACTACATGGAACAGTTGTAAACATTTTCTTAGAAGGCTTTGAAGAAGTAACAAAACTAGTTTTTATTTCTTCTAGACTCTTCGCAAAGGATTTACGAACGTACTCAAATAACGCGAGACGTAGGAGACTGGAGGGCTGCAAACTATTAGCTGACGTCGATAGATTCTGTGACCTCGACTGTTGACAGCTCTTCCGAAATCAGGGAGCTAGCAGATGCACTCTCTATAGTGGAAAGCGAGTTATCCGAAACCTCTGAGCGATCCAAAGTAAAACTCAAACACGGGACTTGTAGCTGGATAGAAAACCGAAAATGGTTCACCCAATGGCTGCACAACGACGAAGAAGAGCCCAACCTCCTTTGGATTTCGGGCGCCCCCGCTAGCGGTAAATCAGTTCTCGCTTCTTACATTGTTGAAATAATACAAAAGCAATGGGGAGAAGCGTACTGCCAATACCACAGTTTCGACTTTTCCGACCGACCGAAACGCTCTGCCTCGTATCTTTTTCGCACGATCGCATACCAAATGGCCCGCTTTTCGCCTTCTCTCCGCGCCAAGCTCGTCCAGATGAGTGATCAGCTTGGTACTTCATTCGCCGATATGAGCTCTGTAACATTATGGGAAAAGGCATTTTGTGATGGACTCCTCGGCATGACACTCGGCAAAACCATGTACTGGGTCATTGATGGCCTCGATGAAGCTGAGCCTGGTGCCTTGCAGTCTGTCTTCCAATGCTTGAGAGCAATTGGATCGGGCACCCGCCTAAAGATTCTCTTCTTAAGTCGACCAACCGCAGATGTCACGATGCGGATTAAACAGTTGCCTTTCAGGTGTACTACACACAATCTCTCAACTGTCGATACATATGACGACATAAGATCTTTTGTAGAAGAAGCAGTTGGCACTATGATTCCAAGAGGAGTGGCTTCACGACAGAGAATTGTCGATAAAGTCCTCACAAAGGCATCTGGAAACTTCCTATGGGTGGCACTAGCGACAAAAGATCTGGAGGGAAGTTGGCACCTACGAAGTGAAATCGACCATACCCTCAACAGCTTTCCAAGCGAGATGACCCCCCTATATTCTCGCATGCTAGCTAAGATAGAAAATCAACAAGCGACGAGAGAAATGGCCACAACTTTCCTCATTTGGGCGACTTATTCTTTTCGCCCTCTCCATATCCCAGAACTAAAAGTCGCACTCCAGCCCGAGTTCCCAGATTTGACTAGTCCAGAGCATACCATTAGCCATATTTGTGGCGACTTTGTCCAAATGCAAAATTCAAGGATGAACCTCATTCACGAAACCGCAAGATACTTCCTGGTCAACAACAATGCCAGCACCATAGTTTCGCTGAAATCAGGTGTCAGTCATGAATATCTAGCAACAGTATGCTTGAAATATTTATCTTCGAACAAAGAGAGGCAATGGAGGCAGATTTTGAACATCGCAGAGATCCGTCAAGCTCAAGGTACTGCTGTTGACAATGCCGCGACTTCACTTCATGAAACGGAACCTTTCCTACGCTACGCTGCTACTTTTTGGCCATACCATCTCAGTCTTGCAAGAACTGATTCTCAGCAGTTCCGCACCCTTGTTTGCGAATTTTTCGATAATGACGTTCTTACGTGGATAAATACCCTTGCAATTTTGGGAGATCTGAAGTCACTTATTAAAGCCGCTCGATACCTCAAGACTTTCATAAAAGCCCGCGAGAGAGCCCTCCCCGATGATGTACCCCGGACTTATCAAGCGGATGATACTGAGTTTCTGAAATTGTGGACGGTAGATTTGATAAAGATTGTTGGAAAGTTCGGCAGCAATCTCCTGCAACAGGCCTCTTCGATTTATAAACTAATCCCACCCTTTTGTCCAACGAATTCAAACATCAAAAAGCTGTTAAGACATGGTCATGGAGGTTTGTCGGTAGTCGGCGTATCATTTCCAGACTGGGACGATTGCCATGCCCATCTGTCTGTTGGCACAGACGAATCCGCCTCTAAACTGTTTGCCACTAGCGACGTCTTTGCGGCATTGGTTCCACAAGCCCAGTGTCTCGTCGTGTGGCATGCAGAAACCTGTGAAGAACTACGAAGGATGAATCACGGAGAGTACGTCACAGAAGTCGCGGTCAACAAAAAGGGGAATCTTGTATGTACCTCGGGTTTGCACTCGATCAAAATATGGGAACTTGCAACAGGCAAGGAGCTGGGGGTGATCAAAAAGCACAGTGATGACAGAGTTCTTGCGGTCAGCTTTGGTACTTCGGATGATCAAATATTGATTGGTTATCAAGACCAATTGATAGCCTGTCAAAATTGGCGGACTGGGAAATTGATACAAGCTTTCCGCGCTATCTTGAAAGGAGATGAAGATGGCAACCAGGGACTACGTTGTGTAAGTTTCAATCCCCAAGGAACGCAAGTAGCAGTTGGATCAAGAGCTCGACCGCTAGAGCTTTGGGACTTGAGTACGATGTCGCGTACTCATCGATGCATAAAAAAAGACGAGATATCACATTCCGAGAAGGACGTCTTTCTGCAACCCGAAGTCATTCAATGGCACCCAGACTCCGGCAATCTCTATATTCTCTACCAAAACACAACTTTGGTCAACTGGAACCCTGTATACGACGAACAAACGGAGCATCACTTGGGTGCTAAAGGAATGGTGATAAGTCCTTGCGGAAATTACCTTCTCACTAGTGACAATACTGGTTCTGTTAGGGTTTTCACGGTTCCCGAGCACTCTCGCACTCGTGCTACCGATTTCTGTTCTATATACTACCTCAAGAACCACGATTATGTTTCTGACCTTGCATTTAGCCCCGATGGACAACGATTTTATGATCTTCGTGGCTCAATCTGCAGTGTATGGGAGCCTGAAGCTTTAGTCCCAGCGGAGAAACCAGACGCCGAAGAGGATCGCACATCTTCAACTGGTAGCTTTTGGGATGTCGAAACTGTGAAATCCTCCGCTACTTCTCACAATAGAACCAGCATCACTGCCATCGCATGTGCACCTCGAGACCTCGGCTTTTGTTGCGGTCGTGATGACGGGTCTGTGGCCATCCACGAAATGACTACAAGCAAAAGAATTCGCACACTTCCTGGACATGCCTCTGAAATGGCAATTATAGGTCTTGCATGGTCGTCATCTGGTAGTTTTATTGCTTCCGGTGATGATTCCGGTCATGTTCTAGTAAGGAAAATCGCAACTCCTGCCTCAGCAGGTGGCAAGATGACTATTTATAAAGCCTCGGATTTTCGAATTAAAAACGATGGAATCAACCAACTTTTATTTAGTTCAGACGACAAGTTTCTCCTCGTGTCAACATTTTCCGCTGATACAATTTGGGACGTCTCGGCCAAACGCATCTGCCATATTCGCACCCATTCCTCACCTCGCCACATAAAATGGATCGAGCACCCCAAAGATTCATCCCAACTTATTTCCATAAATGAAGGCGAGATACGCATATTCCACTGGGTTGACTTCGCTGATCTTACTATTGATGGGCCATTACAAATCAGCAACAGAAAACGCAAGTCTCCCATCGAGCGAACATTTGACGAACTGGTTTTATTGCAGAATTTAGCAACAGCAGAAACTCAAATTGTCAACTGCATTGCGTCAACCAAAAACTCAAAGTCAATAATTTTCGAGACGACCCCTAGCTTCGGTCACGGCAGAGATGTCAACAAGCGCCGACGGATAGAGCTCATTCGTACATCGGACTTGAAAATTCCGTCGACACTGTCTCTTGACCATGTTAACCCTGTTCTAGACCGAGAAATACCACTTGAGAACAGTATCCAAGATCTTGCACGCGAGGTGTCGAAGCTTGTCGGAAGTTACCAAAATCAAGTCGTTTTTTTTGACCACCACCATTGGTTATGCACATGGGAGATTGGAACCAGTTCTGGTAGCAATAAAAGACACTTCTTTCTGCCAAAGGATTGGACGAGTACGGAAACACTGTCTCTCGTTGTGCTGAGTGAGTTTGGGACTATTTTGTGTCCTAGGAACGGGGAGGTCGCAATTATAAAAGATGGGATCAAATTTTAACGGTGTATAAGTTTCTAACTTCGTGTCAACATATGATATAAGAATGCTGGTCAGGGCCTAATCCTGCAATTTAACACCAAGAACGGGTGTGCTAAAGTTGATCGATCATGCTAGCATTTTAAAGTATTAATTCCAACTATTAAGAATATACATAAGAGGATAATAGTTTCAAATGGTAAACATTTTATTCTGGAAGGTTTAGAAAAGTTAGGTCAAAAGAACCCGGAGAATTATACAAGTCACTGATTTGCGAGGCTACTTGAGCTAAGTCTAGGTGAGTATATTCTACCAGAGCAGATCTATACTTTCCGGATTCTCCGAGACTTTTGAAACAATGAAACTTCTCAATCCTTCTTTTCAAGCGCTTAATACACGATTCCCATTGGCCTAGAGTTTCCGGGTCGGAAAGAGTGCGGGGTAGTTGGTTGGCCTCACCGCATTTAGATCTATATCCTCGTTGACCCTCAACTTGAGCGCGAAACTATCATCAATATTCTAGTCAAGAGCAACGAAACTAGAACGTAGTCAGAGATGTCAACTTCCGACTCAGCTTCCGAATTCTTTTTTCCGTCCTTTTCAACCCTTCCCCTCATTGCCTCGGGACCACGAGGAAACGCCTGGGGGCGTTTTGGTGATGATGATGTTCTTGGAATGCTAAATCTCCTCACACCCGCTATAGTAGCAAAAGCTGCGCTCGAAATCAAAACCGGAGAAAGAGTCTCCCTGGATTGGCCTTTGAATAAACCTCTTCATCCAAGTTACAAAAGACCTGCATTTCAGCATCAGGTGATCAACAGGGCGAAAGGCGACAAGTTGAGAGTTGTGAATGATGATTTCTTGTCTTTTAATACGCAAGGAAGTACTCAATGGGATGGGTTTAGACATTTTGGTCAGTTGCCTTTCAGAGCCCAAGAGATAAGGCTAACGTTGATTTCAAGGTTACCAAAACGAGACAAGATATTTCAATAATAGAAGTCATGAGGAAATTATGAACTCAAATGTATTGGGTGTTGACTGTAAGCTTTTTGTAGAGTTAAGTTAATTTATACTAATTTTCCAGCAGCTTGGGCTGAGAGCGGGGGGATTGTTGGTCGGGGTGTTTTGCTCGATTATGCCTTCTGGGCTTCACAAAACTCAATTTTAATCGAACCGTTCAAGTCGTACGCCATTCCTCTCTCCCACATACAGCAGTTAATAAAAGAACAAAATATTACTTTCCGACCTGGGGATATCCTCTTCTTGCGCACGGGCTTCACTGCTGGCTTTGACAATCTCAGTACGATCGAGCAAGAAGACTTGCCAAAAAGACCAACGGCGGATTTTATAGGGATCGAAACCTCAGAAGACACTTTAAGATTCCTCTGGGATAATCAATTCGCAGCTGTTGCAGGCGACTGTCCGAGTTTCGAAAGTAGTCCCGTTGCTGGACCAGACAAAGATCCCATGTGGTGCCTTCATGAGTGGTTACTGGCAGGTTGGGGTATGCCAATTGGTGAGATGTTTGATTTGGAAAAACTCAGTGAGATGTGCAGGAGTAAAGGGAGATGGAGCTTTTTTGTTAGTAGTATGCCACTTAAAGTTCCTGGTGGAGTGGCAAGTCCACCGAATGCAGTGGCGATTTTTTGAATAATCTTGGGAAATCCTGGATTCTCTGGTTTACCTTTAGCTGATATTTTTCCATAGAGAAGCGAATAAGAAGTATATGTTTTGCAGTTGTAAGCTCACCAACAGTAAATAGCTCTCGTTATTATACCTTTTCAGGATAATTCCAAGTATTTACCTAGATAATGTCGAACAGTTGAAGTACATTGTTCTCTACAAGTCTAACTTAATGGTTCTCCTCCTTCTGTGTTACATACATACTGCCGCGTTTATTGTCATCGCGAGGTAAGTCACAGTTCTGATCTAAGCGAGCCCGTTCGCCATGGCCTTCAAGTTCCGACAGCCTCCTGAAGCAAATGGACATCGGCCATTTTACTACACTGCCAATAGCAAGGAAGTAAAAGGATTTAACTACGGGGGACCTCAGGATTTGTAAAACCTTTTTATTCAGCTAACAAGAAAGAAAAATTAATACAATCCCAAATTAAATCCTCCCACAACTACAAAGGTGACATGAAATCCATCTCACCCTTCTTCCGAAGGGTGAGCGATTTCACCTATACTTAAAGAAAGAAAAGTTGACATGAAATCTGACTCACCCTTCTTCCGAAGGGGAGCGATTCCACCTATAAACAAGGAAAAAATAAAGAAAAAGATAAGAAAACAAAAATACACTTCTCCACCGCCACGATATTGCCACATTGATATCCTCCATAACATCATCCCAGAATCAACTACACATGGGGCAGACCCCCTCCCAAATTGAATCAGAAAAAAAGGACCCTCCACGAAAACATTTGAAAACAAGAATGAAGAGAAACAAGGAAACACAAAGAGACTGTCCGCCGTTCATCCCAGAAAACCCCTTGGTCTAAGCCACATTGTCGAATCGCCATTTCAGGTATACGTCTCCCCGTCTACTTGTTGCTGGACTTGCTCGGATATTTTTGAGCCAGCAGAAAATATTTCTTCCACAGACTTTGACATCGGGGGCCACGGAGAAGTTGTCTTTGCAAACGGGAGCTACAATTGATTCGAGACGTGTGTATGCTGTGATGGACGGAACGAGAGGTGGTGTTGATGGTGATTCGTCCGACAATGTGGTGTTGCCGAAGAAATGGGTATACATGGCGTACATCGAGAACGAGAGGACAGCGAGAACGAGAAAGCCGGTGACATTCTTTGGTGAGAATAGATTTTGGAATTTTCGCTTTGCTTGTCGTGTAATTTTAACTGCAACGTTTGACAATTTCTCGAACAAGGTAACCTTAGGAGCTTCAATGGGCAGAGCGGAACTTTCAACGAGCTGCGTTTCTTCGGGAGGAGAATCGATCGAGTTGATGGGGTTGAGAACAAGTTTGATTTCGCTTGTCATGGTTCCCTTATCGTATTTCTCGGTAGTAACAATATCTTTGGGGGGAGAATCAATAGATATGATAGGGCTGAGAGCAAGTTTGACTTCGCTTGTCATGGTTCCCATGTCGTATTTCTCGGTAGTAACAATGTCTTTGGGGGGAGAATCAATAGATATGATAGGACTGAGAGCAAGTTTGACTTCGCTTGTCATGGTTCCCATGTCGTATTTCTCAGTAGTGACGGTGTCGTTGGGAGAAGAGTCAATAGACATGGTAGGACTGAGAGCAAGTTCGACTTCGCTTGTCATGGTTCCCATGCCGTATTTCTCAGTGGTGACGGTGTCGTTGGGAGAAGAATCAATAGATATAATAGGGTTGAGAACAGGCTGGGTTTCGCTGGTGGTGGTTCCCCTTTCCATTTTCTCGGTGGTAATAGTGTCGTTGGGACAACCGGCAGTGCCGATTTCCTCGCATCTCATTCCAGAGTCGCTTTCCAAGCTCGTGTCGGAGGTGTTGTGAGATGTGTTCGTTGCTTCCGTCTTCAAGGAATCAGCATTAGAAATGGTAGAGATTTCGTCGTCCATGTCAAGACTGAGTTCATGTTTTTCAGCTGAGGATGAACCACCGAGGTTTTTCTGTTTTTTCTGATTCATATCTTTAAATATGATCTCAACCAACGACTGGTCCAAATTGTGTTTATCGAATAACTCCTCTGCGATTTTTTTAGCGTCAGTGAATCTGTGCCAGAGATCAATTCCGCTGTTGACTGAATTGTCCCGCAATTTTTTCCATTTCGCTTCAGTCTGCTGGCTTTTGATGAAGGCACTGTTGAGTGTCCCATGAGCCTTCCTCGCCTCCGTCAATTGCCATTCTAGGTCCTTGATTCTCTGGGCTGGAGTGATGCCGACCGGATGTATATTCGCACCAGAATTAGAATTAGTAGTGCTGGCAGAGTACTGGTTGAGGGAGCCGAGGAAGGCAGATGGTGGGTGTTGTGGACTGAAGGTGAGCCTTTGCGCCTTGGGAGGAGCGAAACGATTCTGAGAATTGTATTGCATTCCATTAAAGGTGTTGGGCGCCGCTGCCAAGGGAGTAGCGAATACAGGTGGATTTGTTTGTGGCATGTCACCGTAGGTCGGCGCATATAGGGGGGTCGAGTGGAGGTAGAGATCGTTTGGGTTTTGTCTCACTGGCATCGGTCGTCTGTTGCTTGGGTAGTGTGGTGGCTGGAAGTTGAGGCTTCGACCGATATCCTGGGGTGCTTCCTTCATCGTGAATTTTGAAGGTGAAGGTGAAGGTGAAGGTGAGGAGGACGAGGTGGTTTGTGAAGCCGAGCCGTCCATTCCGTGTATGTCAACAACACTAGGCAATTGAAGATTCGTTTTTGGAGTTGGAATTGGGGTAAACACGACAGCACAGGGAGATGAATTTGTAAAGCAGATGGAGAAGGAAGGAAGGAAAGGTCAAGATGCGCAGATATTTGTACCTTGGTCCCCGCGTGACCTAAGCGAGGGTGGCTTGGCAGAATTTTCTTCGACTTCACCTTTGACAGTACCATTCACTATAGTCTTTTTCGCTGCCGGTTTCGACGCTCTTACCATCACTGAACAAGAAGACTTATCTCAATGGTTCCTGCTTCCTTACAAGTGAGCATAATGGCCTTGAATCTCAAGCAGTTGATTATGAGGCGACCAAGTATGTGGATTTGAGGTGCTTCACACACAGCTTTCCAGATCATACTATTAAATGGTTAGTAATTACTAGAGCTTTGAATATTGGAATTAGACTCCCTCGCGCAGCTTCTGTGACAGTCGTGAAAATTGTGGAAAGGAGGTGGCTGGACCAGATCCGCCATCGTGTTGGTTTTGAGAATCAGACGACTGAAGACGGAGTACTTCTTGTTGAAGGCAATAAAAGTAGTCTTTCAATTTGATGGTTTCTAAGACAAGCTTCAGGTGTTCGAGGTCTTCGAGGGTGTCGGGGAAAGAAAGCGAGAGCGACAATCCTGAGGTTGTTGTAAGATCCGTCTTTGCTTTGCTACTCATTCCAGAGCATGCATATCAGACTGTTCGACTAGGTCGCAGTAGGAATGCAAGTTGTGCTTGGTTCTGAATTCGATTGCGGGTAGTTTGCAGGAACTCTTTAGAGTTCTGTTGAGTTGTTAATAATTAAGAGAAGAAGGTTGGAAAAAAGTCTTTTGTACCTTAGGACGAGGTGGTCCTGGCTCTTTTGGTGAAGACGTTGATTGCTCCTATTGGATTCATCCTCACCTTTAAAAGGTGAAATTCCAAGGTTGCAAAAATCAAATAGTCAACCAGATATTCCAATCGGCAGGTGATCGATTTGTATCTCTCACTTAGCAAAGTATGTCTGAAAATGACCCATCCTGTGAGATATAAGGAATAAAACCTCGCAGACCCAACGTTCTTATTCCCTTGGTACTTGAACCCCGCCTTTAAGAGATATTTGACAGAATTTGAGCTGTTAGCCATATCCTATTATTTTGTGACGTTTTAAGGTTTTTCTTTTTTGGCTTTTACCAATCTAGTTAGAGTCAACTCAATTGCCCTCAAGTATCAAGACACCAAGGAAGGGGAAAATAAGTGACATTAGCACATTTCAACAAACAAGTTTACAGCTCTCACTTCCACGAATAAGTGAAGTGCTTCGAACTAAAAAGCATATCTCCATGCGATACAGCCTTAACATCACCACCAGCACCAGCACAAACAACCAAAGGCCAGAAATGCTCAAGTCCATGTTCAGGATGCGCATCCTTAGCACCATCCCAATCTCTCCAAGTCTTCAACTTCTCCTCTCTCGTCTCGCTGCTTTCCAATTCCATCGTTTCGGTGAGTCTCTTACTCCACTTCTCATTCAAGCCCAGGATTCTTATTTGCTCCTCTTCCGTTTTATGCTGGATGGAGAACATCAAGCGGATGTTATGGAAGGTAGGCATTCCCGAGCCTATAATCGCTATTCCTTGATCACGAAGAGGCGCCAGGGCTCGTCCCATAGCGTAGTGGTCTGAGGACTCTATAGAGGCTAGGACGGAGAGTTGGATAACTGGAATATCGGCTTTGGGATTGATGAGCGTAAGAGGGACGAAGACCCCATGATCCCAACCTATTTCTCAATCAGCATTCACTCATGGGACCTTTCGATATACACACCTCTCTCTAAATCCATCTCGGGCGTAAATCCTGCATCCTGCAACAATCCATAGACTTGCTTCGCAATCTCTGGACTTCCAGGCGCGTTATACTTCAGCTTATAAGTCTCGGGCGGGAAACCTCCATAGTCGTAATACAACTTGTGCGTCGCCGCAGCGCTGATTGTAGGGTTTCCCTTAGTCCAATGGGCAGTTACAAGCACAATCGCTTTTGGTGCATTTTTAGTCCCTAGTTGTAAGGTTTTCGGAATCTCTGTAGACATTGATTTGATCAATTCGGCATGATCAGGATCTCCCAACAATGGCATTGGTCCGCCTCCATGGCAGACAGCAACGACCGGCGCGCGTGTCATCGTGGTGTAGGAAGATGTTTGGTTCGAGGAGGAGAATAGGTTGAGGGGTTGCTGGAAGAGGCGCGCAGCGGAGAGGAAGGCTGCAGTTGTTGAGTTTCGGAGTTGCATGAAGACTGATTATGGGGTAGAGAAGGGGATGATTTTATAGGAAACATAGAGATAGACTTACCGTTACAAAAAGGAAATTGTTTTTGTACTTCGGACTTCGGTGTTGTCCCACCCGGTCGCGATTGAAAATGAGGCATCCAAGGTTTTGGATGCGGCGGGATTCTGCTGAGTAAATAATCAACATTGGAAATGGTTGGTCAACCAGAATCGTTCGAGACCCACCTTTATTAATTGGTAGCGGCTCCCTCAAGGCTCCCACTTGACGCCATTCCTAAACAAGTAATATACACAGCATTAACTGGGTAAAACTTACGAGTATCTCTCTTTTAAGGCACAACATGGCTCTAAAAGGCTATCTTGTATTAGCCACTTGGTAAACTGGTTCGTACAAGGTTAGCCTTTACTCAATCGCTTGATTGATTTGAACAAGAAAAATTAAACACGATTTCAACAAATAGAGATTCAAAAGTTCAATTCCTTGCATGCTATTCCACGCCAAGAGCATGCCTGTACAAAAGAGAAAGCCAACGAAAAGAGCAAGACTAATCCCGACCCTCCACTCAATCGATTTCATGCCGACAGGGCTAATCATCGAGTCATGATGCATGATACAATCGTCAGTAAGTAGCAGGCAAAAACATACAAAAAAGGACGAGGGAGAAATCCCATTGTTGGAACCATTTCCACCCGAAGAGAGATTTGTCAACTCCCATTCACATCTAATTCTTCCTCCACCACTGCTATCTTCCCCGGGATATTGCTCCTCGCAAAAACGCCAAAAGGAAATCAGACAAGGCCGTCGTATAAGGAAAGTGCGGAGACAATCGTTTCATCGCGCTTGCTTCCCTCTTTGAACTCCTCCATATCTAAGCTTCCGTTCTCGTCCTTGTCCATCATCCGGAAGATCTTTCGTACTCGCTTCTCGGGGGTGTCTTCGTCCGCAGGTAGCTTGACCATTGAACCGACCTTTTATAGTCAGTACTTAACCACAGAAGCAAAATCGTAAATCGCAATCAACATACCATCTTGTAGATAGCCTCAACGATTGCCAACATTTCATCATAACTGATCTTTCCATCGCCATCAATATCGTACAGCTGGAATGCCCAGTCTAACTTATCCTCCATCTTTCCTCGGCTAGTAACACTCAACGCGCAAATGAACTCCTTGAAATCGATTGAACCAGATTTATCTGAATCGAAGACGTTGAAGACATAATCTGCGAATGACGAAGGATCTCCAAAAGGAAAGAACTGTCTATAAATCTTCTGGAATTCCTCCTTGGTGAGCATGCCGGACGGGCAGTCCTTGAGGAAGCCTGGGATTCATTAGAATAAAGCCATAGAGAGCAGGGAGGAGCACGTGCCCTTGTACCATTGCTGAAGCTCCTTCTTGTCGAAGTGAGTTGACCGCTGCAGTTCACTAAGTTGCTCCTGGGAGAGCTTGGATTGACTGGATTAGGGTGTCAGCAATGTGCCTTGCGCAATACAACAATCATGCGACAAAAGGCGCTCCCAAATCCAAGCTAGTGGTTTGGTAGTAGAAGCCGCTTGGACTGTTGTACGAGCGTAGTGAGCAGGAAATGTTAGAGATAAAGGTATGATCTCAGAAAAAGCGACCGAGCATTTTCAGAATGTCGAGTGGTCATCCGCATCTGGGAGAATGGTCGCTATCGCCATAGAACCTGGTAATGAGGGGCTCTTTTATTCTCGGATGGGCAGGGAATCTTGGCGATAGCATCGTAACTATTGCTCCCGCATTGCCCGCTAATACCTTTGGATGTTGGAATCGCAAATAGGGGGCGATCCGCGACGGAGTTCTCGTTGTGTAAAGACGAGTCGAATGCCAGTTGTGGTTGCGCTTTTCCACCAGCCTCGCGGGTATCAAGTAAAAGAAGATCGTAACTTACGACTTTCCCATCTTGAACTCTCTCTCAACTAAAATTTCCTCAAATACGCCTTATTTGTGCACTGATTTTCGTAGGCTCAAAGATCAGTTGCTTGTAGGCGGCTGGCCGGTGATCGGTTGATTTTGGGAAGGTCAAGAAGAGGAGGAATCTGGACATGGCAAAGGTCAGAGACGGCTATTACCAAGGCTTCTGACAAGGCCGGAAGGGACAGACCTGTATGAATCATAGACTCTCTAAGCCGCAGCCCTTTCTTTCTTGCTGCAGTTTTGTCTGTTGATTAGACAAGACTGATCGGATATGCAGGTACAGAGGAGGTCTCCAGGTGGGTCGTCGTGGCTCTGCAAGGCAGCACAGTAGCAGCTTTCTCAGACTAGCCAGTTGACGGCGTTGACTGCTACGTCAGGAGCGTAGCTCTGCGACAATAATGCAGATGCCAGTGTGACTTCTGCAGGGCTGTGTTGTTGAATTGAGAAGTTGTTTGCGGGAAGTGGGCGCAAGCATCGCGGGGCAACCTGAAGATGCGATGCTCTATGGCCATGACCGAAATGTGGCGATTTAGTGATCTCGGCCACCGTAATAGGGGCGAAGTAAAAATAGACTCCACCTCCACTACTCACCACCAGCTTGGAGGTAAACCTCTATATTATTTCACAATGGAAGTCTTTGGGTTTATATTTCTTCTATGGTAAAGACAGAATAAATAGATGTACAAAGAGTCCACGTACGCAACTTTATACTGAATTTTTCTGTCTATGATCTTGATTTTACAAGCGTTAGGTTGGCATTCGCTTTCACTTGCTTCTGATTGGGTTTAGAAGCTTACGCATAGAAACTGGAGGGGCTGTTTCAAAACTATCATGAAGAGCCCACCGAGCCTCAATAGTTGACCTCAACCACTTTCTCTTTGCAGTTCATCTGTTTTGTTTGTCTCATTTACTTCCTTGTCAATTTATTAGCCAACTATGACGAAATCTCATAGGGCTGAAGTTTCATCTGCTCAACATACCTATCTCAGGCACAGCACCCCACCAACCTCGTATTTCTAACCACAGACAGGGAAGAACGGAAATTTCCCGTATGTGATGTTGTTATCGCACTATCTGTAGACACTTTTAATGGTGTTTGGGATTAAAGGCTCGGTTCGCAGTTGCCCAGGTTCAGCTTTACTCGGAGGTATCGTCGGACGTGAGTTTGGAGATACTTTACTAAACATATTGGGATTGAGGTCAAGATAAAGTAATAGTCGTACAATATCTCTTCAAATTTCCCAAAACTGCTGACAATGTAGTGAAATTGAAACTGCGATCGATACTACGGTTGACTCTTATATCTCAAGGTGGAAGGTAAAAAACCCCCGTATCTGTGCAGGTGGCGCAGGTACTAGGTTTTTTCGTGAGACATTAGGCGACCAAGGCTAGCTTGCATAAATACTATGAGCAACTCTCCGGCACACCACTTTCTAGACTTGTCAATTACCTATCATTTTATAACACTGCCAAACTAACAGTCCCGAAATGACTTCCCTGGATGAACATAATCGCAAGCGACAGCTTTGCTCCACGTGCAAGTCTATGTTCACAACTGTCAGGGAGACTTATTTGGATATGATTTAGATTGACCACAAGGAGAGAAGAGTTCCAAAGTGGCGGGACTATTTAGGTACAAGAAAGCGGTCAAAGCTTAGGGCTAAGTCCTAACCGAACTCCAACTTTGGAACTAATTCCGAACTATTAATTCACTGTTCCACTCCATCACAACAACTCTCGAGAATTTGAAAGCCTTGCATTCCAAGACGATTTTTAGACACCCCACAGCGAGCCAAATGCTTTCCGAAGCAGAGAAGGGCTGCTCCGTCTGCCTTATAGTCTCAAGCAATTCAATCTTCTTGAGATGGGTCGTCGCTCCGAATCCGTATATTTCCAACTCCGTTTTGGCAAGTGGTACCAAAATGAAAATGGCCATGGCTGGATCGCAGAGTATCTAAGGGGCTTGTCAGGTGTGGACAAAATCGAGAACGACTGGGGACTGACCAGTGGAGGGGAATACCCGCTCCACATGTTGAAGGCGGATATGATTGAGATTGGTTGGGGCTTTGATCCATTCAGGGCATCCTTCAATATTCCCTTTAGGATTTATAAGTCTCAAGGTAAACATTCAATGCTCTATAACAAACAAATCTGATAATAGAGGTAGCTTCTAGCCCATTGAATTGCATGCCCTTGAGTTATGATATATACAGCAACTTAGTCATGAAGAATGCTAGAAAAATGTTGGAGGAATGTGAAATTCGACACACCAATTGTCCTCAATAATTAGTTTTTAAACTTCTAACTCGGCTTATATATGTTGGCATCGAAGGAGAAACTTTACCAAAGCTCTACATAAGCGAGGATGGTGCACGTGCCCAATATATTGCACTGAGTTACTGCTGGGGAAGAGAGGGGCCGAAAGAGTATACAATCACGAGTGCCACCATCAAGAAAAGAATCGAAGGGATCGTATTGACTGAACTTCCTCCAACGATACGAGACGCAATTCGAGTAACGCGGAAACTTGGTTTCAAATACCTTTGGATTGATGCTTTGTGTATTATCCAGGACAGTTCCCCCGACAAGCGTATCCAAATCGGCCAGATGGGCAGAATATACAAGCAGGCCACCTTGACGCACATTGTAGCTAGTTCTAAAGGTGTATACAAGGGACTTAATCACCCACCCTCAATTGAAAGTACCATCTTACCTCTTCGTCTCCCAGATGGCTCCTGCGGGGAAATTGGAATTTTAGAGGATTTTTACAAGAGGTGGCTTGCAAATTATAGTCCATTATTCAAACGTGCCTAGGCACTTCAAGAATATATTCTATCGCCAAGGCTGCTGGTGTTCGCCCAAGGAGAGGTTAGATGGCAATGCCGGTCATAAAAAATGCAGGCATTGAACAATACTCAACTGCTCTTCATGACCGAAACCTTACATCGTTTGCCCGCTGGTGTATTCAACAGCAAGAAAACTTCTACAAGAAGCAATATATTCCACAAAATGGTAACGTGGAAAGGAACCTTGGGGAGGTTTATGTTCCGGAATGCCACATCTCGAGTAGGTAGAAGCAAAGAGAAGCAGGCTGAAATATGGGAAAGTATAGTACGTGATTATAGTGTACGTTTGTGCACGATTGAGGAAGATCGAATGCTGGCAATTGCTGGTATAGCTAGTGAGCTCGCTACCCTCTGGTCGCATGAATATCTCGCTGGCATGTGGAAGAAATGCCTTGTGGAGCATCTTGGTTGGGTTGTCGGAGGAAAATCACCGAAAGCTAAAAAGCTTCCGAGCTAGTCTTGGTTGTCGAGTAGTGATCAGGTCTATATCACAAGCTACTCACCCGAGCCAATTCTTCTCCATTCCGAAATTAAATTGGTTGATCCCAATAATAAGTATGGGTGTGTTTTGGGAGGATTACTTCGGATTTCCGGATTAATTGTTCGGTCTTCATTGTATGCGAATCCTAAGATAAGTTGGAAATATATGGACGATAAGACATACGACAAAACAGATCCTCAATATTGGTATCTACGGCTGGGTCAGGTCAAGGCCACGACCAAGTTCGCTGAATACACTACATTGATTCTTCTTGGGGTAGTTAGCTATACATTCAAAATAGTGGGTATCGTTTGTCTGATCGATGATACCGGAAGAGGATGGGCTAGAGCTAAGAATCAGTGTGTTCCAAAAATATGAAATTGATAACAATGTGGATGGAAGGAAGGAGGTAAGTTTGACTGCACTGGGTTCATGATTTCACTTCTTGTTTTGTTCGCCTGTCACCTGATCTCGCGGCTCCGCTAGTCCCAATTTAGAATAACCTTTTCTGATTGCCTTCTTGCAAGATTGCTATCCTACAACTCTTGCACAACGAGTAACCTCACCATGAATGAAATAGTCGACAAGCGTTTTGAACGAGTAGAGAAGGCTCTCGCGACTCTTGTTCAATCGCTCTCAACCTACAACCCCTCAACAACGCATGCTAATGACCTTGTCGCAGCCGACAAGGAGCTCAGTCAAGGGCTAGAGCAAGGTTAGTAAAACTGCTCCCACCACTATCTTGAGTCTCTGTTAACTCTCTTTACCTATAGTCTCCAAACACCAAGCCAACTATGCCAGAATACAAGCCCTTCGTGCCACATCCGAGCAACTCGATTCCCAAATCCGCGAAACTCTGATTCTTCTCACCACCACTCGCCAAGAGTTACTCGCAACATCCTCTACCAGCTTCTCCTCATCTGCCAATATCATCTCATACTCCGACCTTCTTTCTTACGCCCGCCGAATAAGCAAGTTTACGCTGCCGAGCACATACAGAGAAGGGGAAATCAGGAGCAACTCGGATACTGGGGAAGCAGCCACCAATACACCTAAAGAGCCAGGCTCCCAAACCCACACCAACGGAAATTCGACTCCGGTTGCGCCTTTGAATGGCGCGGATACTCAAATGACCATTGGAACACCATCATTTGGCGACAATACGGCTACAGCCACTCAATCAACAGAACCTCTTTCGCAGACGGCTTTGCCCACCGAATGGGCACACTACATTAATGCGCCCGGAGAGGCACCGTTTGTCCCCTGGCCTTCAGAGGATACTATTAGAAAAGGCGCGTTGGCTAGCATTGAAATCTTGGTCAACAAAGGAATAGATCCTGCCACATTCGATCCCGAGAAGAGCGCAGAGCTGGAGGCCGAACGGCTGAGGATTGAAGCCGAGAATGAAAAGGCGAGGATAGAAAAGCAGGAACGAGATGAGGAGGAGCGACGTAAGGCTATGGAGAGGAGAATGAGTTCCAGTGCTGGTCTCCAGAGGCCCCAAGAGAAGACTAAGGCTACCTTCCAGCTCGAGACTTTTGATGATGACGATGAGGATTGATCCTTTCTTGCCATGCCTTTAGGAATCTCAGGTACATTACCAAAAATAAGGAAAACCAAATATTAGTCAATCATCAAAATGTTTTCCCCGAAGCATTATTTCATTCAGTCAATTCTTCACACCTCAAATACGTTTCCACCTTAGTAACCAAGCGCTTACGATATTGTGTTTCAAGATGGCAGCAATGGGCGAAAGTTTTACTTGTAGCTTACTGGCGGCTTACTCGAAGCTTACTCGCAACTCATTCAATAAAAGTTAGAGAAGAAGAGGGTGGGGATGGATATCAGTGCTCCCAGCCTCCTGAATAATCACCTCCGATCATCGGAGGAGACTTGGAACAATGACAATTTCGGAAGACCTGGTCGACACCCAAGCATTGCACGATGCACCGCCAATATTAGTTCATCAATTTGAGGTAAATGGGTGAAAGCCATCTGAGTTTCTTCTACAGAGAGGACGACGTCTAACTAAAACCTACATAGAATATCCAGTCTCATCAGAAACTCGAAATCCCACCACGATATTCGCTACCGCCATCACCTCCAATCACGGGCTTGAGCCGCTATCCCCGCCATTCCGTCCCATAACCGCTTTCCCTTGCGATCCTTGTTTCTCTCGTCCGCGATTTCTTCTTGGGATTTGCTGATTCTCTGAATGCGAGGATAGGAGCTCTCAAGTTTTCTCCGTGTAACCTCATAACGGATCGCTTCGTCGTTTTGACTTCTGTGTAACTTTTTTTCGTCCTCTCCCGGGTTCCAACTCGCATAGAGAGATTCTTGCTTTTTTCCTTCCTTCTTCTCTTCCGTTTCCAGTTCAGCCGACCGAGTATAAACCTCCTTGTCCTCTTTCTCTGAAAAATTCAAACTACTCATCGACATCTCAAGACGGGTGGTTTCTCCTCCGCGACCCGTGTTGGTGCTTCCACTTGCATAGAGAAGTTCGCTTTGCCACTCCTTACTTTCACATCCTTCTTCATCATCTCCTTCATATCCAGCGTTACTAGGCCGTTTATGTTCCTCAGCTTGTGCCGTGCTTGATTCACCCCTATGAATTTCCGCGTGGTGGCATACCGGAGAACTCCCCTGCGAATAAAGTGGTGAGGCTGGATTGCGTCGAGCATTTTCCAGCTGTATGTGATACCAAGGGGATCTCTTCGCGTAGGCGATAGCTTCGTTACTCAACTTTTCTGGATTCTCCAGCCATGGCGGGAGTTGGCTCAAAGGGTCGAAGTTTAGGAGAGGTCGTTGGCCTTTTCGTATCTGTGCTTGCAGTCGTTCTCTGTATTCGTCATAGCAGCCACGAAGCTGGGAGTCGCTTTTGTCCATCTTTGTTTTGTTGTATCCTTAGGGAGATATAGATTTTGAACGTTTTGATTTGTTGGGGTGGAAGTTTCTAGTACATTTTTGGGACGTCGATAAATAAATGGTGGCAAAGCTGGGATGTTGCAGTTTGTGAATCTTTATTCTGATCAACAGAATCACAGATTTGAGGTTTTGACTGGCATGCATGCTTTAGGGCCCACAAGGTGTTCAACGGAATATTTATATTGATTCAATTGTGATTGGTGAGCATAGCCTCAATGGGTAGATATGAAGATGATTCACTACGGTATCGTCTCATTTGAGGATATTATCACAGAAGGGTGTTCACTGGCTATCGTGGGATCGGGAAAGATCTAGAAACTTCAAAACTCGTGTCTAACTTCCCATTTACAGCTGTTTTACTAATGAGTTAAACAAGCTTGATGAAAAAATCCTCTTTACTTCACTTACCTGTACTAAAAAATATATTGTGTTAAACAAATCATAATATTTATCCCCAACTCCTAGTTTCGTCCTTCTTGATAAGTGTTGCATTGAGGTACAAGTCTATTATATTTCGCTCATCATATATGAGTACTCGACGTCTCAATCACGAGTTTCCAAAGATATGAGATACACACCACAAGCATGCACATACCACAGAGGGAACTCTCGTCTCGCCAAAAAAGGGGTGGTGGGGGACTTTCACATGTGAATAAAAACCAACCGATCTTTACCCGCTTCCCCACCGCTATATTCAAAGATACGTCATACTTTTTCACAAGCTCGCATGGAATTTGAAACGATAGCTGAAGGTTACTTTTCCGTTTATTTTCTTCTGCCTTGTCTTCTTTTCCTTAAAGATACATTTGTGTCTTCAGTTTGGATCAATTGGTCTCTATTCCTACCAATTACTCATATCAATTCTCAGCATGGAGAATCCAATCTTCCACCCCTTCATGTTTCTCTACCAGTTGATTCAATGGCTCCTCGACAAAATTCTCTCTCCTGATGCACCAGCCCCAGGAGAGAATTTGGGACGACCCAAAATTGCAATTATTGGTGCTGGATTGACAGGTGTTTCTGCTGCTTCGCATTGTGTTGGAAATGGCTTCGATGTTCAAATTTTCGAAGCTGGTCCAAGGGAGCAACTTGGTGGTATTTGGAGTGTATGTTTTCCCTCGGAAATCTCCAATTGAAAAGAAAACAAGAGCTAATAATCCTAAAGCGAGTCAATAATACTTCCGGTCTTCAAATCCATTCCTTGATGTATCGATTCCATCCTTCTGTTAAATGGAGCGGGGGATACCCCAATCGCGAACAAATCGTTTCTCAAATTACGGAATTATGGAAACGTTACGGTCTCGAATCAAAAACAAAGTTTGATACGCCCGTCGAGAAAGTTTACCAAGATGAGAAAGGACGTTGGATTATAAACAATACTGCGGAAGGTCAATACGATGGAATAATTGCCGCTGTAGGAACATGCGGGGATGTAAAAATGCCATATATCCCTAAACAGGAAGTCTTCAAGGGCGAAATCTATCATTCTTCGGACTTGACTGGAAAAGAAGCAAAAGGAAAAACCATGATCGTTATCGGTGGCGGAGCAAGTGCTGTCGAGGCTCTGGAATTTGCAGCCCATGAGGAAGCAGAAAAGACCTACATTTTGGCAAGAAGTGACAAATGGATCATACCCCGAAACCCCATTGTCAATGTCGTGCTGTCTCTCAACATCTTTGGTGGTGAAACCATTTTCTCTTGGATTCCAGAATTACTGTTAAAGAAATTCTTCTATCGAGATCTTGAGGACCTAGCTCCCACCGACAAAGGACTTTTTACAGGAACCCCAATGGTCAACTCCGATGTTATGGATAAAATCCGATCCGGGAAAGCCGAATGGTTGAGAGGCGATATCAAATGTTTTACCGAGGAAGGGATCAAGTTCAATGTGAGAGCGAAAGGTGTTCCTGTTGGTGGACCTGGAAGGGAACATCTCGTCAAGGGAGATATCGTTGTTATGGCTACGGGCTATTATCGTCCCACGTTGAATTTCCTACCGGATAATAATTTCCAAGAGCCATATTCGCCACCGAATTGGTACCTTCAAACCTTTCCACCAAATCATCCAAGTATTTGTTGTAACAATTGGTAAGCCGTTGTCTCGAAGTCAAGATTAAATCAACTAACATAAAACAGTACATACGTGAATGCTATTGGAACGGTCGGGAACTGGCATATTGGAATCTATACAAGGATCCTTCTTATGTTCCTCTCAGATCCTCTTACGCGTCCACGGACCTTTTGGATGGAACGTTGGATTGACATGACACGAGTTCTAAAGAAGTTTGCGCCAACTGGGGCTTTTGATTTTTTCACCTATCTCGAGCTTATTTGGTGGTTTACATTTTGCATTGCGATCAATCCGTTTAGATGGAAGTGGGCATTTTTTGTATTCTTTGGTCTTGGTCATGGGTTACCGAGGAGAGTGGTAGATGCTGAGGATAAGTTGAGACATCATATGGGGATGAATAATGGGGATAGCTATGATATCGGGAAGAGTTTCTAGGGTGTAGATATTGTATGCAATCGTAATATGTCTACTTGGTTCTGAAATTTTCTTAATACTACGTACCACATATCTGATGCATTCAACAAAAGTATGGGCTATTGATATGTACATAATACTCTCACTCAAATGGCAAGTTATAAATTCATTGGAAAATGTTCCTTTTGGTAACTTTTCAGTACTCATAAATTTTCCCACTTCATCTCCAGTATGAAGAATATGTCCATCCACAGCCAACAGTTTGACCATTCAAGTACTGATTGATGGGTACTTATTGGTGGCAGAAAAAAGCACAGCGCGCGTAATTTTCACCGCTTCACGCTCCAGCATGAAGAATATATCCACCATCCACAGCCACAGTTTGGCCATTCAAGTACTGGTTTGTGGCAACAAAAAGCACAGCACCCGCCATATCCTCGTCCTTACCTGGTCTCTTCGCTGGTACCTTCTCATATTTTTCCTTCTCAATATGGCTCTTCTGGTCCTCTCCACTCTCTCCAGCGGTCATCTCACTAGGGAATACACCGGGTGCGATGCTATTGATCCGAATCTTCAAATCGTTACTCGCAACCTCCGAAGCAAGCATCTTTGTCAACTGGATGGCTGCAGCTTTACTGGCATTATATCCAAAATGGTGTTGCGCACTCTGAACAATGCCAGAAATAGAAGATATGTTGATGACCGTAGCTGAATATCCATGTTGCGTCTCACTCGCCTTCTGCAACAATGGCAAGAAGGCAGTAGTCATGAAGAATAATTGTGGAACGTTCGTTCGATAAGTGCTGACCCAATCATCGAAAGTCGAACTCTCGTCATCGAACAAATTCTTCTTCATCTCTTCCGCAGTCTTGGCTTCCGTTTGTTGTGTGTTTCCAGAGATACCGGCGTTGTTGATGAGGATACAGAGGCATTTTTCTCGGGACTCGATTTCCTTCACGAGACGAGCGATTTCTTCCTTTTTCGATATGTCGGCGACCAGGGGGATGATAGTGCCAGAAATGTTCTGACCGTGGATTTGGGCAACTCTGTCGAGCTTTTCTTCGGTTCGACCGACGATGTAGACTTTTGCACCGTTGACTGCCAGAGCTTGAGTGGCCATTAGACCAATGCCGCTTCCGCCTCCGGTGATGAGAGCAACCTGGGTTTTGTTAGTGCTGGGTTTATGTATCAGGTGGGGTTGTATACTTTTCCCTTGACATTGAAAACATTACTGAGGACAAATCTTTCGTTGGATTGAGACATGGTTGTTGAAGTTGACACGAAGTTACTTCTGAAATTTTGTGAAGTTGGAGTTAGTTTTAAAGAAGAGAGAGATTGAGAACTTGAGGAGAATAATATAGGCAAGCTGAAGACAAAGCGAGGACGTGACGTCACGGCTGCAAGAGGGGGAATGCACAAACGAGTAGTTTTAGAAAACATGAAAAACAGAGAATTAAGAGGCTGATAGAATCGTTGCTTCCCTTTTAAATTGACCAATAAGTTTGCTTAGTTGATCACAAGTCTCAATTAGGAACAAACACGCTTCTAATAGCCCTCGAAGAAGTGGTCAGATCGGATTAAAAGCTCCGGATTCACTATTGTGTATTAATTCATGATGACGATATTGAGGTTTGAAATTCTAGAAGACGTCAGAGATCTCGCGTACTATTGCTGCGGGGTCGGAGAGTTTTCGGAGCAGGTCAGTCACGTGAAAGGTATACATCATAGCAAAAGATATAATCCTGTATAGTACATGGAGGAAGCCATTCTTGCAATTCAAAATACTAGGAGAGCTTTTGTATATGGCACTACAAATAGCTGAAAGCAACAATATGCGAATGGTTCCCTCCACTAGTCGCTTCTCGCTAGCCATTCAATAGTAGGCAAAGTGTTTGCTCCAGATAATCACCAATCGTTCTTTGGCATGGAGCAAAATGCCTAGGATTTAGCACAGGAATCTCTAACCTTTACTCCGGATTGGCTAATTTCTTCATCCTAGTCTTCATATCCCGCTACAGAATCTCGAAGTCAGTATACTTCTTTGGGGGTACTGGAGGAGTAGAAGGAGCAAGAGTCTGCAATCGACAGTCCATGAAGAATATCTCAGCTTCAGGATTTACCCAAAGAAGAAATTTACTCCAAGAAGCTGCGTACTCACAAACGTATGACCCTTCGCCTCAACAAGTCCACTTGCGTATGGAGAGCTTCTTTTTTCTTCCAGGATATCTTTCTGAGACGTCGAAACTGGTTGTTTAGCTTGCCCTGCCGCCAATTTCATTAGCCAAGAAAAACCCAAGTTCGAGAACACAAACACAACGCCTCCATTTCCCCATATTGAAAACGACAAAACTTACCGAGACCAAAAGGAGTGAAATTATAGTAAATGGTCTTCCAATTTCCAGCAGGAACAACATAAGCCTCATGATAAATTCCAATATGATTGTATCTCCCACTGTCCCCTCCCTCTTCCTTTACTCCCGTGGTAGTATTCTCCAAATACCATTTCCAACCCTTCATGTGGCTTGGAGCGTGTGCAAAAGCGTGGAGATGATCGAGAGATTTCCAATACGATAACCAAGCTATGGAGTTGCAAGATGGTTCATTGGATGCGTAGAGGGTTGAAGTTTTGCCTATGACTTTTTCGGGTGTTAGGACAGGTTTGACGGAAGAAGAAAAAAAAGGACTCACACCCCCATTTCTCTCTATTTCTCGTAAGCTCACTCTACTTATCTCCAAATAGCTTTTCTCCATCATTGAAGCCTGGTGCTCTTCTTCCACTGGGGCTATCAAATCATTAATTCCGAATTCCATCCAGTAACAACCTTTTTCAATGGAGACTGTTCACTCACTGATTACTCCTAGCACCCAACAGGAAAACCACAATCTGCTTATCATTCCCCTCACTCACACTCCCATCATTATTGACCAATTTCGCACTTGACCTTCCATGTCTCACCCTGTCGACTCTTTCATAATGTTTCCATCCCATTCTCTGTAACACATTCACGACTGCCCTATATGCAATCACCAAGAATGATGGGATAATGCTAAGAGAAGTAGGGAAGAGGAGAAATAGTAGTGATTGAAGAAGGCCCCTAGACATAGCCAAGTTGAGAGGGGAAATTCTTCTCGAATCATGTTTGATATTGCTGGAGGCGCCATTCTTGTCGTACCGCGAAGAGAGATATTTTACGGAAATAAAAGAATTGCGCGACATGGTAACGGTGGAGGAATGTAGGTTGGCATTAAGCCTTACCCCATTTCCGGTGTCATATTATACGATAAGACACTGTTTGTTTGTTGGTAGCAATGCAGCTGTCTTATTGAATGTGTTGGTCAGATTCAAGATCCTTAATTTTCAATTGGCTGGAAGAAGTAGTAAGGCCAAGATAAGCCAACCAAGGGTAAATTTACTTGGGTAGCTAGCGTGGTTGGCGTTGGAAAATTGAATTACTTAAGCTCTGATTGGATTGCGAGAAAGAGTATCATACAAATTTATATGGGTTTACGTAATATGCTAGCTATCTCTGAGGAACCAATGGACACCAGGAAGTTTTCCAAAGGAAAGAAAAAGAAATATGCGAGGAGAGAGGGTTCGCTAATCCTCGCTTGTATCACATCGTTTCTCATAAATGGCAGCAAGTGGTTTCGACACTAGCAAGTCTTCCTTTTGTGGTCCATTGAGTTTTTGTAGACCCAAAAAAGCGTGCAAGACTTGACAGAAAGGTGTTGACTGCTCACTAACAGCTCAACACGATATTTCTGAGGAATCTCCATTAGCGTTCTCGCCTTTTACAAAAGGCCTGGGCGCCGTGCGCTTCACCTTGACGAGCCACAAACACAAACACAAGACACAGTCCTTATTATGGCTACTTGCCACAAGAATCTCCGCTCCACGTACTTTGCCCGAGATACCACCGTCAATGTTGGTGCAGAACCAACACGTATTTTGTAACCAATAAGCAATCTACAATCTTACTCGAAACGACAGTAAAACCAAGTTCGACAGGAAATTCATAGTTGACAGTAACACAAACTCTCTTTTCTCACGGAATTCGCCCTGAACAAGACTCGAAAAAAATCACCGATAGGATAGAAGGCCCGTATGACTGATGGAGAAAGCCTCTGAGAAAGGCTTTGATATGAAATATTTTAGACATACATTCCATTGTAACAAAGAAATACCTCAAAACTCTTCGTTGGTAAGACTTTCTATCGTGAAAGTTGATAGCCTGCTCCTTATTTGGGTCAACATTGCTGCTATCTATGGGGGAGCATACAAACCATCAAACATGCTCTTGAACTCGCTTTCAACTATTTGCGGACAATAAACTGTGTGGTCATCAAGCAGAAACAAGTATATCAGACTTTAGAGCAAAACGCAGCGAAACACAAAATATAAAGCAATAAGGGGCTTGAATAACCCTCTAGATTCGACAGCAAAATAAGAAATGGCAGGAAACGTGGATTCGACAGTATAACCAATGATCCATGAATTAGCTAGAATGAAAGGGCGACAAAGGATAGTATTACTTGTGGAGGCAAAAAACCGGGTTTCGCATGTTTCCACCACCCCGCTCATGCGACTAGTCACCTCCAGTGGATTGATAGAGATGTTGTCCTTCGCAACTTGCGCGGGGGAGGAACAAGTCATACGATCTTCGTTTATATAACCTTCAAGTCCCGACATGCATGGTGTAGGCGACATACATCGCAATGCATGGAATCTTTGGGCCCTTTCCTGTCTCCTCAAGTCTTCCTGTCATTGAGATGGCACCTACTGTGTATACAGTGGAAAAAGGAAAGCCACTCCCAAGATTCTCTATTAACAAGAAGATACAAAATGCAGCCGACCCCCAACAAAGTTATCCGCCCATTATGCAATCCCAGGATCAAACTCCGTTTTCGCCCATGCAACTCAAATGCCCAACACCATAAGCAAGCCATAAGACCCAAGCAATGCCCTCCCCCACATAATCCCGCCCTCACCCCTCTCAATCTTCCCTCAATCTTCCCCTAAACTTTCCCTAACAACCTTCCGACACCGTCTCCTAAACTCCTTATCCCCATTCTTCTCCTCCCTCCACAACTTCGCAGCCTCCACATTCGCCGGACTCTCATCATTAGGACTATGCAACAAACTAATCGTGCTCAACAAAATCGTCTCCGGAGTCTGCGTCGGGTTCCATCTCTCAGAGGCGTGTTCGTATCCGTATTGATCGTCGCCGGGCTGATGGAGGATCGAGATGCAGAGTCGTCCGTCCGGGTAGATGTTGGGGTGGAAGGGGATGTGGGTTTTGAATGTTAAAGTTGGGGGGTTCAGAGGGTAGGTTGGAGGGAAGGAGAGGTGGCAGGTGAAGTTTCCTCCTATTGAGAAAGGTCAACATGGAATTAAGAGCGAGGGGGAGGAAGGAGGAGAGACGAACCACCGTAGTATTTGCAGTCGTCATTTATCATGAGCATAACCTCCCACTCGAAGGCGTTGTTATTGATTAACCCACAGGAAATACCCGGAAGATCCTTCGTCTTCTGCATTTCCTTGAACTGGCGGAGCAGGAGACCTGCCGTGCCTGCTGAGGGTTGTGCCATCTCCTTTTTCTATTGTTTTGTATCCTGTTCGTATGCTGTGTGCCGTGTACTCGACGTAGACAATGGGCTGTGCGAGAGTGCTGAGAGGACTCGGAAGAGTGACGATTGAGCCCCTTAATATAGAACAGTCGATAACTCAGTGAATCAAACTGTGTTTATGCTACGCGATGCTGTGTCTGAAGGCGCAAGGAAATGAATCGCAAGTTGCAAGATGCTCGAAGGTGTGGGGATGATTCGAGGGGTTGGAATGTACGAGAAGTCCCCAGCGTTCCAGATGGGGTATCGGCTTTCGAGGCAGTATTACAGTAACGGTTCGGAGTCTGGAATACTGCAGTAGAGAGAGCTTCGTAAAATTGACCTCTTAAGAGGGATTTGTGAGATGTTTTAAAGATAAATGGTGACTGGATTTGGCGGGGTTATTATATATTCGGCGATTCCCTTACCTCCGAAAACCTTGGACCCACCCTTAAGTCAATATTCACATCACAATTTGCTATGCAAAGCTTGGGAAATTGAAATCGTTCCAGAAGTTTGCATAAGAGAAAGGTTCAGAATTTTTTTATTTTGTTTCAATAAACTATGCTTGTCGCCAGGTACAAGACCCCTCAGAATTGGCCATAAACTAAAACAAATCAAACCTATCCTTTTTCAAACCTGTGCCTTGACTAAACACCTTGCCTCACAAGTCAAAGCACATATAGAAAGCCCAAACTCCAAACCATCTTCAATAAAACCACAGTAACAACTCACCTAGTAACACAGTCATAGAAATAAAAAAGATCCTAACAAACAAAATACTTATATGAATAGAAGCTATTCAGAAGAAGCCTACATTACAAAATCTCCGTCGTAACCTCTCGTTTCCATTTAAATTACCTCATCCCTCCAGAAAAAGATCTTCATCAAAATGTCTTTACATCAATAACTCCTTTAAGTAGAATCTCCTTTCTCATTTACCATATCCATACCCTAACCTCCCTCTTCAACTTAATTTCCCCAACTTCACAGAAGAATATATTTCACCCACGGAAGTTACGAAAAGACCACTTTCAATGCTGTCAATTCTCGAAACTCATCAAATAGAAGCTCAGAGAATTGGACGGCGAGTAATTGTCGCGCTACACTCGTATGGCACTCACTTCCTCGAGTTTATATACCTAGAAACCGAAATTATTCCCTACCTGAAATTCTTACCTTTATCCCTAGTAAGATCTAGGAAAACTCAATGGAACCTTATAATTTTCCCAGTCATTGTTTAAGCTTTCATCGTCGCATGGAACTCTCCACAGGATTGAGGGCTGCTAGCAAAACTATGTAGCCTTGTAGCAACAAGCATCAAGATGGTCGACCGAATATAAAGAGGAATTGAAACGAAAGATTGGTTAGTCTTGGGACGGGGAGGGGTAGCAATGTATTCCCAGAATGGGTGATTGATGTTGCTGAGCCCGGTTCAACTTCGACAACGGCGTGGAGAGCTGGGATTGGTACTGATTAAATCGCTGGTGGACCGGACTCCGCAGGCGTGAACAGGCGAGAGAGAATCGCCAGGTATGGTGGGCACTACAGATTGTTGCATTGAGGATGGTTCCTTTGGACATTTTTGGATCAAAATGTTCTGAGTGGTACACAACCACCTCCCTTGAAGGGGACTCTCACGGGAAGCAAGTGGGGGATAAAGATAACCATGCGAGAAAGACCGGGCCCAATAAAATAATGGAGATTATCCTTTGGTTCGACCAGAAAAGTGAATGAGGGGAGTGATGAATGTAAAAGATGTATTCGTATTCAAGTATTATGGGATATCCCCTGATGCGGTCAAAGGTGCTAGGTTGATGCAACTAAAACGGCTCGGCTCTGCTGTCCTCGTCCAGCGTTGACCTCCTATGCCTTCGAGTCTGTCCTATGCCTTCAAGTCTGGAAGCTTGGGAGCATCGCATTCATTTTGAATGTTGCCCAGCCATGTCTCGATGATCCGTTGAGATGCTGACGATGCCTTGGAATATCCAAGATTGCTGATGTTTTGTTTCTGACTCGATGTCTGATAACAATTTCTCTCATCCACTTCCTACAGCTCTTGCAATTCCCGTCAAGTTGACGACACCACCTCCCATGCCCCTTCGTTCATGTTGAACCCAACCAGGGACTTCGGTTGCTCTACCCTCTCTTTCGGCTCTAGCCTTCAACACCTCCCAGACATCAGGAAACCCTGCTTTCAATGGTCCTTTTTGCTTGGCCCCTAAAATGGCGAATTTCCCCTGGTTGTGACTGATAAACCCATGCAAAAGCCCTTGTTGCACAAGACTTGCTAGAATTGCCTCAATTTCGACGACGTCTGGCATTTTATTCCCAAAAATTGTTCCTTCTTGCGCTCGTAATCTTTTCCGACCTTCTTGTGGTGCAACCAAATCCGAAGCTTGCATAAACATCGTATTCGAATGTGTTCGACCGGATTGCATCAGTGCTATATTATCAACCGGCCTCTCCCACCCTTCCAGTATTTTCTGGCAATACTGTGCTGCCGCAACCAAATCGGCAACGTCGAGTGTAGGTGCTCTGCGAGAACTTGGATCGGTGGGAAATTGATAGGTGAGCAAAAATATTCTGCGAGCAAGTGATCGCCATACCAAAATTTCACAGCGTGAGAGTATCGGTAGTAGAATCCCCTTTTTGAAGAACCACTCCTGGTTGCCAGACTCTGGTCCCAAGGCACGTTTAAATGCAGCGATATTACCCCTTCGGATTGCTTTTGAGATCGGCGCGAATTTTGTCAGGAGGTCCGCTGATTCTGGTCGTGACATGAATGCCTTAGACGGAAATCGACCCAATATCATATTTGCCGCCAACAGGTATATTAGGATATTTCGTCTTTGATTTATACATTGAGCATGGCATTGGTCGTATGCTGATTGTAGGGCTAGCTGCGCGCGGTAGAAATGGTTGTTGGAAAAAAGGAAACGTCCAAGGTAATATAGGTAAGTTACGCGTTGACTTGCAGGATAAAGTCCGAGTGGAGGGGAATGTTGTGTGATATTCGTGAATAGTTGGTTCGCCGAAGGAGTTTTCCGACACTGCATTACTGATCAGTCCTCTGCGAGGAAGAAGAGACAGATTTTGATTTACCTGAAAGAGAAGTTTAAGAACCATATTCGCGAAGGAATAAATTCCAATCTTCTTACCCTCGGGCAAGCCATCGCGTCCTAACCCATTCCGGTTGGCACTTCGTTCCGTAAGACACATCGTAAATGCTCTTTGTATAGACTCGGCAGTTCCTTCCACCAGTGTTTTTCTCCCTTCTCCCTGATCTGAGTCTGCCATCTTGCGAAGTTTCCGTGTCAAATCCGGCCTCTTGTCCAACATCATAGCCAATTTTGCCAAGTTCGAAGATAGCTGGATAACGGTGGGCAAGACAATAATGCCATGGGAGGGATTCGAAAGGGCGGTAATGCAGGCGCTGCAGGGCACCGTTAATTCATTGTCGCCATTGTCGCCCGAGGTCTACCTACTTTACCACCGAGTTGAGTTGCGAATGTGTTTCCAGCAAGTCCCCAAAATTGACATCTCTCCAAAACTCGAGATATTCCTTCATGAATGACAGAAACCCGGGCCAAACATCGCCTTCATCCGGGCCGCCATTATCGTTTTCGGGAATGAGCAGCTCAATGTGTTTCTCGAGTTTACTGCTGTCGCGATACGAGTTCTTCAATTCCTGGCTGAGTTGTGTGAAATGGTCGGGCAGGGGAGGTTCGACGCGGAAGTATAATTGCAGTTGAATCGCATCCTTCGACCGCAGGAAAGAAGATATCGATTTGAGAAATTCATCAACGATGGCCATGTTGACGATGCGCCTGGCCTCCGCGAGGCTCGAGTAGAAGGAGGGGTGTCGGAATCCGCGATTCGTGGTCGGGATAGTGTTTTACATTCGAAGTTGAGAATGATTCACAGCGAAGAAGCATTTGAACAGGAATTCGCCATTGTCTATTGTATTGTATAATGGATCAAAGTTGTTGGACGAGTACGAGTACTTACTACTGGCAAAAGGACAAGAGCCGCAACTGGCTAGCGCAAGGCTAGGTTAGTCTCTTGGCACTCAACCTCACCACATACTCGCTTCGCCTCATCCATTCTTCTCCCTCCCAGACAGACACGGACATTATACTTCCCCTCCCCCCCAGATTTCTGAATACCTTCGACAAAGGCCACCCATTATCCATTTATCCTTCTATCTTTCTATGCCCTGACCATCTGTCTGGACAGCCCACATCTCACTCACACCTCTCCTTCATCATGCAGACAGAACCTCCCAACCCAATTCTTAAAACATTAAACCTTCATTTCAAGCTTCTCGTACTCGATCGTTGGCAAAGGGAAACGTTCTCATCCTACATTCCGTCTCACCTCTTCCAATCTTGGAGCGTGTAGGTACCGAGTGATTGTCACCTGCAGCTGGTTCAATTCCTCGCTTGCCTCGTAGTAGATGACCAGTGTCTCAAGGGCCCAATAATGATGGATATTCTTCAGCACCCCCAGAATGGCATTATGATTCTCAAACTAACTTGATCGGATTGGCATGTTCGTCTTGCGTGAGATGGAGTTCCTGACGGTCCACTTTCCATAGTAGAGAGCCAGGGTTCGGATCTTCATTGCCTCCTCCATTGCCCATCTTCCCAGCAAACTTCTCATAATGGTCCCACCACAGACATGGATGGTATCGCGTTGAAAATCGACCTAGATATTCTTCTGTCCCCAGCCATCTTGGATCCAACCCTCCGCAAACTCTGTGCCGCCAGTGCAGTATGCTGTTCCCCCGAAAGCCATCTCTTACCGCTCCAGCGCAATCTCTCTGCTTTCTCTACACACGTGAAGGGCAACTGGTCTTGCTGGGGCCTTGCGAGTAACTTCTCTGCTGAATTGGGTTTGGCTGAGCCTTTGCTGGTCGAAACTTTGACGGACCTCGATTCCCTGGCGCGCCGCAAGAACAGTCCAAGCTGGTTCTTTTGTTGGATCTTCCATGTGGAAGAGGACTGCTGGTACAGGACCTTGACCGTCGAATCGTGTGATGGTTAAGGTGCGTGGCTCAAGGTGCCGATCCATATTTGGCGCCGAAGTTTGTAGGGAAGCTTGTTGAAGGCTTCTTGTTTTGTTGCTGGAATTGTTGTATCTCCAGGCATCTCTCCCCCTTGCATATTTGTCTGATTGTTGTGTGTGGCTCTTTCTGTTGCTCTATTTGATTGTTGACAAAGTGGTGTAAAATTGAACCGACCTCAGCTTTGTTTTGGTCTCCACCGAAGCACATTAAAACTATGTGCACGCTGGCTAGAAGCGTGCTTCTCTTGATTAGTAGTTCTTCACTTTAATTTTCATGTACTTCACTCAAGTAGATGTAGATCACAGAAGATTAAGAATGGGTTTTTTTCTTCATTTGTATCATCTTCTTCGCCACCTGACGTCGTACTTTCATCGTTCTCATTTTTTTAGTCTTCTTAACATCACATACCGTCATGCATTGCCTCCTATTCCCATTCCATATACGAGCACGCATTCTATGGAAATCCATTAAGTATAACAAAGTCTAAGTTAATAAGCAATTTTCGGAGACTCTGTATTATCGTACTCTCCTTTTAAGAGTCTAGCATTAAATTATTTACATTTAATAGCGTTATTTCTACTAAATTCCTGAGAGTACGAGATCGAAGTTATGCCGCTTAAATTGTTCTTCGAAGGCGGATACGTAGAAGTTTACAGAAAAGTGCTTTTCTTAGGCATAATTGTTATATAAGCTATGCGAGTGTAAAGTAGCTTGAACTAACGCCGTGTATTGTTTAACTAAAAGACTTGCAAGCGTAATAGCTGTTCTTAGTAGATGTCGAAACTCCGCGAAGATAGAGCTGTTTTTAGAGTATCCGCGATTTGGGTTCATAGTACATTCAAAGCTCTAAATCTCCCGAAAGGCATGCGAGAGAAAAAAACAAAACCAAGTAAGGGACTGTGGTATATTTTATCTGACAATTATGGAATTGGTCAATTATATAAGGAATTGATCAATTATCGGACTTTGTGGATCCAAAATGGTATCGGCTCCCAGGTGGTTTCTTTGTTCGAAATGGAGTTCACATAACGCCGAATCGGTATGCACACGATTTCTTTGGATATGAAGGATAGTATAAAGGAGCTTTACTAAGTAACTTTTCATTTTCCAACCTCCGTTTCTTGAAAAAAAAAAATATTCCCGTGGTACAATTTTATCAACAAGATGGTCACCCCCCCCCCCCCCCCCCCCCCCCCCCCCCCCCCCCCCCCACCAAATAATTCTCCGCTCCAACTTTTTCCACCCCACGCTCCCCCCCCCCCCCCCCCCCCCCACAACGAAAACACTCCCTCCAACTTTCTCCTACGAAACATGATCTTCCAAGTAAATCATCGAGTGATCCAGGTCCAGGGACTCCTGACACCATTATCAGGCATTCCAAGTCTCCCTCACAGTCTCTAGACCGATTACGCCCGGGCCCAATAACAGTATATGCGAAGAAGTATGGACTTCCCGACTTTGGAATGCGTTGGGCAGACAGCCCGTTTGTTAAATATGGAAAATCGGGTACTTGTTTCGTCCCAAATTCCGAATTCCCACGCTAAACTATTCCTTCTTAGGATTCACGCCCGTGGAGGCGGAATCGATACTCTCGATGCGCAAAACAATCCCCGATCCAGTTTTAATTGAGGATGTTCAACGGCATTTTACTTTCTATGGATTCACGGCTCGGGAAATGGAGGAATTGGGTTGTTATCCGGATCCGAATGCACAAGGAAGCAATCTTACAAATCCTATTCAGCAAGTATAGCCCAGCTGTCGTTTTTATCAGTTGCTGATTGTGTCTAGTCCAATATTTGCTATGGATAAGTGGGAAACCTACAATGATCGAATTTGGCCAGCCAGAGAGATTCTGCCTGTGGAACTTGACGAGGATTGTTACGATCTTCCCCCCAATATAGACCCCGGACACTGGGAGTATAGCAATCCCCATGTTTGTTTCCGTTTCGACCCTGTTCTTAGGCTGTGTCACGGTATATTGCAAACTTGCATACTTCGAAATGGTGAATATTCTCGCTCCGTAGCTTCGATCTTGATTGCTAACTCCAGCTTTTACTTAGATGGACGCGTACATGTTAGGTGACAAATGGTATCTTGAACCGCACCTCGACTTCCGAACCCAGGATGAAAAGGATGCCTATCCAGATTTATTACGGGTCATTTATCATCGCAGACCAGAAGATGTAAACCCTGCATTATCTTCTTGGGAAGAAGAAACCAAATCTCATTCGGACGAATGGCTCTCGAAACTTGAAGAGCGCATAGTTCTCGGATTTGGCTCTTCTCAACTCCTTACTGAAACGAACAGACCTAGTCCAAATACCCGAATTGGGTGGAGTGGTTGCACTACCATGGTCCTGAGGGGAGCCAAAGTTGCCATGACCTTCGCCATTGAGCTGTTAAAACCCTTATTCCGTAAAGATCTCAGTCATTCCGAGCGCTTGGTAGAAGAATTTTACCTTTCAAATGTGATTCTACATGAATTGGGTGTAAGAGCTTCTATTTGTCCTGCCAACCCTCTTGGCTAACCGGCTCTCTAGCACGCTCTAAGAAGCGCTGATACCCTGTGGAATTTAGAAGAGGATAACGACAGAGCCGATTGGAATTTCCCTGAGCCATATTTCGAAAACGAAATTTTAGCTGAGCATGGATATTCATTCAGTAAAAGTCTGTTTGGCGGGGACATAAGAACTTTCCGAAAGGAGCGAGGTGCCGATGATGGGCTTCCCAACCTTGGACTCTTTTCGATGCCCATGCCAGGGAAAGACAATATAGGGCATTCCAATCTTCCCATAGCTGGTGGACCGGCCGCTCTACCAAAGGAAACTATTCATTATCCTATTCCCTCGTCACATTTCGAGAAGGTATCTCAGGACAACTTCTGGGAGTTTGGCGTGAAGAAATGGAGGATAGATGTTGTGAAAACGCAGCAGGTTGCTAAGTGTATCACTACTAACAACCCGGATCTAAGGCCAGAAGCAATGCCCGAAATTCAGGAAGCCATAGTATTAAGAGACAAGATGGCTACTGGCTCAAAGTATGCCTACTTTGGAAGGTCCGACTTTGAATTTGACGAGCTTCTTACTATGAGTCCGCTCGAAGTGCAATTACACAAACAAGCTCTAGACGAGTTCACCCGTTTCGCACGGTTAAAGAGACGAAAAGACTTCGGAACCTGGCGTGGCCACTTGGCCAAAACGGTTGGAGACGCGAAAGTAGCCTGGAGAAGTACTCTAGGCCTGAATGATTATTATCAAAGAATGTGGTCTCAACGTTAACTCCTCGATGCCATGACCCTCGAAGCAAACGATGAACTGCGGGAAACAGTTGCGTACCGACAAGAATACACCAAGGATGATAGACACGTATGTTTTATCCTCAGACTGAATCGTCATATGCGGAATATCTTCAAAGAACTCAACGATAATCTTGAACCTGTCCCCACAGCGGAATTTCCAAAGTTCTCTAAACTCGTAGATGATTTAGAGAAAGTTCTTAACGTCACTTTTCTACTATTACATAACAAACTCGATCCTTCCTCTGAAATAATCGCTGAAATACCGGATATGGATCTCGACTCCCTAGCTAAAGATGCAGAAGCCCTCAAAAACACCTACGCCCCGCAAGACGCCCAAAAGGAAAAAGCCGAAATTCAATCTATTCTCCAACTAGGGGAAGAAGCCATCACTGATGGAAAGTCGCAGCTATGTCGTGAATTTGGAGAATTTCTGAATCAATGTTATGCGGAAAATCCGACCTTGAGGGATAGGAGGTTGAGACAGAAGTGGGTTGATATTGGGAAGCCGTTGAAGGAGAGTCTTGAGAAGATTCCTGAGGCGCAGAAGTGGATTGAGGATACGAAGGTGGAGTGTGGGGAGAGCGGGGAGGATGGAGAAACGGATTCTTCGGTGTATTGTAAGGTGCAGTGATGGTTGAGTTGAGAGCTTTGGATATTGTATTACCAGTGTTGGTATGGCTCATTTATATATTTTGTTAGTGTCGGGTTCATTAGATGTCCAAAGGACCGCTGAAATATTGAAATGTTTTGATTAAAAGCATCGTACTAAACTATAGAATGAACATTAGATAATCTCTAAATTCTGAAATTCCCAGTAGTGAAATATTAACTGAACACTTTAACTTTTCTAACAGCAAAGAGTCCCTATAAAGGTTCCTCGTACACCTGAACAATGAACTTAATTTAACAGAGTAGCCTATGATGATTAGAATCAATGGAAATCTATTGAGCAAACTATTCTAGTAAGGTTATTTATTCTATTTTATTATACTAAACTTTTAAAATAATATATTTTTAATCTTGTGATATTAATTAGTGTTTAATAACTAATAAAGGATGATCTGGCATTGTTACTTTGATTTTGAGTCCTTTTTTTCTAATAGTGAGACAAGTTAGAAAGTACCTCAAATACAGGCGAAAGAGGAATACGGACACTTCAATACCTGGAGCTTTGTTCCGATCGTCTTAACTTTAACGAGACCTATATATTAATTACACACTTCTTAGAAAGCTGATATACTTTCATACTGGTACTGATGGAAATCCCCATCGCAATGCTCAAAGATTGGCTGAATTTAATTGGCTAAATCATGGTGGGAACACGAAATTTCAAAACAGTCAATGTTTTTAAGCAAGAAATTCCCTGTTTTCTGCCAGTGACTTTGAGATCGAATTCAGAGCTCTCAGGGATGTCTAAAGGTAGACACCTCTTCGGGGCCATGTCAATTCGTGATATGTTTATCTAAAAATGTTGAGTCTATTCACAAATAACCTATGAATAGCATGGGTTATTTACTAAGGGCATGTTTAGCTCGCTCTTTCGTCTATCTGATTCGAGCTTTTATTGCTCTAGAATAGATTCAGCACAGGTCTTCCTACTCGTAACGCTCTTTTCTATTCGATTTAGTAAAGTGACTGTTGATTCTTTGGTTCGTGAGTAGTAATTATATTGAGAATTTTAATAGTATACCTTTCTTAAGCCTCTAAGATTAATTGCTATTACTGCGGCCCCAGTTAGTGGAGGATACTACTAAGTAAGCCCCTAAATATTTTGTTGCATATCGCACTTTCATGTCAAGAGCCGAGCGAGTATGGGCTTTTCACGTCAAAGCAGAAAGACACCCTATAGTTTTTGTTGCGTATCGCACTTTTCATGTCAAGAGCTGTAAGAAAGACAAGTCTGGCTTTGATGGCCAAACGTACTTTACATTTCAAGGGCAGAGCGACTATTATATATCGCACTTTTCATGTCAAGGGAATTTTGCAAGGCAAGAGTCGTAAGAAAAGCAAGTCTAGTGTATTTACTTCAAAGCTTCGAGTGAAGTCACATTTTAATTTTCGACTACTTGAATACTGTGCATTGATAAATATTTAATCAAATTAACAAAACTCGTAAGAAAGCAAATCAGTCTTCACAGCTGGTATATTTTATCTGATAATTAAATAATTGACCAATTGTACGCTGATTCCATCATTTTCTCGGACTTTGTGAATTAATTATTTAATCTACCAAGTATAAGGTTACTGACACTTTTTATTCTATAAGCGATATAACTACAACACACTTAGTTTCTATTGAAGCTTCCTGTACATCTCTACATATAAATTCTAAATAAGACCGGGTGTCCACCGGGGTAGGATTCTTAAGTTTACTTCAACTCAGTACAACAATAAGCTATCTATTTTAGGACAACGAGTTCAAGGAAGAGCTGCAACGGCTGCAAGAAAGATCTCATAGCGAGGGGATATCTTGCCAGATTTAGTTAGCCTTAAACGTTCACCTAATCCACAGGAGAGAAGGACTAAAAGAAAGCATCTCCAGGATCGGTGGGAGGGCGAAGCTATTGCTCTGATTTAGATAATCTCAGTATGTAGAGCAAGATATAAAGAGACCTAAGAGAGTTAAGGAGGCTGAGCAGAGGGGCGTTCATATTATAGAAAAAGGGGGTAGAGAAGGGGGGTATTTCAGCTGGGAAAGGATGGTTTCAGTATTTTAGGATTATTGGTGTTTCAAGGATTATAAAGGAACAAACATTGGCAACAATTATGTCGGTGTATATTGTATCAGTACCCAAGTCTAGAAAGCAAACTTGTTGATTCTATTTCGGACTCGGTGTTCGAACAATCGGCCATGATTCAATACGACTTGAATTGGTTTATCCTAAACAAGTGCACCCAGATAGCAAAGATCAATCCCTCCCTCTCAAACTGAAATAGTCTTCACCAAATCTCCGGCCCCTCCGTCAGCTTTATACATCTCTTTCAAATCCCCAACCAAAAGCTCTGGTTTCTCATAAGCCGCAAAATGACCACCCTCTTGATGTCTCTTCTCAAATACCAAATCACCCAACCCCTTCCCATACACACTTGGTGGCACGCACAAGTCCTTTGGGAAATAACTCAATCCAAGTTTAACACCACCAATATACTCATTGAGTTTCTTCGCCTCCTCTTGGAAAACATGTGTAGCATGATAATATATCATGACACTCGCGCCCGGGCCAGCCTTCGAGAACTGATAAATAGAAATCCAAGTAAGGATTTCATCATCCGTCCATGGATATGAGTCTGTCCAATCATGGAGTTTTTCGTAAATCCATGATAGGAGTGCGATTGGAGAATCTCGAAGTGCGAAGGCAAGGGTGTTGGGACGTGTGCTTTGGAGATCGTTGTACCCGAAGCCTTCTTGTTGGAACCAGCGTGTTCTTACTACACCCTCTTCTTCAAGGGGAGTGAGAGGTTGTGACAAATTTTTGAGAACCTCGTCGAGTTTGGTAAGTTTAATGTCTATGGAATTGAGATGTGATGCAACGCAATGTGTTGGGTATTTGACGCCGAGCATTCGAGTTATACTCCATCCCCAATCACCGCCCTGTGAAACTGAAAGATTATTAGTAAACTAGACAACACATTTGCCTTTTGGGGTAGGAACATACCATATTGATTATACCCAAGCTTCAACATAACCTTATGAATCGCCTCCGAATACTGCGGAATCCCAAACCCCGCCTTCTTCGGCGCATCCGAGAACCCAAAGCCAGGAAGCGACGGCGCAACAACATGAAAAGTCTGCCCATTCCCATTCTCAGTGAGCAACGAGATAATCTTCTTAACTTCAATGAAGCTACCCGGCCCTAATTTCCCCGATATCAGCTCAATTCCCATCAAAAAGTCATCATATATCTTTTTCAAGGGGAAAAACTCACAACCATGACAAAACAACAACGGCACACTCCCCTCCGGCCCCTTTTGATGCACAAAATGCATCTCAAACTCTCCAAACCCATCAATCTCAATCTTAGTCGTGAATTGAGCTAATTCATTCAACAATTTCTCCTGAGCATGCCAATCAAAACCATCTCGCCAGTACTTTGCGAGACGCTTCATGTCGCCGAGTGGGGTACCATAGTCCCAGTTGTTGGAGAAATCTACCTCATCTTGGAAGGTTGAGGTGGAAAGCTTGGATTTGAGAGAGGAGAGAGCTGAGTCCGGAACGGAGATCTTGAAGGGGATGATTGGAGAGTCCATTGTTGATATGAGATGTGGAAAATTGAGGAGAAGGGGTATGAGATTTGAACAATTGATAAGGTTGAAGATGAAGAAGATTGATAGAGCACTACTCATTGAGGAACATGTCCATACTTATAGACAAACCCCTCGTGACCAAGAAGACATGACATGATGCAGGCAAGCAAGTTGATGTAAGGAATTCGCGTTGTTGAGCCCTTCTGCCAACATCTGTGACGATTAGAAAAGAGGGGAACGCCAGAGATGATCCCTCGCTGAGCTAAGCAAATGTAGCATGAAGCTGAAGTAAGATTGAGCCTACTTCAATCCGGAAGGTGATTGATAAGGTAAGAAACCAGGAAGAAAGCTGACCTAATATTTCGACGTGGCGTCGGGATCCCCCAATAAAGTAATCCCGCCTTTCATACCCCAGCCTCCCCATCAAACCCCACGTTTCCATCATCTCCCATACCCCCCCTAATCATACTCAACTACTATCCCCATGGCCACCAGATCCCCTCCCCAGCTCACCCTCACAGGCGCCCGCATCGCCCTCACAGCATGTGAAGCAAAAGCCACATCCCTAAAAATCGACATGAACATCGCAATAGTCGACGCCTCAACCCACCTCCTCGCCTTCTCACGAATGCCCAATGCAAAGATAACATCCATAAACATAGCCATCGACAAGGCCTTTACAGCCGCTGGTCATAAAATGGGAACGCATATGTATAAGGAAGCTGTTTGGCCTGGTGGACCAGCTTTTGGGCTGGGGACGACGAATGCGGGGAGGTTTGTGACGATTGGCGGAGGTCTACCGGTGGTGGATGGGGAGGGGAAGGTTTTGGGGGCGGTGGGTGTTAGTACTGTGAGTTTTTTGCTTTTTTTTTTGTTTTGTGGTGTAAGAGGGGGGAATTTGTTGGTGAAGGGATATGAGTTGATTTTGGGTTTTTGAGATGAGAGCTGAATTGTTTTGAAATAGGGAACACCAGCTCAAGATGAAGTCGTTGCTCGAGCAGGAGTTGAAGCTCTGGAAAAGGCGTTGAGAGAAGAGGGGAAATTGAAAGCGAAACTATGACGAAACTCAAAAACAAATGAATACTTTTACAAATGAAATGTATATCTCAAATGGTTTTGCATCGCGAGTGAGCCACGGGTAACCCATGAGTAAGCTGTGGGTAAGCTGCGGGTAATTGGTTGAATTGTGGGTAACTTATCAATTGACTGCTTACCCACCCCTCTCGGTCCCAAACACAATTGTAGCTTATTTGTTATTCAGTAGCTTACTAGGTAACTTTTGAAATTGCGAGTAAGTTAATGTTTGTTCGGCTTACTTTATACTTAATAGCTTACTTAATATTTGATAACCTACTTAATATTTAATAGCTTACTTGATATTTAATGGCTCACTCCACATTTGATGGCTCACACTTTAATTAATAATTTACCAGACATTTAACAGCTTACTCGCAACTCAACCTTTTAGCTCCCACTATGGCTTGGCTTACTAGTGTAACTCATGAGTAAGCCGTTAGTAACTAGTGGTTTACTTACCAATTCGCTGGCGAGTAATGTACGACTCAACTAAGCCTAGATAATCTCAGTTCCACCAATAACTCGAATTTTCACCGTAACAATTTACAAGTAACCTACCGATAGCCTCAAATTCTTATCGCAGCAACTTGTGGGTGACCTACCCATAGTTGAACCTTTGACTTATTCCCAGGCAACCCAGAAACAGAAGATCATTTTTTCCTATTACCTGTTCCCAGGTAGCGTAGGACTAGTAGAACCAACTTTGCCCCAGCTATTCCCGGGTAAGCTATAATCAACTAAATCTTTTTCGAATAGCTGTTCCCGGGTAGCCCAGAAACAGCTGATCATTTTTTTTCTCTCTCTAGCAAATAGTAGTTGACCTACGCCTTTTTCCATAGCTATTTGTAGATGACCTACAAATAGAAGAAGAAAACTTTTATATCGCATATAACAAATCAAAAATGTCCTCCAATCAAACTGGTATACAGCGAGTGATCTGAATACATGCCAATGGTCTTCGTTAACTCCATCTGATTCTCCCACAGACCACTCTACGTCGCGGCGAGAAGAATTCTAGAAATCGACTTCTTGTCGTGATATCTTCCGAGTCGCGAACTCATGTCCCAAGTGACATATATAGAAAAATCACCGTGGTTGCGAAAAAACAAATGATTATGAATTGTATTCCAATTATAACAAGATATTTTGATCAATAAAATATACATTAAAAGCCAAGTTACATGGCACAAACACAACTTCCCTCCCCATCCATCCATTTTCCCCACCCCCCAAACTCCATGCTGAAAAGCAAGCCTTATGTTCTCCCTATATAACTAGCCCGTTGTAAACCTTCAACCAGCAACAACATTCTTCCTCGAAGATTTCCTCCCAAAAAAATCTCTCAGTCCAGTGCCTTTCGTAGTCGGAGCAACGGCAGCAGCAGCAACCTCCTCCTCACTCTCCTCCCCAATACTCTCCTCCCTCCCACTAACACCACCATCAAACCCCCTCTCCTCATCCCCACAAACAACCACGAACCACCCCAACTCCCCACCCTGCTGCAAGCCATCCCTCAACTTGTCAATCCACCCCAATTGTCTACTCTTCCTCCTCACCTCCCTCGGACTCAACTCCCCGGCGGTGCCATTAACACTAATCTCCTCGGCCCGTTTCAGTGCTTCATATTTATTTATTTCCTCCGCGATGGAGATCCCGAGGTCGATGCGGATCATGTAATCGCCTACGTAGGCGTGGGGCGCAGAGTTGAAGGAGAGGTCGAGGGGATTGTATTCTTCTAGTAGTTTTACTGCGGACCAGGTGTTGAAGGGGACTTCTTTTCGGGGGAGGGTGGAGGCCGAGAGGCTTAAACTTGTTTCCGAGTTGGATTTTGAGGATTGAGAGCGGGGTGGTGAGGGTTGCGGCCGTTTTCCGGTTTTGTCGCTTGATTGTGAGGGGTTGTTATCGTGAAGAGGGCGGAAGGAAAGGGAGGCTTTGAGGGAGGAGCGGGAGGAGGTATTCTTTTTTGAGAGGGAGGGCGGGGTGGTGAGGGGCTCTTCGCGGATGGGGGAGTCGGCTGCGACGGGGTAGGTGGCTGGTGGGGGATTGCTGGGTGGGAGGAAATCGTATAGTGTGTAGAAGGAGTTGAGGAGCTCGACTGAGGTTGCGGGTGCTACGATCCATTCTGATGCTGCGTCTTCGAGGTCGTGTTTTATTATGTGTATGCGGATTGCGTAACGGTTCCAGCGGAAGCCGTGGACTAGGTAGGTCGGCATTTTCAGGTTCGTATCGAATCGTAAATATTCTGCGACTGGATAGTTGTTCGGGTATACAACAGATATCTTTCCCGAGCACAGTTCCCCAGGATGGGCTCTGGCCGAGGTATATATTCTCTGTGAAGAATTGAAACAAGATCTGTTAACGATCTGGTTGTCGCATATAGGCTGAGTTTGCAGCGAATAGAAGCTTGCACGAAATAGATTGAGCCCGTCGAATGAGGCTTGGAAACAGCCTTCTGGAGATGTAGAGAGAAGGTGTTACGACGGAAGGGCTGCGTGACCTGCTTTCGATGCGGTGCGAGTGTTTGGTACGATCAAACAATTGGAAGCGGAAAGAGGAGAAGGGCAGAGGCAGACACAGAGGCAGGGGCAGAGGCAGAGGCAGAGGCAGAGGCAGAGGCAGCGGCAGCGGCAGAGGCAGAAGGAGAAAAGAGGAGAAGGGATTTCCGAGCTGGCGCTTGTCGGTGTTTATGTTGTTATATGAACTTGGGTCTTCGTCCAATGGTACTTGCGGATGTACCTCTGAGTTGGTGATGCAAGGGAGGAGCTCTCCTTCACCTCTCGTCAGCTGTCCGTCTCCCCTCTTTTCCAGCATCAGCACCAACACCAGACCCAGGGCCCCAGTCAGGAGATTGCCGTCACAAAATGCCATTTCCAGCGCTTCAAGCGCCTGTGCGCACGCCGAATCTGGTAGAAATGAAATTCAGTAGGGGCCGTAGGGCAGGGGAGACAAGGCGTCTGCCAGAAACATGGTGGAGCCCTTCAACAGCATAACGATAATATTGAAAAGATGCAAGGAAGGAAATGTGATCATCTTTCTGAGCCGGGTTTGAGGAAGCTCATGGTTGGGTGAGGCGTGGGTAGTGGGGCAGCCTTGGATTCCCGAGGTCCTCGAGCGTTTATCGTTTTCTGTCTCTGCCGTCTTTCAAGCTCTTGACGGCTCGCGAGATTGAAGACGATGTTGGTAACAGCTTCACGTGAGTTTGTTTGCCTTCTATTGGTGCGACATTTCGGTCTTTTGTACGCCGTGTTGGTGGCACCCGTCCTGCTTGCCCTCCCGCCATCAAAACAAAACAACTCTTTTCAGGTTAGGGGTCTTGCTGTTCCCCTGTGAGACACAACACCTTTGTTCTTTCCTTCCAGAGTACGAAAACATATGCAGTGCACCGAAGATCTTGTCTCCTCCCACCCACAGGAGTCCAGATTTCGATCACGCAAAGAATTTGGATTATCGGATTATTGGATTATTGGATTATTGGATTATTGGATTCTTCGGAAATGAGATCTGATGCCATGGAAAAAAGATCTTTAGCCTGGTGGGGAAATAGCGTCGAGGGAAAAGCAACACCACTCGTTGGGTTTGACAATTAATTCGGAATAGGGACCCATCAACTCCACGAGATATCTCGGGACTTCATTCTCCGAATGCCTTACCCTCGAGAAATATGAAGTGACTTTGACTTAGAAGCCTCGGATGTGATTGTTGGCTGGAGGCTCTCGGGATCGTCCCGCAAACCCATAAACTATCTTGTTCTTCGACGGGGACGGCACTGGATGGTGTGTAACAAAGTCCGACATACGCCGATTTTGAGCTCGATCCCCGAAATTATTCTCCTTCTAGACACTTCCATCTTTCCATCTTTCCATCTTTCCTCCACAAAAGAAAAAAAACGTTTGGATTTTACTCACATAAGGAAAGGATTGCTGAGTGCGGCCGCCTGAACTGTTATATGTCGTTTGTCGCCGGGTGGGACTAGAAGTAATGATATACACTGCTAATCCTGATAAAGAAGGAATGAAGACGGAAGGAGCATGCGATTCGTTCTTAAGCGGGACATGCAGAAACGAAATAAATATCTATAATAACCTATTGAGAGGAATAGGCACCTAAGGTACAAAAAGCCAATAGAAAAAAGTTTCGAGAAGGGCCCAGCTCTCTCTAGGTCACCTACAAATTATCATTAAAATTGAGAAAAAGGTATCTACTATTTATAGATAACCTAGAGATAGCCATAGAAGAAAAAAAACTCGGCTATTCATATGTTACCAGCAAATAGTCTTCTTCCCAAATCGTTTCAGGTGTATTTAGATACGTGTAGGAAAGATGCAAGGGGTTCACAACAATTTTCCATTGAAAAGCTCTACTGTCTCCCCTCATAATCCCTTTTCCAAATCACATCCCACAACTCCCTATCAACCGCAAACTCCCTCACATAATCACTCTCCAACTCATGCGTCCTCCTTCCCAACAGGACCAAACTATGCAACGGCCCCCCCAAAACCTCATCAGCACTACAAAGCTGCTTCAGCGTCCCACTAACAAACTTCTCATCCCTCCCTCCCACCCTCGCAACACCCACCGCTAAACTCTCCTCTGAATAAACACCCTCCATCCCCTCCCCCTCCTCCTTCTTGATCTCCTCAATCTCTAGCATCTGCTGAGCACACTGGCCTACAGTCATATATCTCGCCTCTTCATAGATCCGTATCCCTCGCGCCATGTTTTCTAAAGATTGTTCTTTGACTTTGATGTCCAACAGGATAAGAGTGTGGAGGCCGATGGAGCGGTTCTCTCGTATGCGATCGTGGAAGGATGCGGGTTTCCATGTTTCGGTGAAGAAGACCATGGATACGGTTTGGCCGAAGTTGTAGAGTTGGAGGCCGGTGCTGCCGATTGCTGACATTATGGAGGCATTGGGGATTGTGCGGAGGGGGATGGAGAGTTCGCGGGCGCGGAGGACTAGGTCTGTGTGTGTTGTTGCTCTGGGAAATAGTATTGTTAGTAAACGATTTTGGGAATTGATAGAGAGATGGGAGGGGACTATACCCAAAGGGATCCCCGACTACGAGGAATGCGATGTCGAGGGTTTGGGCGTCTGCGAGGATTTCATCGCTGGAGGATTCGACCATTTCTCGGTCGGCGAGGATTACTTCTCGGCCATAGTATTTTTCCTACTACATATCAGTTTGGTCAGTCTTGAAGTTTCCATAATTACTGCAGCCAAGAATGCAAGTAGAATTCCAATAAATTCTAGCCTAGGGAGTTGGGAAAACAACTTACAAGCACGGATTTATCGACCAGGAGAATACTGGTGTAAGCTTCTAGGTAAACCCTTGAGGCTTTCTTGACTACTTCTAGTCCTTTGACTGTGATGTCCGTTTCATCGGACAGACCGAGTCCTACTAGGTACAACATATTTGTGGTTGAGGAAGCGCTTGCTGTTGACGATAGCTGGTGATGGAGGGGGAGAAATTTATGCCCCTCCATTTAAAGTGGGGATATTTATTTTCTGCCGCCAGCTTCACCGCTTTCGTCCTCTTTCAATGGACCTGCCTAGTTTAAACTATTCTTTCAAATAGTTTAGAACAATGAGGGTCCAAATATATAGGTTAATACTCTAAATCGTTCTAAACATTTTGGATAATAACTTGGAACTCCCTATCGAGTGGTGCCTGGGAGCTGAAATACAGGGACTGGAGGCCCCGCTGCCCGCCTCTCCAACTCAACAACGCCAACACTTCTTATCTCTACAGTTAATGTTATGTTACACTTCTTTGAAAACACATCAACTTCTGACTTCAAGATGGAGGAAAACCCTTGTGCCAAATGTAATGTTTTCAATCCCGAGTGTCTCTATGCCTAGAACACGTCGACCTTTCATCCCTCTGCCCGCCTCCCCGCCGAACTCCAAGCTGCCGTCTGGAATGAGTACATGGCAGCAACCGTCGCCGATGAACAACGATTCATCACTCTGTCTACCAAAACCGCCTCATCGGAGCCACGAGCTTGCATTCATGAATTTCACGCTTCGTATCAACGAGTACCTCCTATTTGCACGTCACCCAAACCTCTAGGCTCTCTTTGCGTTGCAACGGGCGAGCCTTGACCCCAATCGACCACACTTCCAAGATAAACTCGGGAATCCCCTCATCTTCAATCCACGGCACGACATTATCTGTGTAAGCCTCGAGATGTCCAGGCCGCTATTCGCAGCTCGAGACATTTATCACACGATACTTGTGGGAGAAGAAGGGTACCCCCAAAATCCAACCGACGAGTGGGATAGGTATTATAAGGCATCATTCGAGTGTCCCGCGATCTTGAACGGGGGGAGTTGCAATCAATCGTCGTCCCGTGGCTGGCGCCTCCGCGTTTGAATCACTGCATGGCTATTTTCTGTTCATTGCTCCTTCCTTCTCAACCTCCCCGCCCCTTTTCGTGGATTGATTAAGGTATCCGCTGGTAAAACCAAATTTCTCGCTAGGGCTACTTATATTTGCTCACTACCACCTTAATATATATATTTTTTTAACAGACGCCTTTACTTGCAAACAACTACATCCTCTTACGAATGGTTCATCTGAACATCCGAAATCGGCATCTCATCATACTAGTGAAAACACCCCCTCACTCACCTTGCACAACTCAACACCATGACGACTAATTGGCTTGGGGGCAGGCCAGAATGGACTCCAAAATTCTGGAATCCCGAGGCTTCTCATACATATAAGCCCAAATCCACTCCTGCTCTCACGTTCCACCGATTTAAAGACCTGCCCAAAGAATTACGAGAACAAATCTGGGACCTCTCACTTCCAGATCCCCAAGTCATAACCATAGCACTCGTCCACGACGAAGAAACCGTCATCAGATCTCCCCACGAAAACGAAGGTATCTACGGAACCACAACCCGCCTCGTCGAAAAATGCCAGGGCATCTACGACTTCCCTTCGCTCCTTCTCATCAACCAAGAATCTCGTGGTCGAGCACTAAGACGCTATAAACTGAGCTTCGAAGACAATTTCATCTACCCGATTTATTTCGATCCTGCTAGGGATACCCTTCATTTGGATAGCTGTAACACCCTCACGGCATTCAAGTATTTCACCTGGACCCGGAAATCCCTGCAGATTATGAGGGAGACGAGGTTTTTGGGAATTGGGGGGAAGATCGCGCTATGGTTTAGTTTCATGGGTATGAGACGGGATAGTGCGAATTGTCTTCTTCTTTTTGAGAATTTGGAGACGCTGAGTTTGGAGCAGGGGGAGGAGGGCGATATTATGTTTGCGGGGAGGGAGTATGAGGATCGTATTGTTACTTGGCTTGGGAATTGTTGGAGACGCCAACGAATGGGCGTCACTGCTGGAAGTGAGGATGGCGAGGATGTTGAAGATGAGGTGAAAGGAGAGGATGAGAATCAAGTTGATGTTACTTCGTCTGATGGAACGGATGTGGAAAAAGTGCCTGGGCCTCCTTTGGTAAAGATTCCAGAGATCACATTCATGTCGAAGGGAAAAATGCAGGATTTGGGGATGTGTTTGTTGTGGGAGGTTTGATTGAGTTGGCAGCATTCACGCTTGAGAATGTGGGTTTTCGATAAATCCGGGGTTTTGGTTTCAACGTTTATAAGAGATTCATTGACTAAAATGGGGGATTGTTTATAACTAACCGCTGCTTTCATTTTCAAGCATTGGGGTGTAGCACTGGGGAATACTTGCTGGGTATAACGGGTCGGTTGGGTTTTCCTTTTTGTTCAGTATCAGGATTGAATTGAAATATAATTATCCACCCACCGGAATCCAAGTCAATATTACTCGCCGGACATGTCTTCAATTGTATGAACGTTCTTGGATAATTGAAAGTATTGTCCCAGATTTGGGAGAATGAGAAAGTTAGTTTCTTCATTCCGAAAGCTCTCGGAGAATATTTGAAATTGTGCGAAAAAGTTGGGAGAGTCGGAGACTTGGTTTTTTGATTGTCCTAAAGCTTTCGGACAATATTTGTGATTATTCGAGAAAATTTGGGAGAAGTTGCGTTTGTATGGTCCTGAAAACTGTATTGATAATTGGTAGGTTATCTACCGATTATTACATCTTGTAAAAACATCTTGTAAAAAATAAAGCGGTGCTATTTGTAGGTCACCTACCGATAGCCATATCTTCTGAAAATATCTTGTAGAAATATCTTGTAAAAAAGTCTAGTTATTTGTAAGTCACCTACGGATTACCACATCTTGTAAAAATATCTTGTAAAAAAAGCTGCGGATAACATCCACAACCGGGAGACTACAAAGCTAAGTATACCCCCATTTACCAACAGTTTATCACTTGAAGAAGAAAAAAACCATTGTGTTTTGGAAGCTCCACTTTGTACATTCGTTTATCCGCCTTTTGATACAACCCATTGAAACCACCGCCCAAACGCCATCGCTAAATCAATGAATCCCAACATAGGTATAAAGCATCATTTCTTCGAAGACCCGAAGCCCACAATACCCATACTAGCCATCATGTCATCCTCATCATGTTCTCCTTCAACCCGGACATCCTCGCCATATTCCTTCTTGACCTTGACCTCCTCTTCTTTTTTGGCCCTCGTCCTCTCCACCAACTCCCTCCTCTTCCGTCTCCTTTCCTCCCTATCCTTCTCCTCCTCAATCTTCCGGACCTCCAACCTCTCCCCAAGACTCTTAACATTCGCCTGCTTCTCCTCCTCCATCCTCTCCCAAACCTCCTCAATCCTCCTCCTAACATCCTCAACAGTAGCCCGTTTAACCTCCCCCGTCTGCCCAATAGCCCGCAGATGCTGCATACTATTCTCATGTTCCACCCACTGTAAATTATCCTTAAACGTCAAATCACAATCCGCACAATAGAATCCTGCCCCTCTCCCTCTTTTCCCCGTTGCCGCGCCGGCGGGCATGAGCATGATTTTCCCGACATTTTGGGAGACGTCAAGACGGGAGTCTCGAGCCTGCGTGAGGGTTTCTTCGCCGGTTAGGGGTGCGTAGTATTTTTTGCCTGCGAGTTTGGCTTCGTAGCGGGCTTTGGATTCTATTTTTTCGGCGGCTTCACGGTCGGCTGCTTTTTGGGCGTATTCTGCGCGGTCGTATTTCTTTCTGAAGTCGGTGTCTGAGGCGGTGGTTTCGTAGGCGCCTTTTTTGGAGGACATGGTTGCGGTTTTGTGAGCTTTGGTATCTTTAAAGATGTGCTATGGGGGTGGACTTGGAGTTATGGGTTTGAAGGTATTGTTGTTGACATGAGGATAGAGAAGCTTGAAGCTTCAGGGCTCTTCAGCCTGAGCTGTCAGCCTCGCTCTTGCCAAGGATCGCCTTCCGAAGTTCGGCCATCAATCTCCCCAAATTTATTGGCCCCTCCATGACTACTTTCACTCTGTCAACAACAACAACAACATCAGTTTTCTTGCAATTGCAATAAAATTTCAATCATGTCACCAACCAAGTCTCCTTTTAATCTGCAGACATGTGCTCGTCCAAATATTCTTCAATTGCAGCCATATCGCTGTGCAAGAGAGTAGGAAACCCCCACCATATCTGAAGCTTCCTAGTTACTGACTCACAACCAAAGTGACTACAAAGATGATGGAACAAATATCCTTCTCGACGCCAACGAAAATGCCTTCGGACCTTCCCTCTCTCTCAATGGCGCCTCTCTACCTTCGAAATCCGAAAACGATCCCTCAGTCGACTTCCTAGGCTTGCACCGCTATCCAGATCCCCACCAACACGATCTCAAACGATTGCTATGTCAATTGAGAAATACCCACGTTCACACAGCCAAAACCCTCACACCAGATAGTCTCTTCGTAGGCGTAGGAAGTGATGAGGCAATCGATGCCTTAATGCGATGTTTCTGCATACCCGGGAAAGACAAAATTCTCGTCTGTCCCCCAACATACGGCATGTACTCCGTCTCAGCACAAGTAAACGATGTCGGCCTCGTCAAAATCCCCCTCCTCCCAGCACCAGACTTCGCGCTGGATGTCAAAACCATACTCGCAACCCTCTCCTCCGCCGAATCCACAAACATAAAAATAATATACATCTGCTCACCCGGAAACCCCACAGGTTCCTTAATCCGCAAAGAGGACTTACAAAGAGTCCTTGAACACCCTACTTGGAACGGAATTGTGGTGATGGATGAAGCATATATCGATTTCGCACCCGAGGGTTCTTCGGTTGCGGAATGGACTTTGGAGTGGCCGAATTTGGTGGTTATGCAGACTATGTCCAAGGCTTTTGGGTTGGCGGGGATTCGACTTGGTGCTGCGTTTACGGATCCGGCTATTGCGACGTTGTTGAATAATATGAAGGCTCCTTATAACATCCCCAATCCTACGAGCGAGATTGCTACTCTGGCTTTACAGGAAGCTGGGTTGAAGGTTATGAGGAGTAATTTGGCTCGCATACTTGCGCAAAGAGACAGATTATTGAGTGAACTCCCGAAGATAAAAGGAGTGGGTAGATTCAGAGGTGGCACGAAGAGTAATTTCTTGCTGGTGGAAATTCTTGATCAGCAAGGAAATCCTGATAATGTTACTGCGTTGAAGGTTTATGAGAAATTGGCTGAGAATAGAGGGGTCGTGGTTAGATTTAGAGGGAAGGAACATGGGTGTTTGGGGTGTTTGAGGATCACGGTGGGAACTGAAGTTGAGGTTACGAGATTTATCAAGGAGATTAGTGATGTTTTGGGACAGGTGTATTCCGAGTCTAATGGAGCGGCAGCAGATGAGAAGGAGAAGGACGCAAATGATGTTGTAGCGTAGATAGCAGGTAGAAAGCGACTCTTCAGAAATCTGATGAGATTTCTGTTTGCTTTTTGGAAGGTCGAGATAATGATGAAAAAACGCCATGTTGGTGTTTGCAAGGGAGGAAGACCCAATCACGGGTGCATGCAGGAATCTGTCCAACACCACAAAAACCACAAGATTGCTGGAAAGAGAGGTTGCCAGCGCAATTTGTATACATCTGTACCAAACTTTAGGTAACATTGAAAAGAGCTCATAGGTATTGGCTGGCAAAGAGAAGAAAAGAGAGTGTCAGAGGTTGCGGTTAGCTTTCAAAGTGGAGTATGAGTTCTTGCCAGCCATCTAATGCTAGGTGTCCATATCTTCTGGTTCCCCAATTCATCACAAAGGGCTTGATTCACTTAAGCAGGTTTTTGTTCTTAGCTGCAAAAAAATAATTGTGGCGAAGGTGAGGAGGAAAGGTGAATCTATTTTGAAAAGGCAGGCACGACCTTTATTCGCCTAATCTCAGGGCACAACCAAATATTTTGTTCCTTCCTAATTCTTCAACAACCTCATCACGACAACCAAAGAGTGGAATTGCTCAACTCAGGCGGCATCAATTGATCAATTCAGTTTCGGCCTAATTGGTCAGTTGGTCAATTGCAAGGACCAACAAACTCTTTGGTACCTGACGTGGCTGTCAGGACAGAGGTTGTTCTTGCTTCAGCGAACGGAACTTGAACTCTTCAAACATACTCAACCACCACACCACGGCTCTCCACAAGTAAAACACAACTTCTGCAACTTTAAGACACTCCGTAATTGACTCGCAACCTCGTCAATCGCAATGTCTTCATCAAAGCATCTTCACGAGGAGACAATCCGTCACACTCATGCCTTGACGGACCGGGATCTCTACGATATGGCCTTGAGAGAGATATCGAGGAAGCTCAGCCTTACCACTTCCGTCAGAACAACCATGGAAGTCTACCTCCGATGGCTTGAAGTCCATCGGACCCGACCGTCCAACAAGTCCAAATCTTGGGACAACCTGGTCTGGCAATGGGCACAATCACTCCGCCAGCGCGGAATTCGCGAGAGCGAACTCATCAAGGCCGTTCGAGCCTGGAAAGATGAACACGGCCCATTCCCAAAAAGCGAGCGCGAGCCTCCTCGCACCAAGGATATCCAAAAAGCCTTTGATGATCCTGCGCTGCCATCGAGGAATAAGGCCGATGACTTGGTTTGGAAGCGCGCCGACCCGACAACGCATGAACCTGCTTCTAGACGTCAAGACAATTATTCAGTGCATCCTGATCGTGTCGCCAAAGTTGAGCGGGAGCGCGAACAAGACCGCGAGGATAATCGTTATTCTTTACATCCTGATCGTCTCGCTAGAGTTGAGCGCGACCGGGAACGCGATGAGAGACACGGCCGCCGCGAGCGTGGAAGTTCTTATGAGAAGAGCAAGTCCCATTACTATTCTTCGAAGCAAAAACACTCATTGGAGGGTTATATGCAGCGACCGCCATTGAATTATATCTGCAACCGTTGCGGCAAGCCTGGTCAGTATTTGTCCTTACTCTTTCATTGCGACCCCTCCGGGCTTGATGCATGGCTTAATATGCACAACCCCAATTCGACCAGACCAAGAAAGGTACCCAATATTATTTCCCGTGCTATACTGAATTGAATTCTTAGGACATCATCTTCAGGCCTGTCCAACCAATATGAACCCAGATTTCGATCTGCCACCGGATAGGACATATGTTTGCTCCATCTGCCAGGAAACGGGCACCCACTACAAGTCACTCTGTCCACTAAATACAGATCCATTCTCGATTATTCAAAGACGAAACGACGCCGGATATGAGACAGGATTGAAAGTTGAAAAATCATGGGCTGCTTATTCAGACCACCGGAAAAGAGAAGAACTTGACAAGGTCAGGGAATACGACAGAGCATGCCGATCATCCACGAGAGATTGCGAATCAAGAAACGGCAGCTTGTATGGCTCTACTCCACCTTCGACCAAAAAGCAAGAACAGAAGGATAGATTGAAGAAGCTTGATGAGAAGAGAGAGACACTGACTAGAGAGGAAATAGCAGAGGTGGCCGGTTCTGGGTACGCTGGTATTGGAGAATTGGCGTTAAACACTCGCAGAAAGAGAGTCTTGTCGGATACGAGTGATAGAAGCCGGTATTCTCAGAGTCCAGCAACACCCACTCGGAAGAAGAATCGCAACATTGTCGTTAAGCTACCACTTGAGATGGCCAACAGCAACACTTTAGACGAGGTGGAGGAATTGTTACTAGCTGAACGTGGCCCTCCTTGTGGGAGTTCTCCTCGCGTACACCATATTAATCCAGACGAAATGCAACTCGACGACGACAGTCAGCATTCTTCCAGTCCAATACCTGGTCACAAGACGACCCGAAATATCGTCGTCAAGCTTCTACCCGGGAAGAAGGAGGCCGAAGATCGTAAGATGATAGATGCCCATACGTCCAAAGAGGTTGATAGACAGTTACTAGCCGAGCGGAGGCCGTCTCGATCCCCACCGCCTGCATATCAATCCATCCCCGATGAAATGGTACTCGACAACGACAGTCAAGACTCCACAGATCTGTCACTATACTACTCGGCAAAAACCTCACGCGAACATTCGGCGGCCGCGGCTGTCCTCGAGAGTGTCAAAAGCCTACCACGCGATGAGTCCAGCGAAGAAGGTCAAGTATCATCTTCGGACGATATGGATGTCAACCTCCATCTTAATGCCAAAGTACTACCAAAGGTATACTCGGATTTCGTCAGCAACCTGATTTTGAAAAACCCAGAGATGAAGACGATTAGGAATCCGATCAAGAAGCGACCACATGCATTTGAGATGTGGGAGCAGGAAAATCGACGCCAAAAACCAACTAGAGAATCCTCACACCGAGAAAGGCACATGATCCCGCAGTTTGACGGACCTTGCGATGAGATTCCCATTGAAGTGAGCAACCGCCGGCGCAAATACAAGCTTGCTGATCTTGGAAAAGAGACTATTGGCAGAGTCAAAGGCGTTGCAAAGGAATTCCCAAAGCTCAGAAGTCGTTCCAAAGCTCGTCCATTAACCAATCAAACCGAGCCTCTAATTTCAAGATCACCAACACCACCTTCACCATGTCCAAAGGATGATGAAATTTCATTTCCCCAGAGACCACCTAATATCCCACGCGTCATGGTCACTAGTCTTCCATCTAATTTCTGCGAAAAGGAACTACCAAAATTACCAGATGCAAAAAAACTTAGTATGCAAGCCGGAAGCTCATGGACTGACACTAACTCCTCAACTGACCTAGATGAGTCGAAGCTACTCAACGACAATTCAAAATCTCGTAGCCAACCTGATTTTTCAACTCGCTGGGACAGTCGACGATCCATCCACAACTCTTCCGTTTTCAGCAGAAGAAGTAGTTCTCGAGAAGGCGCACTTTCTGAATCCAGATCCACAAACGAGTTTCGATCGACCGTCCGAAAGATTATCGAAGAAAGCAAATCCGAAGATCCAATTCGCACTCACAGTCAAGATAATCTCAATCTCCCCTTCACTCCACGAGCAAAGATCCTTCGCACCATGTCTGCCAGTCCAGAAACCAAGGACCTTCCCACCGAGACCATAAACGGAGCAGCCGAGGTATGCATCACTCCATGACTCTCATATCGCATTTTCACACTGTGCTAACATAAGACGTAAATGCAGAAGGAGGTAAGAAAGGAAGTCCAGATCAAGAAGGCAAACTGTCGATACAACCGTCAGGATCTCGACGATATGGCTGCTGCTAAGAACGCGAAGCGTCGCGAGAAGACTATCAATGACTTGAAGTCCTTTGGTCGCGGCTTCAAGTTGGTCAGTCCGATTCCTACGGATATCGCTAAAATGTTGAAGTTGGATGAGGGCGACAAGCAGAATGGCGTCAATTGTGTGGTCAAGAAGGATGTTGGTGTGCAGACTGGTGAGAAGGGTGTTGAGCGACAACTTTAAACGCTTTCAGTGGAATGCACACGAGCCTTGATTCACACTCGATTTGATGCGATGAGTTGGAGCAATTGGCGCATGGACTTAATATCGAATTGACATTGGTTTTACTCTTGCTGCGAGACATGGTTTTCGTTTTCTGGAGGGAGGGGATATATTGCTATAAGTGGCTTGGTTTGCGCATATGATACATACACAAGACAGATAGAATATCTGGTGGGATGGGAGGTTTATTGTCTGTGCATGTCAGTGGCATTTCTTTTGGTGTTCATGTAGTGCTTTTTCTCTCTCGATGTTCTTCCGTTGTTTTCTTTTCTCTCTATTCTCAACTTTTTGGGAGGGGCACCGGCGCGATGAGAAAGGGACAAGGATTTCAGATGGTACCTTACCTTGGTGGATTTGATATGGAATCGTGCGCGTTAGGAAACTGCTAGATGGCTTGGTAGGTAGCTTTCAGATAGAGAATAGAGAGGTTTTATATAATTCTTTGTGATTAGTGTGAGTGTGAGGGATTGATGGGTGGGGAGATTTGCCTACATGGTTCGGGGTAAATGTGTGATTGTAATTGTAATTTTACTCACGATTGTTGATGAGTGATGAATGGATAATCTGCCTAGTCAGTATTGGACGTGTCCCTAACTTCACGAGGCTGCGCAGTGGTGTGTAAATCGAACTTGAAGATGGAATTGGAACTCCCTGTACGCCTTTTGGATTTATGTACATTGTGATATCTCTTTTGAAGGGCCTGTTTCCCATTTCCCGGTTCATCATTTCCCTGTGGTCTTCACCATGCGTGATGCTCAAAGTATTATAGCCCCTGGCGCTGTTGGTATATGTATGCTCACTGTCTGGCTGCTGGATATGTATTGTTGCCCATCCGATTCGACCCAAAGAACGCCGGTCCATTAGCACAGGCTCTGCCTCGCGATGTAATTTTTATGACCTCGAGAATGTTTGTTCTAGGCTCTCCTTCTATAAATGAGGGTTCAAACTATGGTTCCTAATGGCTGCCCCAAAGTTAATGTTCCCTTCTGATCGCAAATCTTTACTCCCAGTCCCATTGGGCTGTGTCGCCTTCCTGCTTCTCGATTCCTGGGGATGTTCAAGTTGGGGGATAGTTTGGGGGTGCATCATTCGAGTTTATCGAGGTGTTCTAGTCGGGTGAGGACTACTTGTTTGCTTGTTTCTTCGATTTCTCCAGCGAGGAATACTTCGTCTAGGATTGCGTAGACCTGGTTGGGTTGCGTTAGTTATGCCGTACCCATGAAATTCTGAGTACTATGGAGAGTGTGGGGAGGGGAGGCAGGAAGGAGGCGAGCAGAAGAAATCTGCCAGTACACCCTCCCGTTAACGGTGCAGGCAGACATTCCCCATTCCCACCTTCTCCAAGGTCCTCCCCAATCAACTTCCCCATGCCACAGACGTACCTTGTAGAAATTAAACACCAAATCCAATTCACAAACATTCCCAAAAAAGCTATCCAGCACCTCAACGAAGAAATGTATTGCCTCGAGATATGCTAACTCGTTATCATTCGCATCGACGCAGACGCAGAAGAAGAGGCCGGCGTATCGACGGTAGACTATTTTGTTTTGGCGGAACTCGACGAAGTTGGATTGGTATTTTTGGTCGCGGGGGGCTATTAGTCTATGGACCTTGGGGATTGTTAGCTGGGTTCGGAAGGGAGGGAGAGGGGGGTAGGGGTTTTATAGAGGGAGGGAGGATATGGCTTACCTCGCCCTTTAACTTGATTTTCTCTTCGTCGTTGTAGGGTGCGTACCATTTTGCTAGACGGGTTTTACCTCTGCGGGGAAGGGTTAGCTACGCCCTTGCTATGCGCCATATCTCTGTGTTTGGGGAGAGCTCGAGGTCGAGTCCGGAAGAGCGGGGAATTCGATTGGGACGCTGAGCTTTGAATGTAGATATGGAGGGAAACTTACTGTCGGTTTTGGATTAACACAAAGGAGAGGACCATTTTGGAAGGATCTTGGGAAGGAACAGCTTCTGATGTTTGATTCAACCCGGTTGTGATGGAGGGGAGCTTGGTCTTGTGGTGGAAGTCAGAATACGGTGGCCGAGATTGACCTCTTGCGCTGTGAACGAGTCGCCCGCAATCTATGCCTGCAAGACAGTTGGTGGCTTCGTTGGCGGTGGTGTGGGAGTGTTGTCCCTGAATCAAATTCCAGGATAGTGGTTCATGCAATGATCATATGTGGAGGTGAACTTATAACCTTATTTTGATGTCGAATTCTGTATTTTTTCTTCTCAATGTGTTCTGGGTATGGGGTTTGAAAGTGATGAGTTTCGGTTAGCATCGATGAACGAAAGGACAAGAGATGAATACTAGACTCTCAAAAGTCTTTCAGCTTTGAAAATTATCGTGATTAATAATCTTCTTCAAATCTCTCTAGATGGCTATTTCTAAATCTTAACACCTGAAATCCGAACTCTAAACAACTTTCAATAGAGGTTCGAAAGCTTTGGCAGTATCAACAACGCTTTGTTCAAACGGAATATACTTGAACCCCATGACCTTCTCAGCCTTCGTCCCATCAAAAGTTACCTGCCCTGGAGGATATCTCACACCATTTACAATACCCGTGTCCTTGTTATATCCTACATATCCTTCACCAGGATTCCCAACTGGTATCTTATCACCAATAGCTGTTCCCTTATACGCATGTCTCAAGACATCAGAAGCAGCTTGTGTTGGTCCCTTTCCAGCGGAGGCAATATATCGTTCTCCATCTGAGACAGATGGGTTTTCATAGGACCAAATGTGTTCTCTGGCCACGTCTCGGACATCGACATAAGATCCGGACCCGATGCTGGGTGGAATGCTTGCTGCTCCGGAGAATACTTTCCATACTGGAAGGAGGGTCTCGTTGAGTGCTGAGGAATGAGCTGGGAGAAAGGCGGGTGGCCCAATCACAACGACTGGATGGATGGCTGAGATGGCAAAAAATGGCTAGATGATTATTAGCACCATTGATGTTTTTTTGGGGGGAGAGACTTGCCTTATTTTCCTCCCGGAATTCCCACATTACACGATCCGCTGCAATTTTACTAGCAGCATACAATCGTCCACCAGCACTCTGTCGACCAACATCCCTATCTTTCTTCGCTTCATCAAGTGAAAAAGATCCATAATCCTTCTCCGTGAAATTGTATTCTGGATCTTCTTTGGGATTCACAATAGCAATCGCCGAAGATGTAACAACAACAGCTGTTAACTGGGACCCAGCTTTTAGTGCTGAGCCCAAAATACTTTCGTTCCCAGCAACAGCAGTGGTGACAAACTCATCATATGTCTTGAGCGTAAAATCAATCGGTGATGCTGTGTGGCAGATTCCATCAACTCCTGTTATTTCTTAACACGTGATGAATAATTTTGGAAAAGAGATTGGAACCTTTTACTGCTTCATCAAAGGCTCCGCTGATTGTCATATCAGGCACTTGGACGATTTGAACTCGCTCTTTGTAGGGTGCGTAGGCCCCTTGTAAGAGAGGTTCCACACTTGCTGGTCTTCGTACTGTGCCGCGGAGAGAATATCCTTTGGAAAGGAGGAGTTCTCCTAGGACACTTGCAATGTAGCCATTGAGACCTGTAATCAAAACAGTCTTACCATTGCTTTTTGGGATAGTCATGATGTGAGATGGAAACTGAGACCAAATTCACAAAACAGTTTATACAAGTAGAATAATGAAGCTCAAGGATGCAGCTTCGAACGGGCTGAAAGCGGGGTATTTTTTGTTCGTGGAAAAAGGGGGGAAATGAGAAGCAAACAACAAAATCAACGGAAAAAATAGATCTCTAACAGTGACTTTATACCTAAACCCAGCATCACAAGAATCGCTCGATCTTTATGTTGAAATCCCCCAGCTCAATGGCGCGAAACAAGTTTATAAGCTGGTAACTTATCACCGAGGAGTATTCTCGCCATCTCTTTGGCTGAAAAGAGTCCGTATTCCGAACTCCCTGGAGGAGGATTAGTGAACGCGTCCTAGCTATCGTTGATAAGGTAAAGAGGTAGGAGGATCTTGAGGGCATCCCCAAATCTACTGAGAAACCTCGAAGTCTCACGATAGCTTTGAATCATTCGTCATAGGTTGCACAACAGTCGTCTGAACTTTCCATTGGTTCCGGGAAAAGAGGCTTGATGGATTCCCACTATAGTAATTATTAGCGCCTTGGCGCGTCCCTCACCGACCTTCGCCTTGCAGGTGGACACTTTTCTCTTGCTCCTTCCCACAACTATTTTCTTTTAATTCAAGTCATTTCCCTTTTCTTCGTTGTTTTCTTGAATATTTTGCATATGTGTTTTGGGTTGGAATTTTCCCATTCACCTGCGCTTTGTTTACTTCTCGCTAGCGCACTTGCTGGCGTCCTTCCCTTGCACTGCCTTGCGGACGTGGTTTATAAGCACGCGAGTCCGTAAAAGAGCCTGTTCTTTCTTTGCCACGATACGGATTTATTTACGCCTACTGTACTACTTTCTTTTTCCATTTCCTTTCCGCGTACACAATACCCATACTTTTTCACGAGTTCCATCGCGATGCGGTTTCTTTGCCTTCATGGCAAAGGTACAAATAGCAAGGTACTACTTCGACTCGTTGGTTGCTTCCGTTTGCTCCATTTTTCCATGATGGGTGGCTTTAGTTGACTTGGCTACCTTACTTGCCCCGTTCCCTTCTACGTCTAGTTCCAAATATTTGAGGAGTTCTCCTTAAATTTAGACATGGTCAAGTTGACTCACATAACTTCCAGGTATTTGAACTGCAAACTGCAGCTCTCCGTTACCAACTTGGCCCAAACCATGAATATGAGTTTGTGGACGGTATTTTACCATACGAGCCCTACCCAGGTAGATAGTCCTTTTTCTACCTTTTCTCATGTGTGCTAAATATTCACAAGGTCTGGAGAGTTTAATTACTGGTTCTGATGGCGAGGTCCAAAACACATTTTCATGGTTTGACCAAACAACCCCCTCGTTACTTGACGCGTTGTCTGATCTATCCGAATACATCGAATCCGAAGGCCCTTTCGATGGTATCATCGGCTTCTCACAAGGTGCAGCTCTTGCTGCTACATATATTGCACAGTATGAATCCTTAAACCAAGACCACTTGTATCACGAAATGCCGTTCAAGTGTGCGGTTTTTATCTGCCCGGGTCCTATTTGGCGTTGGAAGCCCAGATTTGGAGACGACGACGTATTACAACACATGAATCCAGTCAGAGAGGATATATCTATAAACATTCCTGCTGCGATAATTTGGGGCGCGACGGATGAATTAGCTGAAGGTGGAAGAGTTGTGAAGGAATTTTGCGATTCAACAACACGAGAAAGTTATATCCATCCTGGTGGACACGAAATTCCAAGGAAAAAGGAGGAATTGGACGCCATGGTGAAAATTGTGAAGGCTGTCATGGATAAGGCTGTTCACATGCAATAAAAAAAGCATCACATACAACCCGGTTATGGTCTCCAGTAAAACCATATTTCTGATAGGCAATTGCTACTGACTCATCAATATTTGTTGAAGTTTTTCGTACAGTCGCATTAACATTGTTTCATTTCCTGTCCCTATACGGTCAGCACATTGTAAGCCGAAATCCAAACATTCGGATCATCTTCCTGCCTGTACTGTAACTTTTCCCACGCTATTGGCTTCCATAGCACGTGCCATATATACGAGGCTCGGTTAACAGGCATCGCATGAGTGTGATTAATACAACGGGATGCGTAACTAGCTTTCCCGCCCGACTTTTTGCCACGAACACCAAAAAGTGAGCGACACCGGAAAATCGAGTTACGCCCCCCTATTATTATATAACAACAACGCTTCTAAATAATAAACTCTGTTGGATAGATTATCTATAAGTCTTTCTTAGTTGACAAATCTACTTTTTTTAAGTTTTAGAAATGTAGTTATATAGTAATCTTAGAAGGGCACAAAACCACGTAGTAATTCGGTGCTTTTTTACAAAACCCTTATATATTTTTACAACCACGCCTTTAAAAGGTAATTCCTTATAGATAGAGGTAGAATGTTGTAGTCTAAGTAGATGTATCTATCTATTATTTTATCTAGTAATACAGTATCTAAGTAATTCTTAGAAGAGCGCACTTAATCAATTTTGCAACACTCGGGGCTCTATCTTGGCATTCCCTTGGCAGCCGCGCGACTAATAGCCTCGCAAGTTCGACTTATACGCCCCGTAATACTACTTTACAACTACGCTTCTTAAAGCTAATTGCTTTGAGAGTTAGAATAGGTGTAGTGTAATTATCAACCCTCTCGAAGGGCTTATAATCTAGAAGCGTTGTTGTAAGGCTATAATAGGGGGACGCTCTAAAATCTAGTTTCGCATGCTTTTTGGTGTTCTCAGAAAATGCCGCTGTATCCCGAAGGTTTGAAAGCAAGCTGTAATACCCGGTCAAGTTCTCCGTTCCGTACATGCAGCCAACTCGGCACGACTGAAGGATTTGCCATTGCTCCCACTTAGCTTCCTGCCACAGGCTGATCCGTATATCTGGTAATTTACACAAATCCTACAAAGCAGCCACCTCTTACACACTGCATATATATTACCGTTTAGGAAGGTATTGTGGTTTTTAGAAGTGCCAGGTAGCATACGTCGCTGAAGAATATGTAGGTACGGAGTATGCCGAATGCGCATGTAGAAGCCTCATGTATCATGCAGACATACGTGGCACAAGTCCCGCAAGTCCAACTCGCATATTCGTGCATGTTTTAGTCTCATTAGCCTAAACCACCAATCTCGATCGAGAGGTGTTTTCTTCAAAAACGTTTTCCCAATGCTCCAAAGTGGCGTTGAAATCCCGGCGATATGGACAGCAAGATCCCTGCTGTGAACCTAGTGCTCCGTATGGATGCCACCAACGGCTTCATACATACATTGGGGCACAGCACGTGAGGTGCATGTTGGACGACGACATCTCATTATCAACATCCTCTACCTATCTCGTGTGCCCCACGAGTACCCCACTAACGAACATACCACCATACCACCATACCACCACCACACCGGCTTTCCCGTTGACATACCCCGCTTCCTTGCCTCTCCACGTTCTCCGACGAATCGCTTGTATCTCATTGGTATCTATGTATTTTCCCCCCTCCCCGAAAAGACCTTATCCAAAGCCGAAGGACGGAGGTTCAAGAGCTTCAGGAACCTGACCTGTTGAAACCCACTTCGCAAAGTTCTCACTGCCTTGTTCGAGTGACTTCGCCGTGTGTCGGTACCGGTGGAATGGTATAGATTGATGATCCACCCCTCGGGTCTTAGAAGAGGAGTTGAAATTCCCTAGTTGGAATAATCATGCCCCATGACACCGAGCATGTTCTGTTTATACTTCTGAACTGATTATGAGGTAGTAATGCACAAAAGTCCCAGGCAAGATACGTAGCCTACCTTTTTCTCGATGGTGGCCATTGAGAGTTACCTAATAAGTATAAGCAGGGCTTTCACCATGTGGCTGGAAATAGTGATCCGGTGCAAGGTGCAATAGCAGCTCAATTATTGCCATGCTTTGTTTCAAAATATGTTTCTTCACTAATGCGCGAAAACAGGACGACTCAAATTCTCCCGCTTTTCTGCGAAGCCGTTTCCGGATCCGGGAAATAACGACAAGCGAAGGCACTGACTCTGAGGCATGGACTTTACGGCCGGTTGGCAATGATGGTTTCTGCACAGATTCCCGGAAAGAGGTTTTCTACGCGGATTCTTCGTGCTACGTACGAACCGATCTGCAAACTCAAGGGAGCTCCCGTCCCGGATAACCCGTTCCTTGTTGTCAGCCAGGGTGAGACTTCTGCCCAACCACATCCTCAGGCCATTTATGTATATTTGAACGAAGTTATCGCTTACGATAATGACGAGCCGCCTCCCCGTCGAAAGTCGAATCGACGGTTGAGATGGCCGTGCAGAGTAAGGGCGCTCCCGTCGCGAATGCCCCGTCGAACTCAACAAGGATTGTGAGTCGGCCTAACTCTAACATAATCTTCCGGATATAATGGAATAGTAATATATTTTCTGTTTTCTGGGTCAGTTGTGACCGATGTCTGTTTTGGATGGCTGGTTGTTTCTCGCGAAGCTAAGTCGGATCGTACGATGGCTGATCTTCCTGTTGGCGCATCAGTTATTATCAGTTAATAGAAGTTCAATTGACTTACCCAAATAGCGGTGAAGGCAATTGTGGATTGGTTAACCCGTCGACAAGATCTTTTTCGGAGATCGACATGGTCTTTTTCAGACCTTGATACCTGAGGTGTGGAGCGATGAAGTACTCCCAAGCTCGGCACAATCAGAAATCCTTCTCGGAAGCTACGAATCTTGTAACTTGAATGTCTAAGGGATGAATGAGAATATTAGGGAAAAAGAGCCAGACTAAGAGTCAAATAGAAAAGACAACATTGGGAGCCTGGCGTCTGATGTAGCAGAATCTGACAATCAGAATTACAACAACCACACTCCACCAGCACACCAATACGGAAATACTACATGGTAAAAGGTTACCCCCTCACTTCCCATTCCATTTCAATTACCTATCAACATCGTTTCACATGTTGTAATAGGCCGAAATAATTTTCATTAAATTCGTTGTGGCCTCGGGATTCGGGAGTCAAAGCTGGATACGACTTAGTACATGCAGTTTGCAGATATTAAGCCCGGGGTATTTCCTGGGTGGACACGTCACATGCGTTACATCGACTGGTCTAGTTCAACTGCTCCCACATTTTGGGGATTTATTCTTGGAAATGTTGTTGGTAAATTCACTCTTCTTACCGCCCCTGTAAGACAAAACGAAGTCCGGGAAAACTAACCGTCAAAGACTCCTCGTTTCAAAACAACTTCCACCGCTTCACAAAGGTAAGTAATGCCATCCGCTGAGGCAGAAACATCTAACTAAAAATTCAGCCTCAGGTAAAAATGGAACGAACACCTCCAATTGAACCTCAGAATTTGGATGAGAACCAACGTCCCATTTATGATGCAATTTCTGGCCTTATGGATACCCATTACAAGAACAAGTAAGTACCGAGCGTACCCCCACACTCCCCGGATCCCAGCTAAGATTTGGGTGTCAAGATTTACCTACAAGACTCCCAGCGGAGCGTTTCTCGGACCCATGCAACCCCTTCTCTACACCCCCAGCTTGGCAAACCCTTCATTTACCCTCCAACAGCAGCTAGCGGCACTCCCTGGTCTTCCCAGACTTGCAAGGGAAACGGCAATCCTTACCACCTGCGTTCTTTACTGCAACCAATACATGCAGTATTCTCATGGTATCCTCGCCGAGGCGCAGGGTCTTTCCAACGAGCAAATCACCCTTATCAAGGCAGGTCGAAAGCCGGATACCCTTGACAGCGCATCAAGTATCGCCTACGATGTTGCAACCAGGATTCATGCACAGAAGGGCCCATTGGGTCAAGATCTGTGGAAGGATGGGGTACAGGTTTTGGGACGGGATGGGATGCTTGCCCTTCTTCACTACGTTGGATTTTATTCCTATACTAGTATTGTCCTGAATGGTTGCAATATCGAGGCTCCAACCGAAAAGTAAATACTACTCTGTTGTTGGAATTGTTGGGACTGAGGTATTTTGAAACTATTATGGCATGCGTAACGCGGATCCGTCGGATTTTATCTAGTTAGTGCCATAGTGGAAGTGGAAGGAATCTCGATTCGGTCGCCGGAGAACCAATTCTTTATCTCTTTGACTTTCCCCGAAAAAAGGGTTATATTTTCTCACAGAGCCTCCCTCAGATCTAGGTTGTTACTTTACTTCACCTAATTGTTTGTCATGGCTCGGAATACTTTAGATGTCCAGGGTGAATCCAACTCTCGTCATTCGGCTAGTGATTCCGTTTTGGTAGAACAGAATTCACTTGCTACTGACGTTACTGGCTACAAAAGGAGGTTTGAGCAGATCTCAAATCAAGATGAACACCAATACCAACTTCCACCAAAACGGGCAAGACCAACCAACGATATCCATCAGGCAAATCCAATACCAGACCTTATGAACGACGTTCAGTCAGATAGCAACATCTCCGGGAGTACCGTAACAGCAGAGGATGAGATCCCGGACGACAAACTAGAACCTATTGCCATTATTGGATTGTCCCTTCGCTTCCCTCAAGATGCGACCTCTCCCGCTGGTTTTTGGGATATGCTGATTGAAGGCCGTTCAGCGAGATCCGATGTCCCAAAGGATCGGTTCAACGTGGATGCCTTTTACAAAGCTGGCAGTAGCAAAACTGGAATCGTGAGTTTTATTCAAGCGCTTGTATGCTTTTCCGAGCAAAGGGCTAATCCCATCAAAAGCTGAATGCCCGAGGAGGACACTTTGTGAAGGAGAACATTGCAGCTTTCGATGCTCCATTTTTCACCATGACGCCAGCGGAAGCAGAGTCCATGGATCCACTCCAAAGATGGTTACTCGAGACTTCTTACGAAGCACTAGAAAATGGCAAGTTACTTCACTCGATGTCACATGCTTATTGATTAACATTTTTCTAGCTGGTTTGCCCATTCACAAGATCGCTGGGTCCAAAACATCAGTTCATGTTGGTGCATTTTTAAGAGAGTATGAGTTTATGTTATGCCGTGATCCACAAATGAAAGCAAAGTACAAAGCGTCGGGAACAGCTTTTGCTATGTTGGCAAATAGGCTAAGTTGGTTTTTCGATTTGATGGGTCCTAGTACGTTACACAACCTTACCCACAACCCTGCTGTCTGTTTAGGCAAAATCTGATCATATTTTCCTTTTAGGCGTTGCAATTGATACAGCTTGTTCTAGCAGTTTGTATGCACTCCACCAAGCATGCCAAAGCCTAAGAAGTGGAGACTCGACAATGGTATGTTGGAACTCATCCCACGATCAACTCTCGGCTAACATGCATGATAGGGCATAGTTGGAGGTTGCAACCTCTTCTACAACCCTGATTCAATGACCGAACTGACGGACCTCAATTTCCTCTCGAAAGACAGTAAATGTTACAGTTTTGATCACCGAGCCAATGGTTATTCCCGGGGAGAAGGTTTCGGAATTGTGATCCTGAAGACCCTTTCGGACGCGCTGAGAGATGGAGATACGATCAGAGCCGTCATTCGCGCTACCGGTACAAACCAAGATGGACGTACTCCGGGCATTACTCAACCATCTAGCCAAGCACAGAAAGTGTTGATTCGTGATACGTATGCATCTGGTGGTCTTGATATGTCGGAGACAAGATACTTTGAGGCACATGGAACAGGGGTGAGTAGTCATATTTTAATATGGGATTTCCGAAACTCCGACTAACTTATGTAATCTTAGACCCCGATAGGCGACCCCCTCGAAGCCAAGGCCATCCATACTGCATTTCAAGAATCATCAACAGCAGGCCAGCCTCTCTATATCGGTGCGGTGAAAAGCAACATCGGTCATCTTGAAGGTGCAGCGGGTGTGGCGGGTTTAATCAAAGCAATCATGGTCTTGGAGAAAGGTGTTATACCCCCGAATATTAATTTTGAGCGACCTAATCCCAAGATCTTGGTTGATAAGTGGAATATAAAAGTTGGTCAAATCTTACCAGGCTTTCTGTTATTTACTGATCACTTGTGCTCTACAGTTTCCACTGGAACCAACACCATGGCCTACTGATGGACTTCGACGAGCCAGTGTAAATAGGTGAGTCAAACCTCGAGTCACTTTGTGTAAACTTAGAGCCAATTCTGTTATAGTTTCGGGTTTGGAGGTGCAAATGCGCATGTTGTACTTGATGATGCATATAATTATCTCAAATCTCGAGGACTCTGGGGTAAACATTGCACAGCCCCATTGCCGCCAACAAAAAGTGAGCTTGCCGCATCGCCTCAAACCATACGAACACTCTTGCCCGGAAGCAACGAAATTTCGAAAAACCAACAGTCTAGACTTTTTGTTTGGTCAGCTGCCGAGGAAAGTGGAGTGAAGCGTCTATCGGATGTTTATTCAAAACATCTCAGGGGTTCGCTTAGGGAAGCCGCCCCTGACTTCCTCGCTAATCTCTCTTACACACTTTCGGAGAAACGAAGTAACCTTCCTTGGAAAGCCTTTGCAGTCGCCGACTCTGTAGAGAAATTGCAGTCATGCTTGGACAATGGATTGTCCACTCCCGTTCGCTCCGGCCGTCCTCCGAAACTCGGATTTATTTTTACTGGGCAGGGTGCTCAATGGTACGCAATGGGTCGCGAATTACTCGAGTATCCAGTTTTCAAGGATGTGATTGAAGAAGCAGGAAAGGCATTTCGGAGTTTTGGATGTACCTGGGACTTAATTGGTAATTGAAGTTTCTGCCCTTATTGAGATATGCGCTAACCAAAAAAGATGAACTCATGCAGAGTAATCGAACATCTCGCTTATCAGAACCCGGACTTAGTCAACCTATATGCACAGCGTTACAAATCGCTTTAGTGGAATTACTCAAGACCTGGAATATATTGCCTTCAGTTGTCATCGGACACTCAAGTGGAGAGATCGCCACTGCTTACACAGTTGGAGGTATTTCACGTTTCTCGGCGTGGAAAGTCGCTTACTACCGCGGAGTCGTTTCACAAAATCTCAAGAATCAGGGAACTGCCAAGATGGCCATGATGTCTGTCGGTCTCTCAGAGGCCGAGGCGAAGAAATTTCTCGAGGGAAGTGGAATACATGGTACCAACATCACTATCGCTTGCATCAACTCTAACAAGAATGTCACGCTTTCTGGGGATGCTACAGCGATCGATGCACTCGACGCGCGATTTCAAAAAACAGATACCTTTGCCAGGAAATTGAAAGTGGATATTGCATATCATTCCAAGTACATGAATACCGTTGCTGCGACATACGACGGATTTCTAACTAGTCTTCAACCGGGAATCCCTCTTAGCGACAATCTCAGCATGTTTTCGTCCGTTACAGGAAGTTTAATTTCTCCGAACACACTCACTTCAAGCTCATATTGGGTGCAAAACATGGTTAGCTCGGTTAATTTTCTCCAAGCAGTTAACAATATTTGCTCCGATGCTAAAGTAATGGGTGGCCGGCGACTTGGAAAAACTAGCGTGCGAGTTGATCACTTGATAGAGATTGGCCCACACTCTGCATTACAAGGCCCACTGAAAGATATTCTCAGCCAAACCCAACGCGGAAAAGCGATTAAATACAATACCGTACTTTCTCGTTCTCAATCGGCAATCCGCACTTCGCTTGAGCTGGCTGGCACCCTTCATAGCATTGGCTATCCCGTCGATATCGCCACGATCAACAACAGAGGATCAGAATCCCATAATTTCTCGATGTTGACGGATCTCCCCACATACCCTTTCAATCACACTAAACTCCATTGGCAAGAAAGTCGTCTGAGTAGGAACTTTCGATTCCGTCCTCATTCTCATCACGAGCTTCTCGGCTCAGCTGTACCAGATTGGAATCCCCAAAATGCTAAATGGAGAAACTTCATTTCTTTGGAGGATCATCCTTGGGTTGAAGATCACAAAGTCAATGGCGTGTGTTTGTATCCGGCGGCTGGTATGCTCATCATGGCTCTTGAAGGAGCACGGCAAATTGCGGATCCTGAAAGAGAGATCGTGGGATATCGATTCAAAGATGTCGTAGTCAAGAATGCCATTGTTCTCAGATCAAGCGATGCAAAGGTCGAGACTGAACTGGAACTTTCCCCGAATGGAGAGAGAAGTGGTGAGTTTTTGCTATGGAGTACTTTCAAATTGTTCATATATGAGAGCGATTCTTCTTCGGAGGCCTGCACTGGTTTAATTGCTGTTGAGTATGCCCAGATCCGTAACGACGAGGTCTTGAACGACGAACAAAAGAATGCGCGACTATCCGCTTTGGTTGCAAAACACAAGCTTGGGAGAGAAAAGTGCATAGTTGGAATCTCCGAGACAGAAATATACGAGACTCTAACTCAAGTTGGACTTGAATATGGTCCGACCTTTCAAACTCTCAAAGATATCAAGTGCGATACTTCCGGTGGTGCGTCAGCGAAAATTGACCTCCAAGAATGGAAATCACATACCACGAACACAGATATTGAGCCTCATTTCATTCACCCAGCTGCACTCGATACGATACTTCAACTTGGCATCGTTGCATTAAGTGATGGTGGAAAGAAAGAAATCACCACTATGGTTCCCACTCGATTTGATGAGCTGTGGCTCTCGGCAAAATCTTCATTCAACATTTCGCAGACGGATATCATCGAAGCCCACAGTAGAGCATTGATGAACGGCCCACGCTACTGCGATGTTTCTGTCACTGCATTAGATGCAACATCAGGACTTCCAAGACTGTCCCTTTCATTTGGTGCGACGTCAGTAACCGCCACCGAGTCAGCTTCAACGCAGCTTGCTATCAAGCCCGTTGCTTACAATATGGAATGGAAGCCAGATCTGGATCTTCTAGAAAACGATGAGGTCTCGTTTTATTGTGCTTCGAAAGTCGACAAAAGCAAATTTCTTCCTGCCTCTGAACACAAAGTTGATGACAAGCTTCTGTATTGCACCCTAATGTTCTGGAGAGCAAATAAGAGTCTAAATAATGAGATTCCAGTACACGCAAAATACACCTCTTGGATGAAGCACATGCTTTCTGAAGAGATACTTGCCCCTCAATTCACTCGACCACAGCTGGAGCAGCTCTCTAATGACCCAATTTACATAGATCGACTCGAGGCTGCAGTCGAAGAATGCGATCCTGAAGGAAGACTCATAGTGCGTGTGGGAAGAAACCTCCAAGGAATCTTAGATGGAACGATTGACTCAATGGAACTCCTCTTCAAAGACGAAGCTATGTCAGAGTACTATCGACACGCAAGCGTAGCCTATAAAGCCTTTAGCGAGGTCAATGCATACATCGATGCACTTTCACACAAAAACCCCAACTTGAAAGTTCTCGAAATCGGTGCCGGAACAGGAAGTGGAACGATGGATCTCATGGAAGTTCTTACCCATCATGGTGATAACGAACTCGGATCTCCTCGCTTCTCCGAATACCAATTTACCGATATTTCACCCAGTTTCTTCAAAGATGCTCAGGAAAAGTTCAAGGAGTTTGGAAATCGATTCAAATTCTCTGTCTTGGATATTGGCAAGAATCCTGTTGCACAGGGTTTGGAAGAAGATTATTACGATCTTGTTGTCGCATCTAATGTTCTTCACGCCACACCAAATATCTCCGAGACCTTGAGGAATGTGCGCAAAGTTCTGAAACCCGGTGGTAAACTCATTCTTTACGAGTTTATCAGACCGGAAACAATACGACTAGGCTTTATCTTTGGGCTTTTTTCTGGATGGTGGTTAAGTTCAGAACCGAATCGACAGTGGAGCCCGTTAATGCCAGAGAATGAATGGGACGTATTCTTATCGAACAGTGGATTTGGAGGTGTTGATTGTGCTTTCAAAGATTTTGAGGGTGATGACCATACGATTTGCGGTATGTTAACAACTGCCGTGAAGGAGCCAAAGAAATTGGATCGAAACGACAACGAGAAGTTATATCTCATTACTTCCGACAATTCGGCAGCTCAAAAACGCCATGCCGGCGAACTTCAAGAGAATATGCTAGAGTTGGTACCTCTGCGAGCAAATATTGTCTCTCTATCGGAAGTGGAACAGCTGGATCTACACAACTCAACATGCATCATTCTTCCAAAAGCTGGTGGATCACTCTTAAATGGTATTTCGTCGAAAGACTTTGTGAGCATCCAACAGATCGTCTCTTCTGTACGAAAGCTTTTGTGGGTCTCATACGACGTTGGAAGCCCCGAGAGTAACCCGACACAGGGAATGATCGATGGTTTCCGACGAGTACTATCCATTGAGCTTTCCGAACTCAAATTTGCAACACTTCTGCTGCCACATCCACAGGAGCCAAATGGAACTGGGTACATTTTGCAAGTCTTGAAGAAGCTTATTTCGTCAAACAACGAGGAAATAGACATGGAATATCAAATCAAAGATGGAACTGTTTGTGTGCCACGTCTCGTCGAAGCAAATTACATGAACAGATTCCTGGCTAGTAACAAACATCAGCAAGCACCTCAACCAACCAACTTTCGCCAAGGACATTCACGTGCGTTGAAACTTGCGATGGGAACAGTTGCATCTTTCGATAGCTTCCATTTTGCGGATGACGAAAGTGTGGGCATTCCTCTCGGTGATATGGAAATCGAGATCGAAGTCAAAGCAAGTGGGCTCAACTTCAAGGATGTTCTTGTCGCTCTAGGCCAAGTCTCGGAATACCAAATTGGGATTGAATGTGCGGGTATTGTATCACGAACTGGCATGCACACTGGATTTCATGTCGGAGACCGAGTGTGTGCCGTTGTCGACGAATCATTGTCAACTTTTGCTCGGTGCGATGCCAAATGTGCGGTATTGGTTCCGGAAATCATCCCACTTGCGGAAGCTGCAGCGCTTCCTATCAGTTTTTCGACTGCTTACTACTCAATTAATAACTTGGCGAAATTGAAGAAAGGAGAGACTGTTTTGATACATTCGGGAGCGGGTGGTTTGGGGCAGGCTTGTATCCAGCTTGCCAGGCTTCACGACGCGCAGATTTTCACCACCGTCGGTACCAAGGAGAAGAAGGAATTCCTCATCAACCAGTACAACATACCAGAATCTCATATATTCTCCAGTCATACAAACGAATTTGTCGAAGGCCTGAAAGCACTGACTGACGGTCGAGGTGTCGATGTTATTATTAACTCACTTTCTGGTGAAGGCCTCCAGAATACCTGGGATTGCATCGCACCGTTCGGTCGATTCATTGAAACAAGCATGAAAGATGCCATTTCCCACAATAATCTTCCGATGGTGGCGTTTTCGCGAATGGCAACTTTCAGTGGTGTTCATCTGATTTATTTGAAGAATAATAACAAGGATGTTATGAAGCAGGTGTTACGTGATGTAGTTGAGTTAATGGAAGAAGGTAAGATTAATGTGCAGCAGCCGCTTAGTATTTTTAATTCTGGGGAAATCGAGAAGGGGTTCCGATTGATTCAGAGCGGGAAGAGCATGGGCAAGGTGATAATTCAGTTTGGGGAAGATGACGTTGTTCAGGTAAGTGAATTATCTGGATGATTTGAGATATATAAAAAATCTAACATCGTCCAGGCTGTTCCAAGTACACTCCCTACATATTGTTTCGATCAAAATGCGACTTATCTTATAGCAGGTGGGCTTGGGGGTCTCGGAAGAAGCATTGCTCTGTGGATGGTGCATCGCGGCGCGAAGAACTTGATACTTCTATCTCGCAGCGGAGCAAAAGATGCCTCCGCCAAATCCTTTTTGGATTCCCTCAAAACCCAAGGAGTCAATGTCGTGGCACCAGCATGCGATATTGTTGATAGAGATTCACTCTCGAGAGCTCTTACAGAATGCAGCATGGGCATGCCATCCATCAAAGGTTGCATTCAAAGCACCATGGTTTTGAAAGACACTACTTTTGATAAAATGAGTCGCGAGTCCTACAATTCTGCAGTTCTTCCAAAGGTGGATGGATCATGGAATCTGCATTTGCTACTCCCTCTAAGCCTTGACTTTTTTATATTTTTATCCTCCAGTACTGGCATCGTCGGATGGCATGGACAATCAAACTACGCCTCTGGAAACACTTACCAAGACACCCTGGCACGACACCTCACCACCCACGGTCTCCGAAAAGCCATATCTCTTGATCTTGGTGGGTTTTACTCCGCGGGCTATGTTTCAACTAAAGACGGTCTTGCAAGGCAACTCGAGTCGCATGGATTTATCGTCAGCCAAGAGCAGGACCTACATCGAATGTTGGACCATTACTGTAACCCAGAATTGGGAATAAAGAATAAGATGCACAGCCAGCTGGTTACTGGATTCGAGACACCCGCGAATTTGACAGCCAAAGGAATCGATATTCCAAGTTGGTGTAATCGTCCATTGTTTTCACACCTCCATCAAATACGAGACAGCAGTGGATTATCATCGTCTGACCAATCGACCTCCGAAACCTTCTCCCAAAAGGTCCTCTCTCTGACTACAACACTGGAAATCGGAGGCGAAATCGTTGATGCAGTTGCTTCGAAACTTGCTAAAACTTTGGCCATCGATGAGAAAGATATTGATACCCGAAAGCCAATGCACATTTATGGTGTGGATAGCTTGGCGGCTGTGGAAGTGAAATCTTGGATGAAGCGGAGTTTAGGTTGTGAAGTTGCGGTTTTTGAAATTTTGGGGAACGTGAGTATTATGGAGTTGGGCATGGATTTAGTAGCGCGGTGCGAGTTTCTAAAAAAGTGAAACCGGAATCGGGATTATTGGCTTGGGAAGAATGTACGCGTTTCTAGAAGAATGAGACGGCACAACGGGGTAGGTTTAGGGAAATAGAATCGGAAGGCTTACTTACACGGTTTCTCACTGACTAACAGCGCACTTGTGTTTGTGGCAATTTTCACATGATTCCAATTGCTCCATTAAAATATTGAATGGGTCGGGGGAATACGCCTGCTGCATCAATGACCATGGGAAATTCAGTTTGGTTGTTTTTCCTACTATTATCATCAAACTCAAGAGAGATGGTGTCATAATTCTGTATATTCATACATGAGATCTCGCTGCAACTTGACCAATCTAGTAAAGTTATCTAATTATACAAGGTAGCTTGTCGTATTATTATCTCGGTATGCTATATATCTATGAAGCATTTTAATTATTTTCCGATAGATTAATTTAGCAGCTAAAACTACTAGAATCACCGCCTAGTAGTTTGAAGTCGTAACAACACTGGTCGATTCTATAATTGGTGAATAAAGTATACCAGAGCATCATCCCGCCAGCCAGAGGATAATGCATACAGATTGTGGCAAGATGCACAACGATGACTTACCTATTTTTTTTTACGAGTAAAGCCCACTTACGGCCAGACCAGATGAAATCGGCTATCAAATTCACGCCTCCTATTCAACGGAGGAATTTAATCTTAGAAATCGCTGATGTAAGTGTCGGGGAAAGTCCTGTCACGTGTCGTTTTCAGGGGTTTCGCTTCGGACCTAAAGTTTTGTCCCCACTTCTGGCCTTTTCTTTTCCCATCTCCAACGTCATGAACCTCGTCCTTTCCCGCTTGCTTCAATCTTGCACTGGGAACCTCGTGTAGCATCCATCAACTGCTTTGAACGTGTTTCGATATTCGATCTAATCCCCATGGACTGCGACGAATCAGTCCTCGCAATCGCGCAATTGCCGATGCGGCCGGCAATTGCCACTTCTGACGGCTGCCATAGTCAACACAGCCACTGGAGGAAACTTTGATTTGCTGAAACCAAAACAGGTATGAACTCTTTCCTCTGGCTGATACTATGCTGATTGAAGATCTTAGACGTGTAAGAATGGCTTGCCTGTGCTGGTCAATGAAATGAAAACAACATCGTCGGAACTTCTTCGAACCGCATGAAAAGTGGCCACACTCATCGAAATATGTTTTCAGAAGGTCAGGATAAGCTCTGAGACGGATGCTATAATTAGCATCTCAAAACTTCCGTGGCAACTGGAAACAGGAAACCTTTGAAGATCAGATGCCAAGAGGTTTCCGAAAGCGTAGATCCTGGGGTAAATATGTTTCAGTAGTCAGATAAGGCTGTGGTCCAGATGCGTGGAATCGAACGCTTCTGACGATTCCCTGGGCATTTCGGGAGGAGTGGGATGCAACGCAAACGATCAATACATGGCGGGAGATGTCTTCCTCGTTGGTTGTTCTTGGCATCCTCAAAAACCAGGTGTGTCTCTGATCTGTCTCAGATGAATGGGGGCATGAAGAACTAAGGCAGCTGCAATGGCGGGAATTTTCCAGGAGTTGTTGAGGAACTTTGGGATATTTCATGGACCAGCTGGAACATATCGAGAAGGTCGGCGGTCAGCAAACGATACAGTCTTACGACGTCAACCTGACAGCCGAATCTCTCTAATCTCGGAGCGCTTCTCTCGTGTTACCAGGGATTCCGGGGACCGGGGCGAGGAAGCTTATGCACGCTGATTATCAATCCGTTTCTGGGCCAGATGATTTTGGATGTCCACATATTTCCGGGCTAGTCTCTTTGAGCGTTGAGGATCGTCCCAGTGAGAACCCCGCGGAAAACGAATGTAGACCCGCCAAGGGTGGCCGGCCAAGTAGGGTGGTTCAGATGACCATGTATCGTACGACTTTCTGGAGTATACACTCAAGAGCTCTGCTGTGGTTCAGAAATAAACATATGGTCGAGAAGACGCTGCGCATTTACTTCTTTGAGAACCATGGGTATTGTACCACACTTCTCCTCGACTACCGGCAGTAAGGCTTGCCTTTGTCTCACCCCAGCGTTCCGGGTTACGCTCAGTCAGCGCCTTGAGACCCCGGAAGTGCATCTGAAGAAATCCCCGAGTGCTATTAGTATCCATTTATCTTATGTTCTGTCTAATGGCTATTGCTCAGGTATGATTTTGGTTTCGTTGATGACACCTGTGGAATGCGGTGGCGCGTCATGGCACAAAAAAAACAGGGGACATAAAATCCTTGCTATTAAGGGACGTCGGACGACCAATTAAGCCAACTTTCCATGCGGTGGCGGCCGCACAGTTTTGTTGGTTCATGATGGGGCAAGAGGTGTCGTTAAATCTCCCAGATAAGAACGATTTTCCCTCATGGTCAGTTGATCTTCTCAACATGCTTCCCTTCTCGCAAACAGCCATCACGAAACGAAGCCCAGCAAGAAGATAACATCAGAGATGGCTTCGTCGTCGTCGTTGGCAAGAATACCATACCGACCAGCAAACGTGCTTCCCAAAACGATACCCCCACTCAATATATTTCGTATGCTGGCACATTCCCCTTCAACGCTACCTCATCTTCTTTCCTTGGGAACAGCATGCTTTCGAGACACTTCTCTATCTACATACACAGGCGAACTGGTTAGTCTTTGGGTTGCAAAGCGTGCATCGTCAGACTACCATTGGAGAAAACACGTGCCGACATCCAGAACTGCGGGGTTGTCCGAGGATCAGATATCAGCCGTCGCGGAGGGGAATCTTTTGACATCAGTATGGTCAGAGAGAGAAAGAGCACTTCTGGAATTTCTAGATGCTGTAATTACAGGACCTGGGGTATCGGATGGTGTTTTTTCTAGGGCGAGAGAATACTATAGTGACCAGGCTTTGGTGGAGATTGTCGTTATTCAGGTCAGAGGCTTTTCTTCCAGTTCTGAACTTGCCGTCCATGTGCTTAGTGGCTTACAATGATACTATACCAGGGGTATCTTTACAGCATGGCTCGTGTAGTAACAGTCTTCGGGGTCGATTTTGAAGGGAAATCGGTTGTGAAATGAAAACATTTGAATGGCGAAATTTTGGCCCAATCAAAATCAGCGTCCTGACGTTGATGTGGGAACGGGCATGATGAGAGATTGTGAGTTTGATTTTTCGGGCATTATCACATTTGGCGTTAGATTTGTTCTAGATTTTTCTTCACGTTCAGAAGAGAGGTTATTTCTACAAGGTTATCACTGCGTAATTTCTCGATGGAAATACAATGTTGTTGGAAAGAACGGATGCCACTTTTGTCAATCTGATTCTGCGGCTCAATTTTCACTTTCGCCTTCCTGATTTCTTTTCTCGTATTCTCTCCAGTTTTATTTATCGTGAATAGATGTAACGTATTTGGTTACGTTGATGCCAACTTCTTGGAATCACTAGAGGGGGCGAAAAATATCGCCAGTAGTAACGTCATTCGGTGCGCCTTCGGTGTCTCTAGCTCTTATCCAGGGGAGTCGCCCTAAAGAGAACTGTCATGGAAATCACACATTGGCTAGCGACAGCTCGAATATAAATCATGGTTGTTACCTAGAACTCTGTGTAACGTTCTTCGAATCGCTAACTACTAACTTCACCTCGTAGGCCAAGACACCGTCTTCTTATTTAGCCTGTTTCGCTAACCCCTAGTTTTGGTATGCTCACATCTGACAGCAGATGATCTCGACCTCTGATGGTATTCTTCAGCTTAACAGCAAAGTAATCAAATTTGCTCAGCGAAAGATAGGAAGCGCCCGCAAAATGATGCGACGAGAAAACAACGGCCTGCTGTGGACGCCTTGTAACTCCGATGCTTCAGGATCTCAGATCTCGGGAAATTCTCCGAGATTTGCGGAGTGCGCTTCGCGGATGCCGTTTATGTTGCCCCTTTCGTTTCTGTAGTACCCTACGTTTCTGGTGGCTTCAGAACAATCTAGCGGGGTGTTTCATGGGGGTTGTGTCAGTGGTTCATTTAGGTTGTGGTGGCCCTAAGCGAAGACATCCAAGGATGCATTCGGGGTGAGTAATCACTTCTAATTTCAAGCTTTACCTTCTTTTTGAACAGTCTCAATGTGTCATTGAAATTAGATTCTTTGCTACGGAATACATCGTGCCTTGCTTCACCGATCGTCCAATTCTTAATTTCCGTCTGCTAGAACACATTCCGTTACAACGCGCTCTTGTCTCAATGGCTTCGTCTGCTTCTACTGCCTCCGCGTTTTTCGCAAATTTGGCGCGATATGCCGCGAAATCTCAGCCCACAGTGGTGATACCTTGCTCGACCTTCATTTCAGATCTTTGTTCAGACCAGTGTACCGGTCAATCCCACTTCTCCATGTCGTAATCTTTTGTGTTCATCGAGCTGAAGGTACCCGGCGGACAGTCGATTTCCGTGATTTTCAATTCACGATGTGCATTGGGACTTGTAGGAGACTTATTTACCTGTTTACTGAACATGTTTCGGGAAGCTAATCAAATCCCGAGAATAGAATCGAGACCTTTGATGGCATACTGCGTGACGTGGTTACCACAGCATATGGATGTGTCGCCTTATGTGTGCGACTTGAAGTAGAGGGACCGGAAACAACGATGGGGCTTCAGATGGTTGTACCGCTTCCAAAGTCAAAGTTCAAAATCCCGAAATTCGCGAACAATCCCTTTGAAATCGACTGCCAATCCACCCCCTCCTCCAGTCTCGACTCGTCCCAGTCGGATTATGAGAATAAAGCAGCCTGTCCAAACCCCCCAACCTTTCTATCGACCTTGAAACGAATACTCGTTCCTCTATCCTCACAAAACCCAAAGATAATTACAAACAACCTGATACTGGGGAAGGAAATGTTCACCAAACCCCGCCAAAGTCTCGATTGGACGAAAGTCTGGCTTGCTGCACAACCCGAGTCTTGTTTTGTTGATGATTTGGGATCATGAATTGGCACCATACCCTTTTCAATCTAAAGCCATTCAGTGGGAAGTTGAGAGTGGGTTTGGAGGATGTGTTGATAATACTCTTTGTCAAAAAACGTTGGCCTGGCTATTGGTATTTTTGAGTCCCAGTACGCCCTCCGCAAGAAATACCAACGGTACATAGCACGGCCAAGAAAGTAGTTGGTAGGTAGGCATACTGTCATCAAACATGCTAGCTTCACGAGCTAGAAAAGCTCAAGATAGGATTGAAAATCAAGATCTGCCCTCTTTCTTCCCACCCGCCTTTAAGACTATAAACGTACATACTTTCAGGCTCGTCTTGGTATAAAACCGCATGGAGTTCAATAACTATTTCGGAGAAGCGGTGGAACATAACCTCAAGATCATAAGATAGAATGCATTCAACGTTTCGCTTATTTATCCACTCAACTACACTACACAAGTTGGGTGGGCGCATATAAGCCAGCCAATGGCGAAATGCTTGCCAGGAGGGTGAAGTTTGGGACTTTTATCCATTGCAATAAAGCCCGCCATTCCAAGTCGGTGAGCAAAACAGTGATGATTATTCTATAAATGCCATGCCTTATGATGAATTTCTCTTACTTTTTTTTATCGTGATTTCAAGTTAAGGAATCATAAGGAATTATTCGTCTGTGATCTTCAAGGTTCACCTATTAAACCACAGCGCGTATTAAATACCAAATTAGGAAAAGTTAAGTAGATATAATAGGATACTAGAGACCCCGCTCCTTTCCCTCGCTTAACCCAATTATTTTCTACAAAAAACTAAACTGATACTGCATTAGGAAAAGGCGCGAGAATAAATCCGCCATCTGACTTCCTCCTCAGCTGCACCTCCCCAACGTTCTTTTCCTTTCTTACGTATGCCAAGTTCGTCAGTTCCGTTCCTCTCTTTAACAACTCCGTCGCATCAGTAACCAAAGCAGCAACAGGCCCATCAAATATTACGCTTCTCTCACACAACGCGGTCTTCCCCACAACTAGGATAAATGCCGAAAGCGTCAACAACACGCTGAGTGCTAGCCAAGCGAAAACTCTAGCTTTCGACACCGAGGCTAAAACCCTGGACTCATAGTAACGGACGTCCAGCTTTCGGGTATCGTTTTGATATGAGCGATATAACATGTCCCACGAGCCTTGGTACGAGTATCGAATCAGCTTGTTGAGGTACCCTTCTACATCGTTCCAAGTATACAGATTTGTCGAGTTCATCATTGCGACGTTACTCATGACATCTGGCATAAGATAGATGGCTTCCTTGACCCAGGGACCGCCTTTTACGTCTAACTTGTCGCTTGGGAGATCTGCTTCCACTACACGATCAGAGACATAGGTACTCGTGGGGCTTTGGACTATTCCGGCAGTCAGGTTGACGATAGCATACAAGTGACACCATTGATAGTTGCCTCCAGAAGTAGTGTTGAAGGTAATTGGTGCCCTCCCAAAGGTGCTACTATCTTTGAAGTCCTTGCAATCCGTCCAGGGACTTCCATCAGATCCAGGGATTCCTGCTAACATTACAGCATACACGACACCGCTTTTCTTGTAGTCGGCTGGAACTTCCATGACGAAATTTGAATCGGTCTTGGGTGGCAATTGTTCGTGGAGATTGGGTCTGTCGTCGATATCAAAGAGAACTGCATTACCGTTGACTCCATACTTCAGTGGTGCATCCTCCACTCGACTCAATAAAGTGCCATCCGCTTCTTTATTGTCCCTGGAATCTTTGATGAGTTTAAGAAGTCGGTCTGGAGGAGGAGTTGTGGGAAAAGTGATGGAATGGATCTGAATGCAGGGAAGTACGACGCTGAAAAGTGTTGAATTTATGGGGATAGTAAGTCCAGGGACATCGTTCATGACATGGCGGGGATGCGTTCGATCGGTTGCCGACCCATCCCATGCGATGGTTGTCATCGCTGCTGCTCGCCTGACACTGGCGCGTCGATCGACTGTCGCAAAGTAATACCAAAACCAAGCTGTAGGATTTGCTTCCGGACTTCCCGCTTGTGTTGATCGTAATGTCTGGCTGAATTCGAAGGAAGGGCTCCAATTGACAGCACCGGTAATAAGTGGAGCGATGAGCTGTTGGGGTAAGACTAGAAATAGAAGAAGCAAAACAAGTCCTTCGGTTGAAGACTTTGGAATTGGCGGTATATAGAAAGAAAAGACCCGATTCAATTGTGGAAGAGTCAATCCTCCAGGGCGTTTCTCTAGCAATATGAACGCGCAGTTCCATAATATGGTTCCCGCCCAGATTCCGACGAGGACTTTGACAACGGTCAGTCCGGCGGAAACAAGCGTGGTGACATCGGAAACTTTGAGTTTGAATCTTCCACCATCGACATATCGGGCGGATTCAGTGGGAACAGCCAAATAGCCATCAAGGACGTAGGCAACCGTGAAGGATATAACTGCACAACAAGCTAGGTGTAGCAAGGGAATGTTGATTGACTTGAATCGACGAGAGAAGTTGGTTTCCCCGGGTCGGTGTTTCGATGTGTCTTGGACACTGTTTGTCTCGGTAACTGTCTCGATTGGCGTTCCCATAGTGATCAAAAAAGCTAGACGAGTTCCCCAAGTATCTAGAGGTATTGAAGCAAGATGATATTTAGTTTTGTAGCCGAGTGTGTTGAAAGATGAAATATGTTCAAGGAATGTTGCCTCTTGAAAAACCACAGAGGCACCCCATGAGAGTAGATTTATGAAAAAACGCCATAGCTAGCAACCCGAAATGATTGGGAGGACAAATGGTGAGCTGAAGCCAAAAATTGAGGTATTCTTGGCGTCTTAATTGGTCTTCCACAAATATAAGACCACGGGAACAGGGTGGTTGAGTAGCATGGAACACAGAACCGTATAGCTATCCTATTAAAAGCTATCATTTTAATCTTTGGGCAGCCTATGCCCTTCCCATCCTCTTCATTCCTTAGTTCATTATAAAAAAAGGGGAGCTCCGTCGAAGTTGACTAGGTTTTGATTCAAAATGGCTATAAACATCTCCGCTAATGCTCAAAGATTGTCTTAGTGATTTGAACCAGGTCCCCCCGCCCCCTCTTTCCCTTGAAATATGACGAGAAGCAACTAATACATGAGGCACTTGGGGAACAAAGTTTAAAGTACAATATGAGGCAGGAGTATGCTTGATAATTTGATTGAGAAAAATTTATCGTCATCTTGAAGAAAGTTCTCTTCTTGTAATCTGGAATACAACCCTGTGGCAAGGCGAGCGTCTGAGTGGTTGATACAGACGGCAGAGAATCAGCCCCCAATATAGTCTTAAAAGTTCACTGCAACCCAGTGGTGCTTTGTCGCGTTATATTGAGCTGGGAGGTTCGGAACTTTCGACCCAGCCCATAGTTACATAAGCCAGGCGTATTTGATGGGATCGCCGATTCAATGTCTTCACTATATCTTTAGGAGAGAATAATCTATTGTCGTAAAGAGAGCGGGAAATACAGTAGTGCGGGGTGTTTTTCGAGAGCCTCATCTACCCCTGTGAAGGGCTGAGAATGATCGTCTGCCACCCGTCTGCTGAACTGCATGTCAGAGTCGCATTGCAAATATTGTTTTTCAGCCCCGGGTATCAACTTTTCACTCTTTTAGGGCCAAGTTGAGGCTCTTCTGATGTTTTTGGAAAGCTTTCGCTTCTTTTAGGCTTATTTGCTTATCTTGAAAATGGAGGGTGACACTCTGAGTTACAATCTCACAACGAGGCTCCCGGATTCTTGACTGGGTCTCTATTGTTCAATTTTTATGCAGATTCAAAAAGAATTTAAAAATTCAACGAGTCTTGCTCTGTCAAGTTCATATTTGAAACTTTGATCATATCTCGTTTACCCCTCAAACTCCATGCTTGAGCAAGATGCTTCATTTGCTGTATTTTACGACAGTATGCTACTTTCTATGGGTTTCCCCATCAACTGCCTTACCTCAACTGGCTTCACCATCTACAATATCACTGTCCCCGACAACATCAATCACCTCACAGAGCAGACCAGAACCCACCATGAAGGCTGATTCCAACCGCACTTGCGATTTTGATGATATGCAAGACTTCTTCGACCATACCATACAAGAGGGGTTAAATATTACGGTCGAGGTTCAAAATTGCCAGAATTTATGTCTTCTCAGCTATGGAGTAGGAAATCCAGATTTATCGGGTATAGGAGTAAGTAAATTCCGGCCGTACTATCATATTTGCGATAGATCCTAGTTCTACCCCAAGGTTTCCCCCGTTGACAGTTTTTTCCTTCAACAGATGATGTATTCATACACCATCCAACTAGCTCTCACAATCTTCGTCGGTCCAGCTTATCGCCTAATATACCTCTCCCTCTCACCAAAAAGAGACCTCAATAGCAAGAAAATCCCTCTATTCACAGCATTCATCCTCTCCCTCCAACACGTACAAGATCTCTTCTTCGCCTCCAACGGTTTCTTCATCCTCGCTTCCGCCGTCGCATCACTCGTCAGTTTAAGAAATAACCCAGCGATATTCGAAATTGCTGAGATGCAATCACTTGCATTCCTACAGATAAATAGTATTTTAGTGATCTTCTTCTGCCTTGTTGACTCGCTTTCTCTTTTCAACCCTCGTATTTGGCTGCACGCGGTGGTTTTTGTGGTCGTGATTGTAGCTCTGGGAAAGAGTCAACTAAGCAGTAGCCGTCGAATAAACTGGCGTCTAGCATCTGAAGGATGCGTCCATAACGATGCCACTGATTATGGGGTTATTACACCAATACCATATCCTCCATGGGCAGTTGCGGTCTTCGGGATTGTGGGGATGACAGGGTTCTGGCTTACAACTCTGAAGGAGAAGTTTAGAGGCAGCAAGGCACGGGTACGGATCTTTAGGTTCATATTGTTCATCTGGATCTTATTGATAGGGTTGATGGTTGGAGGAATGGGAGTTGGAATTAGCATGATGTGGAGACAGCGAAAGCATTTAAGGAGTGTGGCGGGGGAGAAGTTTGAGGATGATACTTGGGGGTTTGGACAGGTTGCTGCGTTGTTTGTGTGGGCTCCTATTCCACTCAGTGTTCTGGGCGTTTTTCATCGTAAGTGTTCCCTGGCTCTCAAGATTATTTTACACACGATTGAAACAGTTTAGGTTGCGCGCAAAGCTTGAAAGATGGGTACTGGGTGAATCCACTTATTAAATATTTCTTATTTGGAAGGGAAAAAGAGAGGAGTGGGGGCGAGACCGCCTCGTCCAAAACACAAACCGAGGAGAAGAAACCTCTTCAAGCTAAAGCTACGGTTAGAGAAGTTGGTCATAGTTAAGTGAATAAAATAATGTATGACCAGCCAAAAACCCTTCAAACAATTACCAGAGTATACCGAAGTTTGCCCCCATGTTCGAGAGAGAAAAAAAGCAATGACAGAAGGTAAATCTTGTGTGTAAGAAAGCCACTTCCCCATACTCTCAAGTTGGGAAAATGTACCCAGAGCATTGCGGGTATTTAGGTGAAAGCATCAACTGTAACATTAAGAAACCTGATTTTCTCTATGCTATTCAGGGCTTTTTGAACTGTTTCGGAAGCCCTTTTAAACCCCGGTGCGAAGACTTATTGAGATTGTTCAAAATCGGGCCATTGGCCATTTTCGACCCAGAGCTAATGTAAAAGTTATCGTAAAGAGTGTTGAAGTATGCGTGGCCATTTTTTCGTGCGCTTGTGCAAGAGAAGGGAGAAAAGACTTTGAGGCGAACCATCCGAGAAATTTGACAGACTTGTACATAATATGGCAGGTTTTCGGACATTTGCAATGACGATATAATCTCTCCGACCGGGCCAAAATGCAAAACCCGAATCTTTAATATGGATCATTCCACTGTCTAGTGTGCTATGTGTGAGCCATGGACCAAATTCGCAATTGAAGCTCCATAGGAAGTTTGCCAAATCCGTGGAACATGTAGGCTAGAGCAATGTTGTTTCTTATTTCCTCAATGTTTTGAAACTAAAATAGTTAGTTTACTGTCTTACGATGAAGGACTGTTTTGACCTACAAATGATGGCGGCTTTGGACGTGAGTGAGGTTGAACACGTGACTGCAACTCGAAGAAACTTCCAGTTTCCCGTTTCTCCTAATCAAATTGTGTGAATCTAAAGACTCATCTTCATTTTGAATTGCGGAATTCGTTGGACCCAGAGAGATCCTGTGGTCTTGTTGCATCGGTGGTCCCTCAATTAAGGTTGGCGGACCATCTTCTTGTACAGGTACCTGAGATGAGTTGAGAACTTGTCTTTCGTTCGAGTTTGTCATGGTGAGAGCAGGGTCGTGAGTTATCTAAATTTTTTTAAATTAATTCTGGAATGTTTAGTGTAGGTATGTAGATTATCTAGTTGGGAAAGTTGGAGGAAGCTTTGGAGGTTCATTTGGGTGTCAGTTAGTTCCATGTTGGTTCCAGGGGTTTGGAGGTAAGCCGCATTTAATGAGACGACGAGCACCAGTTTGTTCAATACTATATTTCGACGTGAAGGGGTGTTACGTCGTATCACGGGTAGACGCGCCGGGTTGGCGCTAGAGACGCGGGTCCCTCGATGCAGAAACGAGGCTGCGCTGCGTCTCCCGATGTTTCCTAAGCAAACACCACCTTACCATATCTCACCTCACGATCAATTCAATTGAACTGCCATGGTCATGCTCTCAATGCACCATCCAGTAACTTAATTCAAGCTGTCGTAAGATCAACATCGACAACATCATCACCACCGTCAGATATGGATGTCGCCGAGGATGAGTATGCGCCAATTGGCGCTCCATTGTGAGTCTCGAGCAAACGGTCATTCCGACCTCACTTTCCCATTCAACTCGATCCGAGTCGAGCTGAGTCGCGTTGGCGATATACTCGACCAACTTGCGCAATGGATACACCGATCCATCTCTCAACAACCCATCTCGCAGTTGCTGACCTCTCTGCTACTTTAGGGAGTACATCATCAATCACGTCTTCCTGCCACCAAAGCTTCCGCAATCCAATGACACCACAGTCGAAAATGAGACTGCACTCGCAAAGCAGCTCTCCGAATCTCTCTTGAAATTCATAAATCTTCTTCCGGAAGAAGATCAACCCGATTGGAACAAACTTCCTCCAATACTCGACATCCTCCTAGACGACGGTCGTTTTGGAAGTCCACTCAGAAATCTTGCTCAGCAATTGGATGAGATGGAAGAAGGAGGTGCGTACTTGATTTGCAGAACTCTTGCACCAGATTCTCATCACTGACACTGCGATAGACGCGATAGCTCTTCACATCACTTATCAAAATGCTGGGGTTGTGTTTCGGAGAAAATCCGATCAATACACATTTGAATCTTTCGAACTTGCAGCAACCACAAAAGCCGTCACAGGCACAATTGGGAGACTGATTCGCAGATTTCCTGGACCTGTGATCGCAATTCCGCCGGAGCGGGTGCTCGACCTCAAGTTTCGAAAAGCCCTCGAAAACTGCCTCATTTCGTTGGAAGCGAAAACCCCAAGTGACGCCATCGCTAAAGGACCTGGAACACAAGATGATACCGTCCATCCCCAATTTGCGACCGAATGGTTGCCAGGAATCTTGCGCGGCATTGGATCTCCACTCGTCGTCTCGCGGATCTATAAGCGAACACGCGATGAAGTTATTTGGGGAGCTGGGGAGGAGCCATGGCGTCGCTCACCCAGATGGACCCTCCTGCGAGTCGCTCTATAAACCACCATGGCCAATGCTTGGGGAGACCACAAGCGGTATAAATATTCATGATATATTTCATGGCTACTATACTTGAGCAAGCGGTGGGCGACGGCGATAGTGATGTCCAAAGCGATTTGATTCACGTAATGCTTGCAAAGTTGCATCGACGAAGTCAAAAGTTGGATCTTATCCCTGATGATGTCCCTTGGGCCGAAGAAGCACAAGACTTCATATCGGAAACTATGGAATTTGCACGCACCCTGCTAGCAAAACGATGGAACAGTGTGCAAAAGTCTTCCGACTCAGCAGGCGAATTTTGTCTATCTGAGATTAAACAGCTCAGACCACACTGGGATACCGTACTGCGACTCAAATCTCTCCGTCCCTACGTCGAACGAATTCGCCAGATTGTACTTGAACCACGTGACGGAAAGGCCTTCGACGGTAAGTCTACCCAACGCTTGAATGGTAAGGGCAGATCTTTGCCAGACCCCACATTACTTGTGAAGGGATCGAATTTGGAACTGAGGCTTGCTCTGATGGATCTGGAGCTATGGGCATCGCATTCCCTCGATTCATGGCTCGACCGACATAAAAACTCGGAATCAAGCCTTGTCAAATTGTCAAAAGTCATCAATTGGTACAAGGTCAATTCCGCTGCCGTTTATGCTGGATCTCCAGAATGCTTTTCTGTCATGGTTTTGACCTTGATGCTTTTCTGGGTTTCGCTTGACAAAGGTGCAGTCTCGCGCTACCCCCTTCTGAAAAATTTCGATCCTGGATTCCCACCCGACCTGCTCGATTCTCTGCTTTTGGCTAAGCGCCATGAGATGATCCAGTTGCGCGATATTGAGAAGTATCTGCTCAAGCGAAAATCAAACTGTCTGCCTGCAAACCCGTCGATCTTTGGGGAGGTTTCATCGCCTTTGAGTTTTGGTGTTCAATATTTTGACCAGTCGCCATCTCACAAAGAATTGTTGAGTCAAATTGAAGATGAAGACAGAGATCAGTCCAACGGGACGAAAGCTGAACTTCGGGATGCGAAAATTGAATGTGCAAAATTTATGGCTGAGTCGAACCGCTTGAACTGCGTGTACACAAAAAAGATGGTTGGCAGAGGTACAAATCGGCGAGAGAAGACTGTACACGATCCTAAATGTGAGAAGTGTCGACTTCGTGATACTGCCATGAATCTCAGGGTCGATTGCCACGAGTGGCCTATTCCTGCGTCGGAATCTGCAGCGAAATCTGTCGTATTTGAGCTAGATATTCCAAGGTTGTTTGCTACTGGCGTTCCACGACATATAAGATTCTTGCGGATGTTTTAGCCCTGGTCCCTCCTCAGCAGGCCAAAGGGAAGTTTCTACCCCTCAGCGAGTATGATGGTCTCAGTGACTATTTCAAATCGGCGTCTGAGAGACTGCAGTTGGCCTCACCCAAGAGAAGGAACCAAGCAGCTTCTCAGCTGGTATTCGAGGCGACAGAAGACTCTGTGTGCCTCCCAAACAACATGAGCTTTGTTATGCAGGACTCTCGCTCCCAAACTGTAGCGACTGAACATCTCAAAAAGTTTGACATCCAAGGTAGATGTACTTTGCAGCTTCCACCAGGTTGCTATGAAACCCTTCAGTATGCCGTCAATGATACCAAGCACACATCCAATGAAGTTCTAGCAAAACAGGGAATCCGTCCCCGTGGACTCACCATCCACGAGCTCCATGCTTTCGTCATGTTACGCAGCGGCCACAGACTCCAGTGGTTGAATATTTCCCGGGAGCTTGTTTCGAAGACGCTCAATTTCGGAAAAGAAGAGGTATACATGCTTGTTTTTCAGGCCTCTTGTCAAGCCGGTCCGTCCGCTTTGCAACAAGCATCGAGAGATTCTCATGTCGAACTTGAAGAAGAACGCTTTGGCCATGATCTTCTCTCCTCATTGGAAGACGGATTGAAGCCGGTCGAAAGCAATTGGCAAGGTTCCGTGGCAGCTTTAACCTTCATCTCGTTGGCGTCTCGTCTCATGTCCATTTCTCTGCACGATTCAATTAGGACTCGATGCCTTTCATTTCTCCAAACTTCACGAAAGGTTACGATAAAATGGCTGCGCGCTCTCGTGGAATTGCTTCATGCCACTTCTGACGAAGAAGAAATGGCGTATTTGACAATGCGAGTCCTTGATTGTGCACTCATAGTTCATTGCACCTTTGACGTGGATGCTCGACAATTTCCTTCACTCCTGTCATCTGACGAAAACATCTCAATTCTCGTCGAAACTGCAACGGTCGTGAAAGACCGCGGAACCAGCAGAATAGACAAAAGCTGTACCAGCAGCAAAGCAAAAAAGAGACGAACCTAGAAGCAAAGATTTCAGAACTCGAAGCGAGAAACGTGGAACTTCAATCTAAGGTCGATCAGCATAAAAACGACAGTCCCAACAAAGACAACGATGAGAGACTTGCAGCAAAGATTTCGGAATTACGGGCAACAAACTCAAAACTTCAGTCCAGGGTCGATCAACAGAGAAAGGATCTCTCCGACGAAGAGAGTAAACTCTGGAGAAACAAAAATCGAAACTTGAAGAACATCCGGGCCAAGATTACGGAGCTGGAGCAGAGGAACGCGAAGCTTCAGGCTAAGATCGATCAGCAGAAAATTGATACCAAATTCAAAGACCACAAGCTCGCGAAAGGCAAGGGGCTTTACGAAGAGTTGAAACTAGCCAGGAAAAGAATCGAGGAGCTTGAGAAGGAAGTCGCCGACCCTGTGGCAATTGAGAAGAACCTCGCCGCAAAATTACAACTAGAGGAGAGAAATTCTCACCTCGAGGCCAAGGTTGATCTTCAGAAACAGGAAACCAAGCTCTCGGGCACAGAGCAGAAGCCAGACGACAATGACTCCAAGCTCTCGAAAAACCAGGAGAGGAAAGCTGCCAGGAAAAGAATGAGTGAGCTTGAAAAGGGGGTCGCTGTTGAGAGCAACCCGGAGGACCCGGTTGACAAGCCAAAAGAGAAAAAGCCTCGTTGGTCTACCGCAGCCAAGGAGCTGGCTGCTATTAGAGTACAAGGAGCTTAAGTTGAAGTATGAAGATGTCGTTGAGGAACTTGAGCAATGGAAACAGGTGATGGATCAACTATGACTACGACGCTAGATTGGTACATAGATCATGTAACTTGAGAATTAAATTATACTATATGCCTTTTCTACCTTCCTCTCTCTAGTGGGACTTTTTCTCCACGAAAAAATGAACTAAAAATCCCCAGATTTAATGTGAAGTAGGCTCTGAATCTGAAAACTATTTATTAAAAAGCCTTAACGTGGTTTATCAGTACCCCGGTCATATCAGTACCCCGATCATTTTTACCGATTTCCCTACCCTATTACTTCAACACGCGTTTTCTTTCTCAACAATGAAAGTTCAAACTCAAGAAGCGTGAATTATTTTAACTATTGAAGCTATTCAAACGTCTAGAAGAAAACTAAGTCGTCGAAAGGCTGCAAAGATCTATAAAGTTCCTTATACAACACTCTCCGACAGAATAAACAGCATCACTTTAATTCGCGACCGCTGACCAGCGGCTCAAAAGTTAGCTGCGCAAGAGGAGATAGTGATTGTTAATCATATAATCGATCAAGATTCTAGAGGGTTCCCCCCCCCGGCCCCCCCCCCCGGGAGGTTAATGTGGAAGATATAGCAAATGATCTCTTCAAAACGCGCAGAGCGAAACCTGTCGGGAAGCTCTGGGCACATCGCTTTGTTCAACGCTGCCCAGAGTTAAAGACCTGTTTTAATCGTGTTTATGACTTCCAGAGGGTCTTGTGCGAAGATCCTGAGCTTATTAGCGCGTGGTTCTTGCTCGTACAGAATATATAGGCGAAATATAATGTAGTAGATAGTGATTTCTATAACTTTGATGAGACTAGCTTTATGATAGTTAAAATCGTACCTGGAATAGTTGTTACACGTGCTGATCGACGTAGTAGAGCACAGGTAGTACAGCCAGGCAATCGGGAATGGACAACAGCGATTGTTTGTGTTAATAGCGACGGTTATAGTGTCCCTCCATTTTTGATCGTTCAAGGCAAGAATCATCTTGTGAATTAGTACTCTAAGACTGACCTCCCTTGCGATTGGGTTATTAAACCCACGAATAATAGGTGGACAAATAATGAGACAGGTCTGGAATAGCTGAAACACTTCGACAAACATACTACTTCTCGAGCAAAGGGTCTTGTGAGAGGCCAGACCTCGAACAACTCAAAGGTGTGGTTTCAAATATTCAATTAAGAAGTGCATGAAGACTGCATACATGCGAGCTCTTCCTCTATATATAGGGAGAGGAAGAGCTTCTGGAATATTCCAAGAAACTGCTTGGCAGTGGGGGTAATGGCCAGTGCTGAGCAGGGACTTTGGTCAGTGCTTAGCGAGACTGTCAGTGCTTAGCGAGGGCATGGCCCGAGCCTCTATCATGGGTTCCAACCCTCACAAGTGCACCTTCTTGACAGATACGATTCATTTTAGCCCTACGACGCTTATTAAGAGCTTTATTTGCTGCTCAAAGTATGCACACCTCAGCTGTCAAAAGGGTCACTTTATGAGCCAATCGCTCTGTATGTTTCGCTAACGCAACAACTAGCTGGAAAATAGGTGTTGGCAAGCTTCCTTGGTGACAAGCAATTTGGTCCTTGACAAGAGTTATCTACAAAAGGGCGTCAGTCAGGTTGTGTAGTGTCTAAGAGACTCAAAGGTCAACGTCCGCAGAGAGGGGGCCAGCTAGTGTTGGGGTCCGTAACTTAACATCAAGCTTTGATATCACTGCCTGAGGATTAAAGGGAATTAGACTAACTCCACGGAATCTGGCTTTAGTGTTTTGGACAGTTATTGACTGTGGATACAGTGCCTTAAAGGCTATAAAGAACTCGACCTTGGTTATATGGTTGATATGAGCTCTCATAAAGACTTCGATTTACTGGCTGTGGCCTGTATGCTTGTTTTAATGCACTAAAATATCCAACATCTAGTGGCTGGGTGAGATAAGAGAAGTGAGGAGGTAATCCAGGAGTAATAATATTATGTACCTTGCAATACTGTTGGAATTCGATTGATTTGTGACTCTCATGCCCGTCCAGAATTAGTATTTGATATAGACCTGTGAGGGTTGGAACCCATGATAAAGGCTCGGGCCATGCCCTCGCTAAGCACTGACAGTCTCGCTAAGCACTGACCAAAGTCCCTGCTCAGCACTGGCCATTACCCCCACTGCCAAGCAGTTTCTTGGAATATTCCAGAAGCTCTTCCTCTCCCTATATATAGAGGAAGAGCTCGCATGTATGCAGTCTTCATGCACTTCTTAATTGAATATTTGAAACCACACCTTTGAGTTGTTCGAGGTCTGGCCTCTCACAGCACTTACTGTAGAGGATACACACGATATTTTGGCCAAGGAAGAGGTGGATGAGCAGATTCGACGCGATAAGTGCTCTAGTAGGGTTTGTTAAACCAAGGGGCAATCAAGCGCGCAACGCTGTGGAAATTGCGGAAAGACTAGTTATAATACGCGGACTTGTCAAGAAGATATTGATATGTGCAGGTTATCGGATTCCAAGTAGTTTCAGTTAATTTCATATATAGTGGTTGAATAATCGTATTTCAAAGTAGTTGAGTAGTGGAAAAGTGATCGGGGTACTGATAAACCACTTTATACTAAATATCTTAATTCTTGAAAAATGGCGAAATTGATCTTAGTTTTATAGAATTTATATCCGATAACGTGGTTTATCAGCGAGTCGATCATATCACCGAGTCGACCACTTCAAAACCTATACAAAAAACGTCTGTGCATAACCGTGCACTTTACGCATTTGTGAATAAAAATATCTAAAATTAAATTCTTAGTTTTATTAGCATATAAATATTCTTTATTTTTGA
>LKUV01000101.1:0-214817 GCA_001414455.1 Hymenoscyphus fructigenus | reverse complement strand
TAAAATTTCAATTTTAGATTTTTTTATTAATAAATACGGAAAGTGCACGGTTGTGCACAGACGTTTTTTGTATGAGATTTCAAGTGGCGAGGTACTGATATTGACGAGGTGCTGATAAACCACGTTATAGAGATATAAACTTTAAGTAAACTTATTAGGTTATCTAAGATTACTTTAAAGATAATATCTATAAGCAAGCTATACTTAATAGAATAACCTATAATATAAATAGTTTAAGATAGATAACCTAGATAAGTTAATATTTAAATACCTTAAGCTCTATCTTATAGCATTAAATACTCTCTTTTATAGTCTATATTCTAAATTCTAAAATAAACACTCTTTAGTAATAAAGTTATTATAGAATACTAGAATATACTAGAGTTTTGTATAGTACTTAGTAGTAGACCTATATAAGGTAACCTTTAATCTATTATCCATAAAGCCAGTGATTCGATCGTCATTTAAATGACTTAATAATTGCGGCGAGCTGCGTCCACACAACTTCGAGTTTGAAAGAAACTTTGAAAAATCTGCACTCCCTCCTTCGACCTGATGGCCACCTATTATCTGAGCTATGCACGGCTTCCAAAACACCAGGCTAACTTTTTGAGGTCTTCTCTGGATTGTGGATGGGAGAATCGGATAACCGCAAATATGCTCCTACTGTATCCCTTGATCGATGGGATGAAGAGTTAAAGGGCGCAGGATTTTCCGGGGTGAGCTCGTCGGCATTTGATAACGAGGGTCACTATCAATATTGCGCTGCAATCATTTCACAGCCCAGTAGGAAATTTGAAAACGAAGACCTGCAAATCGTTGTGTTGTGTGACCTGCCACACGAAGGGATAAGTTTTTCAGTCATTGAATATCTCAAAGGTATTGGTTTTGAAGTTTCGGCAGCGATTCTTGGGCAGAACACAAGGGACAATCGACAATTTATCTCGACACTAGATTTGGAGACCCCTTTCTTCGACAATATGAATGAGAGATTTGAAGAATTCAAGAACTTGCTACAAAAAAATGAACTTACTAAGGTACTTTGGATTCTCCCCCCAAGCCAGGTTCGATGCAGAATCCCAAATGCAGCAAAAAGTCTTGGAGTCCTTCGAATTGCAAGAGCAGAACTTGCCATTCCTATCACCACGCTTGAAATCGATAAGAATGAAACTTTACTGCCAAGTATTGTTGCGAATGTCTTTGGAAAGATAACGGCCTACGCCACCACAAATGGCCTTCTTCCCGATATTGAATTTGTCTGTGATAAAGGGGTAATTAAAACAGGAAGGTTCCATCCTTTTTCTTTGGATAATGCATTAGGAGAAAGGGTGAGCCCAGAAGAACACCGAATTATTGAACTTGGCCTTAAAGGAGATTGGCAATTTGGACACCATGAGATAGGTAGAGACGAAAATTGATGCCTCTGAGCCGAAAGATGACGAGGTTGAGATTTCAACTAGTGTAGTGGGCATGAATTTTCGTGTAAGTCTTCCCTTCAATATCTAATCCCAATTCGACTTAACCTTGATAGGACCTTGCTTTGGTAGTATGATTTATTTCCCCGTAATCGAATAAACTCCCTCTCGGATCAGAATCATCTGGAATCGTCCGTCGAATTAGTTCAGAAGTATTTATTGTTTCTGTTGGAGATCGTGTCTGTGCCTTGTCAGACGGGGCTTTGTTTACTTCAACTACAGTTTTGAAGTCCTCTTTAGTCGCGAAGATTCCTAATTCTTTAAGTTTCGAGGACGCTGCAACGATGCCAATATGTTTTGGAACAGTAATAAAATTGCTTGTCGAGGTCGCACAGCTTCAGAAGGGCCAGGTAATAAAAATCTTATCCTAAATAAAATACACGACTAAATATACTTCCAGACGATATTCATTCATTCAGCATTTGGGGGTGTTGGCCATGCCGCGATTCAAACCTCTAACTTTCTTGAGGCTCAGGTATGTCAAGTACTTTCCAGGTCAAATATATTCTATATACTGAATTAGTTTCAAATTAAGATATATGCGACGTTTAGATCTGAGGCGAAGGCAAACTACTTGACCAAAACATTTGGGATTCCAAGGGATCATATATTTCGCTCCCGAGACGAATCATTTGTTCAGGGTCTATTAAGAGCAACCGGAGAAAGAGGAGTCGACGTAGTGCTGAATTCTCTCTCTGGTGAATTGCTAAATGCTTCCTGGGATTGTGTCGCTGAATTTAGCACATTGGTTGAATTAGGAAAAAGAGATTTAGCTGAGTTTGGAAAGCTTAACATGAAACCATTCTTAGCTAACAGATCCTACCGTTGTGTAGATTATGCACAGATTATGTCCAAAAAGCCTGAGATTTCAAACCGGTATGTTTGACCTGTCACTTTAAGGGTTCAGCTAACGTAGAGTTATTAAGAATACTTCAATCCACCTTAAAAATGTACGAAGAGGACATAATTACCCCTATTTGTCCCGTTACGACATTTGAAGTTTCTGATGTGGAGTTGGCATTTCGTCATATGGAGAGGGGTAACCATATTGGCAAAGCAGTTGTGAAGGCTCCAGAAGATCTTTTTAGTGTATCGTTTGTACCAAATATTCATTCTCTTATGTTTGATCCTGGAGCGTCATACATAATTACGGGCGGTTTTGGTGGCTTAGGTCGAGTCCCTCTCACTTGGATGGTAGACCATTAGAGGTGTAATACGTCTTGCGATGGTACTACGAGTAAGCCAATACTCCTGCTAGTAACCCATGAAATGTTCTCACACACATAGGATTCCCCAATATTGGACATTTCGACTTCTCAATGGAAAGAAGTCGTTAGCACGAAATGCACAGGTGCCTGGAACCTTCATCGTGCGTTGCAGTCGGAGCCCCTGAATTTCTTTGTGCTCGCGAGCTCCATTGCCTCTCAAATCGAATGTCCAGGCCAAAGTAATTACAGCGCAGCAAACAAATTTCTCGAAGCCTTTTGTCAATATCGTCACAGTCTAGGATTTCCCGCATCTGTCGTTTGCATGTGTCCCATCGATGACGCCGGGTTTGTATCAGAGAATCAAGCAGCTAAAAAGTCGATCAATGCACAAGGGCTCGCTTTTCTATCAATGGAAGAATTTCTTCACTACGTAGAATTAGCAGTCTGGACTTCGTTCCCAATCCGGAACGAGAAGGCATCCAATATGATAGGCTGGCATAATCCATGACACCTTATCATGGGTCTCAAGGCGTCGGGGACTCTCTCCGACCCCAACAATCAAACATGTTGGCGCCATGATCGTCGAATGGGATTTTGCCATAACTTCGCTCCTGGCGATGCGCCCAAGAAGGGCAATGAAAGTCAGCTCACAACCTTCGTGGAATCTGCACGCATGGAACCTTCTCTTATCAATAACAAAGGGGCAATCGATTTCCTATCCCTTGAAACCGGCAAGAGAATATTTACCTTGATGCTACAAGACACCGATGACATTACGCAAGACATGAAAATCCGTGAAAAGGGTTTAGACTCTTTGGTGGCGATTGAATTGAGGCGGTGGTGGTGGCAGACGTTCCAAGTCGAGATTAGTGTGCTGGAGATTTTGAGCGTAGAACGGTTGGCAGAATTAGGCGAGATCGCGTGGAAGGGACTTGGTAAAAGATTGTGCTCACTAAAGGATGATTAGAACCCGGTGTGTATTGGTGTATCAATTAACAAGTCTGGCTCAAAATACTCAGCTACCTTCCTTTGCCTTGACGGAACCTGGGAGACCTAGGCAACTACCGCCATGTATCTTAAAGATAGTCCACGTGGCCAGATTGAAAGGCAATGGTGTGATCGGTATTCTATAAAAGGTGTCGATGCTCGGCATTACTCGAGAAGTTTTGTGCCAAGTACGGTATCACCTTCCCCTTTCACATATCCAACCAGCCCACACTCGATCGATGGTGACACCTCAAGATTTGCTGAAATAGAATCTTCTCGAACCCAATTTCTTCCGCTTGGCAAGGTTGTAGATTCGATTACCGAGTTACACTCTGTATGACTGATATGACAGTTTGGGTTTGGCTTGCGGGGATGGGTATGGCAGAGCGAAGGCTAGTGGAACCTGTTGATACCGGCAACGCCTTAGACTTATGAGCCAGTTGTTTCGTCGGGTTTGTCCTGCTCATTTCCAATAAAGTTAGCGGTGAAAACTTTCCAGAGATGTTGTGACCTGTGAAGAAGTGATGAATGTTTGAAGTTGGGAGGAACTGACGTTGCTTAGTTTGTTTGTATATGGCGCTGTTTCTCTGACTTAGGCTCTTCTTTTACGATAAACTGATTTGCATGTTAACACTGCAATAAGTTATCTATACCATTAACCCTCTGGAAATTCGCTTATTTGGTCAATCCCCTTTTTCGCGAAAGGAGCGGAAAATAATTTACAGTGTTTTCGACAGATATTGGGGATTAAATTGCAAGAGAAATCCCCAAGTTTCTTTTCATACAACGAGAAAGTGCAAAATCCCACCTCTCTTATCGCAATTACCCCCAAAATCAACACAGCCAAGAAACGGTGCAACACAATAGCACACCGCCAAGTACTAAAATCTTACAGTATAACAACACCACATCTGTTATCTGTCTCACATCAAATCTACACATACGTTTTCATCCCACATCAAGACTCAAACCAAGCCAAACGGAAAGCAAAGCCAATAAGCCAAGATTCGTAGAAATGCAAGCCAAGAAAGGATGTACTTCACAAAAGAGTACAAATCTACCAAGTCAGATGATCTCCCCGATGTGCATATCCCACATATTGGTTGAGAATCGTGTTACGGGTGTGTTATATATAAATGAAGGAGTGAGATGTTTTCTTTTTGATAGAACAAAGCATTTTTATATCAAGTCTTAAATCATTACTAATTCCGAGTGCATTTCGCTACTTCTACAAAGCACCAAGTCAATCAAAAGCAAACTCCCAAAATGCCACTACCAAACCACTCACTCACTCTCTCCGGAGCATGCCGATGCAACTCAGTCCTCTTCGAAATCTCCATCCCCTCCCAAAAATCACGACAAACCGAAAAGAAATCCAGCCACAAACTTCCACTGATCCTGCCAACCTCCCACCCCCACCACACCACCAAAACAACCTCCCAAATCCTCCTAGCACCTCTCTCAGAACTCATAATCTCGCTTCCCCCAACAACCCCGCCACTAACAGCACAAACTCACACCTTCCTCCCTCTCCTCCAACTCCCTACAGATCCAAAACCAACGATCCCCTCAAAACCAGCACGGAAATGGACTTCCATCCTTCCCATGCTACAAGATCCTAGTCTCCGATGTTCTTGCCTATCGATCAAGACCGTTGATTCAAAACTGGGAGTTTCATGCTCGAGATGTGGAACACATCTCTTTGTCCCTTTCGATGATGGGATGATGGAACTTTCTATGCAGACATTGGTGCAAGAGGGGCTGAAAGAGGAGTGGTTGATTCCAGAGAGGGGCCTTTGGTGGGATGGGAAGACGGTTCTTATGAAAGAAATGGTTGTGGAGAGGGATGGTGATGAAGGGATCTTGAAGGATTATAATGAGGTGATGGGTGAAGGGATGTGCGGGAAGGTTGGAGCTTGAGGCCGACTTCACAGTGGCTGGGTATGAACAATGGATTGCGTGGGATTTTGCAAGCTTCTACTGTTGCTGGTCTCCTTTTATCTCTTTTCTCTCTTTCCATTAGTTTGACTTCTTTGGGAAAAGCTATTCCGGAATGGGTGTTTGACTAGAGGGGGTAGCTCGCTTAATTTTTGAAAATCTAGAGTTGGAGTAGCGGTTTCGAGCTTGTTTTAGTTTGGAGGGTTATCAGCGTAATACCAATTTGTTTTGCAAAATGGAGATCTGTAATCTGTTTAGATTCTAGTTGTAAAGGGATGCCCTAAAAGAAAACTTTCAAGTTCTATCTTCAAAGACCGCCAAGTGAAATAAGGTTAACTACCACCACCAAGATCAATGAAGAAAAGAAAGCCCACATCCGTTGTTTCATGCTCGAAAATTGAGATTAGAGATCATGGAATCAAGCTCAGCACAGTAACTCAACGCCGTCCCTTAATTATATCAGCAGCCTTCTCCCCAATCCCGTAAACGCCAGCCTGCAAAACACCACCCTGAATCAAAGGAATAATACTAGCATCCACAACTCTCAGCCCCTTCACACCATAAACCTTCAAATCACTTCCTACACAACCTCCTAGCCCCTCCGGCATCATCGCGCAAGTCCCAACAGGATGGGCAAGAGAAGGAAGTAAAGGCCCAGCTTTCAATGCAGCGAGAAGCTGTTTATCTGTTTGGTATTGAGCACCAGGTGATATCTCAACGGGGTTGAAGTGCGCGAGTTCAGGGGAAGTCCAGAAGGCACGGGCGTGCTTTACTATTGCGAGGATGATTGCTGTGTCGGTGGGATTTTGGAGTGTGTTGAATTGAACAACTGGGAGTTCGTGGGGATATGTCAGGTTGAGAGTTATGGTACCGCGAGAGGTCGGCTTGTGAAAAGGTGCAGGGGATCCACCATTGCCTCGAAAAGGGTACCCTGCTACTGCTGAAGTGTTTGAAGTAAATCTTTTTGCGAGAATCTTCCGTTGCGCTTCAAATCCACGAAGGAGTGGAGGGAATTTGTAGACACTGGGTAGAAATTCGACCGCATTTTGTGAGAGAAGATTCGCGGCTATAGAACCTGCTTCGGTGGTGATTTGTGATAACGAGAGGAAGGCGGCCATTCCAGAACGTCCGGAAGCCATTGGTCCGGTATGGCTGGTGAAGTACTCTTCCCAGACACTAGCATTATAAGTTGCATTGTTGAAAATTGAGTCGGGATTGGGGAATTGTTGATTCGATAAATTGAACTGCATGGTGACCGTTGGATGATCTTGGAGATTGGCGCCAACAGCTTGCAAATCCTTTTTGACTTTGATACCAGCAGCTTCCAGGACTTCCTTAGGACCAATTCCGCTCACTTGGAGTAGTTGAGGTGTTTGTACTGCTCCAGAAGCCAGTATGACTAGGTTGGGAAAGCAAAATTAGCACCGTTTCGGCAACTTGTGCAACTTCATTGGCTTGCCCATCCAGAGAGGGATTTTTGAACAATTGGAGGTACTCACCCTCTTTCTTCGCATAAACCTCTCCCGTCTTATTACTAGTCCTAGAAACAATTTTCAAGCCCCTAGCATTCAGGTCATGGAACAAAATCTCGATAACAGTTTGACCGGTCAGTATATGCAAATTCTTCCGTTTCGCGCAAACCGGATCATAATACGCCCTTCTACTCGTATCCCTCACACCCGCACTTCTATCAACTGTGCTCTTCGCCCACCCAACACCTGGTCCTTGCCCATTATTAAAATCCCTCCTCTTCTCCACACCCTCCTGTGCATTCCAGGCATCCCAGAAGCTTTGCATATCTGGATAGATAAAATCGTCAATCGAAGCGTGAACTGGCCCATGATCATAAACCGATGGATCCCAGGTGACATTCCATTGCTTGACAGTCGGAGGACTGGGAGGTTGAAAAGTAGAACTCTTCTTAAAATAAGGCAAGAGACCATCCCATCCCCAACCAGGATTTCCAAGTTCTTCCCAAGCGTCGAAATCAGCTGCGATTCCTCGACCGTAGGCCATTCCATTGACGACTAGTTTTATCTTCAGTAAAACTTGACTCGTGGAGAATAAATGGGACGTGCAATAAAGGGGGGAACAAGCCGGCATAATTTTAGTATAGTAAACTCACCAGAACCACCCCCAACAACAGCTGCAACAGCAACCCCAATCCTCCTCCCATTCAACCCCGCAATCGGTGCACTGGTAGGCCTCATCATAACACTCTCATCAACGGCACTCGCAAATGCAGGAATAATAGCCTGCGGTTTATCGTCGAAGAAGCCCCTTTCGAGAACCAGGACGCTGGCTATCACTTATTAACACTTTCCCATCCATTTCTCACCACTCGAAAGACTTACTATCTTCATCTTCACTCAACCGATTCGCAACCACCAAACCACTCACCCCCGCCCCAACAATAACTAGTGAGTGAAAGCGTTAATTTAATCCACGAACCTGAAGAAATTTCATCTTTTGAGAGATAGATAAACATACCATAATCAAAGCTCTTCCCCACAATGCTCCCCTCATCCTCCAGTGGACAAACCAGTGCGTGAATGCGGGGAACCAACATGCTGCACAACAACGGAACGGCCCGAAGCATAGGGGAAAACCCACGCATGATGGAGGTTGTAAGGGGTAGATCACCAACTCAAATCAACTCGTTCAGTAGTAATCTTTTTCGAAAACAGTCTCCAACACAATTCAACAATAAAAGGTTACAGATAAGTGAAACGATTGAAAAAAAAAGAGAAGGGGTATTCCTTCGCTGACAGCGAGGAAATCTCTTCAACCCGCCACAGAGCAAGGTACATCGCCCAGCGCCACCCAGAGCCTATGAGAACAAGTCCCAATATTAAGCCACAGGCTTGGAAGAGTAAGATTCCAACGCTGGTCGATTAGTAACTCACATTAATAACATCACAGTATACATGAGGAAAACCTTGGCTCCTCATCATCAGACCATAAAAAAGAAAGCAAAAGAATGACGGGAAAACACTACTCAATTCCAATATATAAATCTGCTCAAAAAAGAGGGCGCCCACCCCCGCTCCAAAAAAACCGGCAATCCATAAAATACAAAGGTACTGTTTCTAGATACACCACAAAACACCACCTTCTCCATCGTACCATCCCAATATTATTATAAAAAAGACAAAAAACGCCTATTATAAATGCATCACCTCATCCCATCACCGCACCTCCCCCAAGCCCGAAACACAATCATTATATAAATAACCCCCCGCCTACAAGAACCCCTTACTCATACTCACCTGCCGACTAACACTACTCTTCCTCTTCGGAACCTCAATCCCATTCTCCTCCACCCCCGTCCCAGCACCCATCCACGTCCCCCTCCTCACACTCCCCCCATCATTCTTCATCGCCTTCCAACCCTCCAGCTCGCGCTCAAGTCTCAAAGCCTTCTCGCGTTCCTCCCTCAATTCACGTTCAGCTCTACGGGCGCTCAACTGGTTGGTCGAATCACTACTCTGCAGCTCATCAATAGTTTTAAGTAACTTCTCAGCGCGATCACGAGCACGAGTGACATCCTCTTCCAATTGCGCGTTGATCTTATCGCGACGATCGATCTGGGATTGCAAGTCTTTGACCGTCCGGTCGACGTTACGAACGGAGCGCTGGGACTTGTTACGTTCGTTTTCTTGAGTTTCGAGTTGTGCCTCGAGCTGAGAATTGGAATTAGTTTTGAATACTCTCATGCGGTGATTTCAAGACTTACCTCTTGAACGCGACCGTGCAAGAATCTCACATCTTGACTGGCACTCGAATACCCCTTGGTCTCGAGATCCACGAGTTTGACTTGATGCTCTTTGAGCGATTTCTCCAAAGCAGCCTTCTCCTTACTGAGCTGAGCTGTCATCTCTCTCTCCGCGACGATGTCCTTTTGCATCTCCGCAGATAGAGCTTCAGCCCGTCTCATCTTACCGACAGCGGCAGCAGAAATGTCTTCCTGTTGAGCGAGTGACGATTTGAGCTCGAGAAGTTCCCGGTCCATGCCAGCAGCATTCCGTAACGCAGGGCTGTCGCTTCGCGAAAGATCATCAAGTCCTGCCTTGGCTTCTTCCAGACGAGCTTCCAATCCACGTTTCTCTCGGTGAAGAATGTCTCGTTCCGCATTGAGATCATCGATGGTGGTTCGTAAGTTTCGTACCTGGGAGAGGAAACCAACAATCTTTTCTTGTGCATCCTTATGAGCATTTGCAGCTTCGTCTCGAGAAGCAGAGAGATCTGACATGGTAGATTCGAGTCGTGCTTTTTCTTTCGACCAAGTGGAGCTATTGAGGACTTCATCGTCCCACTTGGATCGAAGTTCATCAAGCTCTTCTCGTAATCTGGTGCTTTCAGCTTGTTTGAAGAGCTTCTCTTCTCTTGCTACATCCAACTCGTTGGTAAGAGTGGCGAACTCAGCTTGATACTTCTTGCGAGTTTGCTCCATGCTGGATTCCTTGTCCTCAATATCCATTGCTCTCTGGCTTCTATAATCTTCGAGCTCATGCTGTAGACGCTTTCTCGCTTGAACGGCAGCTTCCAAATCCGCGGACATATCTTCCAACTTCTCCTCATGTCGCTGATTTTGTCGTTGCAGATCTTCTATTGTAGCATCCATCTGCTTACGCTCCGACATGATCTCAGCACATGTCTCTTCCGCCTCCTTGGCCTGTGCTCTGGCGAACTGCTCTGCTCTTGATGCCTTGAGGACCGCAATTTCTGCTTGCTCAAGCTTACTGAAGTACTCGTCCGCACGGCTCTTGTACAAAGATAAACTCGAAGTGACATCTACCAATTTAGAGGACTCGGCATCTAGTCGGATTTGAAGGTCGGCAAATTCCTGTAGAAGCTGACTTCGGCTAGCCGCATCCTGATCTCTCTGGGAACTCATCTCTTCCAAATCAGATCTAGCATCTCTCAGTTCGACTTCCAAGGTTGCGCGAGCATGTTTAAGACCCTCAAAATGCTTCTTCGTATCGATCAAATCTGCTACAGTGTCTTTATGGGCATGAAGAATAGATCTCCGGGAATCCTCCTGGTTGTTGAGGAGTTCAAACAGCTCCTCGTGAGATCTTGTCTGAACATCACGGAGTGATAACTCGCCTGATTGAATGCTCTTTTCCAGGCCAGATACCTTTTTAGCGGAGTCATCCAAAAGCTCGTGGAGCCTACTGTTGGCTTGCTCCAACTTCTGGACACGTCGTAGTGATGGACTATCTCCAGGCCACAATTCTCGGGATGGAGTCGATAGCTCAAGCTGGCTCTGGAGATGTCTATTCTGCATCTGTGTCATTTGCAATTGGTTTTGCAGCTCCTCGACATCAGCCTTGAGATCCATGCGATTGTTAAAGCTTAAGATGTCAGCAGTTCGATCAGATCTTGCCGAATCTTGTGCTGCATCTGCCCCGTTACTGGGGAATCTTCTTGTGGGCGTCGATACATTGGACCGAGGTCTGGCGTTGAGTTTCTCTCGGAAACGAGTTGGAGATTGGGTAAAAGGAGCTTGGTTTGGATTGATTTCCTCCAACATGGGGCGACTGGGAGATTTGTCCGGAGATTCGCCAAACTCGTCCTCGTATCTTCTTCGCAGATCAGAGAGTTGTGACTCTGCATTCGATCGTCCAGCAGACTGAACTCGGAGATTGTTTTGCAACTCCTCGATTTTTTGGGTGAGACTTGGAACGAGATTTGGCGACTTGCTGGGGCTTTGATCGCTTGAGCCATCATACTGTGGCACAGGAGAAGTCGCCATTTCCGGATCAACAAGCCTCATAAGCTGGAGAACCTCTTTCTCGCGAGTGTCGATGATAGATTGGAGTTGTCGGTTCTTTGCTTGTGCCTGAGAATGTAATTGGCGCTCATCGTCCAACTTCCGATTGGCCTCGGCCATTTGGCTAGTGAAATTCGAGGATGCCTTTTCAGCGTTTCTACTAGTCTTGTGTTCTCGAGCAACCTCGTGATTGAGATCTTCTAGACTCAGTGAAAGCTTCTCCTTTTGCTTTTCGAGGGACGCCACGGCTAATTGAGCATCACCAAGCTGCTTATTTAGCTTCTGGTTTTGCTCATCGACCTTGGCTTTCTCACGTTGAAGGTTGAGTAGCTGACCGCGGGAGGTTTCGCTTGCCTTGGAGCCCGATCGCGCAAGCTCAAGTCCCTTCTGTTGAAGTTTGTTGAGAAGTGCACGATTGTCATTCTCGGAAGCCATGAGTCGACTTTTGACCGTGTTGAGTTCGCGATCCAGTCTTTCCTTTTCCTTGTCGTTCCGAATTCCAAAGTCAGTAGACTCGGCAATTATCTTGTTCAACTCCTTGACTTCCAAACTCAGGCGACCACACTCTTCTTCAAAGTACTTTGCGCGGCTCTGTTCAGCTTCGAGGTCTTTGCGCACGCTGGCTTCTCGCTCTCGTGCTTGCCTAGAGGCTGCACGATCGTTGGATAACTCTGCTTGAATCCTTGCCTCTTCAAGGGCAGATTTCGCCTCTCGGAGTCGTCTAATCTCACTACGAGCCTCATTACGTTCCTTCTCAGCAGTAACTCGGGCCTCCATAGCTCGCCGCAGGGTATCTTGTTGAACATAAAGCTCCTTCTCGATGATAATCTTGGCTTCGTTAAGTTCTTGGAACTTCTCATTCAACTCCCGATATCGATGCTCGGCAAGGAGTTGTACATCGTCTCTTGATTGGCGTTCCTTGCTTAGTTCTCTTTGGACCTCCGAGAGCTGCTCCTTGAGATCCGCAATTTGGCCTTCGAGCATTCGTCGGTTTTGTCCAGCTTGGGCATCCTCAGTCAGCCTAGCATCAAGCAACTTCTTTGCGTCAGCTGCTTCCCGTTCGAGATGCTGCTTTTGGGATTTCATTGCGAACATCTCGGCTTGGACCTCACGAAGTCGGTTGATGACTGTTTCTTTCTCCTTGGCCAATGTCTTCTTTACGTCATCAAAGTTCTTGCGCTCATCTTCGTATTTGCGATTGTCGGATCTCAGTACTGATAGCTCGCTCTCCTTTTTGCGCACAAGATCTTCGTAACTAGTGGATGTTGCCGATAATTCAGAGATCTGTTTCTGGGCTCGTCTGTTTTCGGTAGATAATTCTGACTCCCTCTGTTTGGTAGCATGGAGCTCTTTGGTCGCGCTTGCTAGCTTGATATCTAGGTCTTGGTCAACCTTGAGAAGCTTGCCTTCGAGATCATGAACTTTGCGCTCCTTTAAGCTGAGTTGGCTTTGCAGCATGTTGACTTCTTGAGTGAGGCGGGACTCTTCAGCACTTCTTGCGGATTGACTTTGTGCTAGGTCATTAAGTTGTGCATCCAGATTATCTAGTTGTTCCGACAATTCCTGCTTTTCGTGTTCCAGCTTTGAGATGATCTGGCCTGCCTGTTCCAATTCCGCCCTCCACTGTTCAGATTTATGTTCTGCCTTTTTCTTGGCCTCTAGAAGGTCATCAAGTTGGTCCTCGAGCTTTTCCTGGTCATCAATAGCCCCGGAAAGTTTGTCGCTCAATTCTGTTTCCCGCATCTGAAGACGTTTGAAGATTTCCTCTTTGTCCAATGCCAAGGCACGTTCACTTTCTAGTGTTTGTTGGATTCGTTGCATCTCGGTGTGGGCATTCCTACGCTCTTCGTCTAAACGCTGGCGCTCCGCTGCTTCCTGCTTCATTTTATCGTTGAGCTTTAGAATCATCTCATCTCGCTTCTTCACCTCGCCAGAAGTTCGTGTTGCACCGAGAAGGGGTTTCATCTTAACCAGGAGTTTCCACCAAGGATTTTCACAGAGATCTAGATATACCTGGAAGTTGCGCTGCACAATTCTGGTTGCCTCTGCTCTGTATAAACGCTTATGAGCAATCCGTCGTTGTATAAAACCTCGAGCAATGGACTGGAATCGCGACATGATTTCTCGAATCAGAGTATCTCGCTGCTCTTCTAATTCTGCCAAGACACCGGCCCTGAAAAACACCTTGGTAAGACCGACTCGAAAGAGAGCTTTGTCTAGACCAAGTTTGTCGAGCATGAGGGTTGCGGCCATTTGACCTTCCAGATAGCCTTTGGGCATGTTTCTGCAAAGCACTTCGTATCTTTGGCGAAATTCCGAGAATGGGAGTCGATTGGGAAAACCTGTTCGGGCAATTCTAATTCCTTCCAGAACACCGTTGCATCTCAATTGGTCAAGGACGAGCGGTGCACTGAGTTGTTTTGGCCGCTTTTTGTGATTTGGAATGATACATCGCACGAAATGTGGATGTGTTGAATGAAGTTGTGCCATTAAGCTCGAGAGTTGCTCTTTATGTCTCTGTGCAACGGTTCGGAAAAGTCCCTTCTTCACTCTGCTTCGAGTAGCGCCGCTGTCATCGTCAGGGTCGGCACAGTCGACAAAGAGATTGGCAACATGCTTGTCGGTCGAAGCAGCGAGCAATCTGGTGATGTTATCATTCAGCGGATCCTTGTTCTTTTCCAGCCACCCCTCTGTAGAATATTCTACCTCGGCAGCATAATGGGTAAGCAAGAAACCCTGGCCAAGTCTTGAGGGTCGATATTTTGGAGTCTTTCGGTCCCAGAGAGAGTGAAGTTTCTCCGTGAACGACTTGTCGGTAGCTTTTGGCATGACCGAATCTTCATCCAGACACGAGAAGATACCAATGGGATTAGGGAGTTCGATAAGGTCAATTGTAGGTTGGAGATCGTGGCCAAAATCGATGAACTTCCACTCTATCTGCTCTCGTGCATACTCTTCTTGCTCAAGCACGAACATGTGGTGGTTGAAAAATTGTTGCAGTTTTTCGTTGGTGTAATTGATGCACAGCTGCTCGAAGCTGTTTTCCTCAAAAATTTCAAATCCAGCAATATCGAGTACTCCAATAAAGTGGGAATCATCCATCCCCATGCCTGATCTATCCAGCTGTCGATTAATACGGGTAACCAAATCGCCAAAGCTCCTCTCGTAAATACCCTTTGCTAAGGCATCGATTGCAAGACGGACTTGCTCAGGTGTCTGGACCTTCTCTACCCATTCTCTACCAGCCTTGACTCGAGGATGTAGCAAACCTTGCAGGAATGGCTCAACTGGCATACCGAGTAACCTACACACCTTCTCAGCATGCGCACGAGCATCTGGGGCTAATCGGGCTTGATCGGCGCCTCTGCTTTCCTTCATGACGGCAATATTTCCTAGATGAAGAACAGCGGCTACGGTTTGGAGAATTGAGACCTGCTCTTGCTCGGAAAACCCCATGATATTGAATGCCTCAATTAATGACTCCCATTCGTCTTTATCAGAAACGCCAGTAATCGTATCATGTCCATCTCTCGTATAGGCAAAGTCGTCTACATCTCCATCGTCGATTAAAAAGTCGCGCTTTAGTTTCCGATCGGCTCCTTTTAAAATTTGATAAAACACATGGTAGTTTCGTTCATGGGCATTCAATCTCACTACTCGAGATTTTTCGAGTAAATACCAGTCTATAAAAGCACCTGCAATTGTGCCGGTTCGTGTGAACTCAATTCTGATGAATTTTCCAAATCTGGAAGAGTTGTTATTTCGCACAGTCTGAGCATTTCCAAATGCCTCTAATATGGGATTTGCGCGGAGAATTTGTTGTGAAAGATTCGAGTGTTGCTGTGCTGCTTTCTTGACGGGCGATTCAGAGTGTGCTACTGCTGCGAGGTACTGGATGACTTTTTTCGTATTTTCCGTCTTTCCAGCGCCAGATTCTCCAGTAACGAGAATACTTTGATTCTCCCCCTCGTCCACCAGATTTCGGAAAGCCTCGTCTGCCATGGCGTAAATATGGGGCTTCGTTTCTTCCCGGCTCTGTCCCTTGTACATATTGATGTACTCATTCGTGTAGATTGGCAGTGGGCAATATGGATTTATGGTGACCAAAAACAATCCGGAGTATGTGTAAATGAGATCTGCCTGGTATCTCATGTGCAGATTGTGTACGACCGAGGCCTCGTTCAAATGAGTGAGTTCGGCCATATCGTCCGCCTTGTCGAATTTGGCGGGGTTGACTTTGTCAACGGTATCCGCATTTACTTCGCGTTGCTAAAATGTCCATTAGTGAGGCTACATCAAAATTCAGCGCTGTGTTGCCATACGCTACCATCGTCACACTGAACGAGAATATGGTTGTTTGCCATTTCTTCCACAATCCACCCTTTCACAAAAGCCACCTGGGGGTCCTTTAACCAAACATATCGTTTGCCTGAAAAATCATTTTCCCCTTCTATTCCCCTCACTGTCTCTGGGCGTCGCATTTCTTCGGTTTTTATAAATGAAGGCGCAAACGTACTTGACGCCGAGGGTGCCGTTTTCGAGTCTGCCCGCGTTCGGTTGGTAATACTTCGACTGGGAACCATCGCGCCAGCGAGAGAGGTAAATGACTGGTTTCGATTGTGCGAGTGCGGATTTGGAGGGCTCGAAGTCCCTGAAAGCGGCGATGCTATCATGGATTTGGGTCGACCATTGGCAGGTGCTGGGCCCGTTGAGGGCGAGTTCCCTCGAGTGAAGGGATTATTCCGTACATGTCCTGAGTGTGAGGCCATTTTGGGAGCTCTCCATGTAGTTGGGGAAAAGGTTGTTATCGTGGGCGTCAAGCCATCCAGTGTTTATTAAAGTGGTGAAATGGAAAGTAGCGATTGCAAAAACCCAAAGCGAATGTAACTGGCTGCTCCGAAAAAAAGCACAAAACCCATATGCGATTGCAGTTTCGCAGTTGGAAGGTCGTTGGTGGATAACGGTGGTTGCGTGGTGGAAGGAAGCTGGGCTGTGTTTATTTACTTTACCAGGTTGCTCTTGCATCAACCGACAAGGTTCCACAGTCTGGACGCGGGTTCGAGGTTCTGGCCAATGAAAGGGCGTAGAAGAAGCGTTTCGACCTGAGTAAAGCGGCAGGTACCCTACTCAAGGTACTCTAACCTTATAGGAGGAATTAAATGATTCTTTAAATCAATTGAAAGAATTCAACTCCATCTTTTCAAACAATTAACCTTGGCTGTCCTAATTATTTGGGGTAATAATGAAATGTGTAGAACAACGAGGTATTCACTGCCGCTTTTGTGGTCGAGAATCCGACGGCGCTAGTCCCGAATTGGCTTGGTCTAAACCGTGAGCTTCCAAAGTTTAGTTGAAGTCTTCGCAAGTTCGTTCAGCGCCAACTTTCGAACTTTCCTCATCAACACCAGAATCGTGACATTCATTTGCTAGAGTTAGAAACAACTCCTGCCTTGCGAATCCCTTCCTTTCTCCATTCTCGAACTTCTGCCAATCCATCGGCACCTGCACCTTCTCCTCCCAACCCTTTCTTTCTTTTGCATCATGTTCAGCGACCCGAGTCTTTATTGAACATTATCCGCATCCAGAATTTGCGCTTTTTCACTAATTCCTTCCACTGTGGGTAGCGCAAGACCATCACTCGGAACAATCCAATCTGCAGCTATCTTGGTTATATTGTCGCAATGTCAGAATATCCCACGAACTACGGGTACGGAGCGCAAGACCACAGTCAAGCGCCTTCGTACCTTCCACCTCAACCATACCCTCAATATGGGATGCAGACGCAGCCAGACAACAGTCGCATAGGACAAGCACAAGGCAATATGTCATCTAGTTATGACGCGTCAGGGTATGGATATAATGGTCCTCCTGCGCCTGTTCCCGCGCCTTCGTTCAGTGCTTCGACCTTGGCCTCGGGTGTCCCCCCTTTGCCCATATATCAAGGTTGGAATCAAGATTCAATGCCATTGCCTCCCTTTAATCCTAGCAATAATCAGCAGTACATGGGATACGCTGATACAAACGCCCAAAACGCACATCACAATTCTCAATACTATGTTAGTCAACCAAGCCAGCCCAGCTATCAACCAAACCATCAGACTATTCCACAGCCACAGGCCTCACAGCCATATGACGAAGGTGAGGTGAGTGAGAGTGAATTTCGGGTCAACTCCCACCAGATGAACAACCATGCTGGACCACATGGGGCAAATCAGTATGATCGGAACGATTATGGCGAGCCCAGTTCGGCCTATAATGGAAGTGCAGCCCAAGCTGCACAAAGAGCTTATCAACCTGGTATTTACACACCCTCACAAATAGGCATATGTCTTTTTTGCTAATATAGACCCAGCAAACGGTTATAACGCCCCTCCTAGAGATTCTCCTCAATCCAGAGTACAACCAACCGATGCCTATTCCCCCTATGCTTCGCCAAAAGTACCCGAATATCCGGGCCAGCAAGCGAAAGGAAATACCCACAATCCACGCGCCAACAACTATACACGGGGTCGGGGTAATGATGGCCCTCGAGATAAAACTGGAGGAAGAAAGAACACTGCTCCCAAAGTTTCAGACGCCCAACCAAGTGCAAACACTGCAGGCACCCCGACAAGCGCGGATACTGCCGAACAGCAATCTTCTCTCCCCCCTCCACCAGCTTCCTCAGCTCAAGTGCCTAGTGCCACTGTTAGCAAACCTCTCGCGGAAGCTCGTAAGAAGGCCGAGAGCGCAGTCCTGAATCTTTTGCCTTACGGAATTCGCTATCAGAACTACGTTGATGAAGGTATCAGGGAAGAGCTGGTTGGGCGTATTTTTGATGATCTTCGCCAGCCGCGGGGACCAACCAAGGCCACCACAGAAGGCACTTCGAATGGAGTACAAATGGGAAGCCAGCAACCATCTTCAAATGGCAACTCAAATCAAACAAATGGCAAAAATGCTACGACAAATGGAGCTGGCCTGCCAAAGCTCGCTACCTTTCAGACTACCAGTGCCCCAACCACTGCGGCAATGACCGAAAAAGAGCGCACCCTCCAATCGAAAATGGAAGCTCTTCGAAAGTCGCGAGAAGAACGCGCCCAAAAGGCAGCCGCTAAGAGCACTGCGAAATCACCCATAGATGCTACTTCTCCTACTCTCCCAGCCCCAATTCAAACGCAACCATCTGCAGTGGCACCGCCAGCCAAAGTCCCAGTCGATGAACCTGAACCAGCGCCTCCATCACTACCTGCTCGCCCAAATGTTGTGGTTCCCTCCCAGTCGCCCAAGCAACCCGTCAACCCTCCTCAAGCTCCGGCCATACCAGGCCTGTTCCTCACTTCGACATCGACCGCTCCAAGTCCAGCGCCCCCACCGGTTGCTGTCCCAAGCACATCCGTTACGGCAGTTCAACCTCCAAGTAACCATCGCAAGCGACCAGTTGCTGCCGATTTTGAACAACCCACCCCGGTCTCAACCTTCAAGCGACCATTCGGCCATAACCGCAATGAGCAGCCGCTAGTAATTGACGTTAGTGAGGACGAGCTGGACTCCGACGATGAGGATGTCGAGATGGATCTAGAGTCTCAAGCCGATCAGGATTCGCCTTCTCAGCCTACTCGAAAATTGTCCGAGAATCGGTCTGGCACACTTCCCAATCTACCAGGTTTGGATTTTTCACGCAAACTCTTCAGCTCCCCGCCCAGTTCTGCTGCAAATACTCCTCCCGTATCACAAAATGGAGCCAAGTTCAACATCGGACGACCTGAAGTTCTACAACGCAAGGAAAGTGAGATTGAACAATTGAAGAAGAAGATTGCCGAGGCGGAGGCTAGGAAGAAAGCCCGACAAACCCCAACAGGTGGGCAAACACCTCGCGATGCCAACACTCAAAGCGTTAATGAAAAAGATGGCAACGGTGACGCGAATCTTGCCAGCAAGGTCGAAGCTTCAATGAAGATGCAACAACTGATTGGAGTCGTGGATAATCAGGTTCACTCTGATCAGCAAAAATTAGTGGAAACGCATGTTGCTGAAGCTGCAAATGAGGCGGAGTTAAAGAAGCAAGAAGAGGAGAGAAAACGACTTCGTCTTCAGAGGATCGCATCCGACCTTCCACTGGTTGATGCACAAGTTCAACAAAGTCAGACGAAACTAGAACAATTGAGAGCTGAAATGGCCAGACTTGAGGAAGAGATACAAAAGAACCTCGAGGCTAAGCGCCAAATGGCCGAGGAAATGGAACGCCTAGGTAGAGAGACTGAACAGCAACTCCAAACGCAGAGAGAAAAGCTCCAAGATTTGACTCGAGAGGAGATTGCCACCCATATCGGTTAGTTGTCGTCTCATATATTAACCCCATCTGCTTTCCCTTTCTTTAACTTTTCGCATCCAAGCGAACAATAACTTACTCTTCAGCCCCGACTCACCCATTGAAAACAGAAAGCGAGAGTTCTAGTGAAGCTCTAGCGACAGCCACAATCGAGGACCAACCCGAGAAATCGACCCAGGAGCCAGTACAATCCTCCGATGAAGTGATGACAGACGTTCCTGAGCCAGAGCAGCCAGTTACTTCAATTCCATCTCGTGACTCCGCCACTCGAGAGCTCGTCCCAGAAACGGCGGAAGCCGAGACAACCACTGTAGATGCCTCAGCACAGCAAGCCGCTGACCCAAAGCAACAAGTATCGACTGATCGGGCCCTCGAGGCTGCACTGCAAGAAGCAGTACGAGCCGAGGCGGATTCTCATGCTCAAGGTTACAGTGACACCGAGATGGATACCTCATTTGCCCCCGATCCAAACCAATTGGCTCCGGAATCTTGTTCAAACCCTGCCGAAGGAGAGAGACACAACCCAGAATATACTACAGTTCTAGAAAGCACAGTTGCGGAGGATATGGATGGTGATTCGGATATATATGAGCCTCCAGAGGCCACGCCACCGGTTGTTGCGCCTTCTCCCATTGAATCCCCCCCTTTCAGTCCTGCTCCTCCTGAAATCATTGAACCCGCAATAGCAGATGGGCCAATGCAGGTTAGTGATGAAAGTGAAAACGAAGGTGTACAGGAAATAGTTTTACGGGGCGAACCATCAAGAGTCGTCATGCCACCCGTCCAAGTAAAATACACCATGCATTCTCACAGAGTTCATTTGCTAATTGACACAGAGTAAGGTCGACGACAAGCCAGAACAAGTCCAGCTTTTTACGCCATATCAAAGTCCTCTTAAATACTTTCGCGCCTTCCGGTTCCATCCTAATTACAAGCAGGAAGTCGCAGGAGGATTGCGATCGCTAACATTCAGCAACAAAATTGACCCATTAAAGGAATTTTGCCAATTTGAATTGGCAGGAGGCATCTGCAATGACTCGACCTGTGAATTCCAACACTTTAAAGAAATCGGTCTCCCTGGTGCGTGGGTTGTTTAGAGCCAGCAGCAACAGGCTGGGCTTGATCCTTAGTATTGCCTCCGTCCCCCAGGCTGACTTTTGACTAGATGATGCTGTTTTGACAACCCTTGGTAGTCCTGATCAATTCAACGATGAGCAAAGAGAAAAATTCTGCGCAGGCCTACGAGGTGTCTTGACGGACCTGCGGGCCAGAAAAATCAAGGACTTTGATGTGATCGCATCGGAGATCATTGCTCATCGTTCCAAATTTCTCGGCGACAACTCGAAGATCCTCAACCTTGAAGATACGATCATCTAAATACGCATGCCCACCTACTCTCTACGTTCGACTTGTAAAATTACTAGATACATTTCTACTTTCCCTTTGTTTGTATGAAAAAAAAAACATCCCAGGAATTCCTTTTTCTTCTTGCTTTTGTTCTCTTCGACGCCAATAATTGGTTCGACGACTTCCTCCGAAATCTTTGGGTCTTTGGACTTTGGACCTCGGTGTCGAATCCGCTAAAGCATCGAAGTCCAGGAGTTCTTTTTCAGGCAATGAATGAAATGGCGTATGGAAAAGGTGTGTGTTTGCATGGTTACTGGTGTTTTTACTTTGCGATACCCTACGTTTGATCGGATATTCTTTTTCTCCGGAAAAAATGAGATGGTGAAGATAGTGCGACCTTGATGACGACCTCTTTTTCGGAAATTAGCTACAGTAGTTAGCGACTAGTCTGTTAATAGACGATAATACAAATACTTTGTTCTTTTTCCCTTGTAACTTGTTTTTGGATGTCTACTTTGTTTTGTGATGTGATCTCGACAATAAGATTACACTTTTTCCAGATTAAACTTTATATTCTCCACTGTCTTTGCAAATTTGAGCTGTTGCGCTTGATCAAGACCAGGGGTCGTACCTTCCCTTCTCCGTTGCGGGGGGTTCAATTGGGAAGTGCCAGCTAAGAGTATTTTCCGTCCCTGGAGAGCACGTGGAAGAGTGGAAGAGCGGATGAATAGTAAGCGAGTGACACAGCATCTTTTACAGTGTCACCTACTTCAGTCTCTTCAGATTTTTCTTGACTGCACTTTTTTACATTTTCCTGCAAGCAAAATGAGTTTCGTCGAAAAGGCCTTTTATCAACCACCGAAATGGCCTTTCTTTGCTTTGAAGTCGCCGTTCAAACTTTACCAACCTCTGACGGTGGGTGATCAGAATGGTTTAGATCCGATTCCTGAATCATTGGGACGTAAAGAGAAGCTGAGTCAAGCGGTTCGATACTTGATTTTATTTTGCGCGGGTTTCTTGAGCGCGGTTCTTCTCTTTCTTTTTAGCTTTTATTTTCAAGGGGGCATGCAGGATCGGAGGGAAGGACTTTTTCAGACTCCGAGTATGTATACCTTTTTTCTTGTGTGTGATTCTCTCACTCTCCTCCCTCCATCGTCAAAAGACGAAACAAACTCGGAAATCACAAAACTAATTAATACACTCCGCAGTCCCACTAGAACCCATCACCATCCTCCCCCAACTGCACGAATCATCCTGGACCAACCTTCTCCCCAACGGAGACGGCATGATATACATTCCAAAGCCCTCACAATTCGACCTTCCTCCCGGCCTCCCAAGCGGCACTCATGAACGCAAGAAATACGGGATCAGTTGGACACACCAAACACACTGTCTGATGATGATTCGGGATGAATATCGTCTCCTACTCACCAACGAAAGTAACTTTGTGAAGGGAGAGGAGAATTTGGATAGGGAGGGACGATATAGGTTTCATCATATTGGGCATTGTTTTGATTATTTGAGGCAGATGGTGGAGTGCAGTGCTGATATGACTGTTGAGTGGGCGGCGGATGAACCGGACGAGTTGGGGGGAGAGTATCATATTAATGGGTATGGGGTTGAACATCAGTGTCGGAGTCGTGTGAGTGATTATTTTCTTCTTCTTTTTTTGGCAATATCAATTTTATACTGAATAATTTTTTTATAGGAATTTGTTAGGGGTTTTATGGAAGGGCATCGTGCGCCGGGGAGTGGGCATAGTGATGTTCATGAGCATAATTACAATGTTTGATCTTGGGGAACAGCACTGTTGGGGAATTAAGTTCTTGTCTATGTCAAAAACTTAGTAGCGGGATCGGACGAGCTTGTTGGGATTTAATCAGAATCAAGGAGTGAGAATTTGCACCTCTACCTGTACGGGGATTTTGGATGGGGATATCATGAATTAGCAATGAATTAGTGTCTAAAAGAATCTTACTCATTCTTTGGACCAATGGCTGGTGTGGTCGAGCTCGCCTAATCTGTTTTCAGTTGCAGGCGAGGGTTACATAACATCAACGTCAACGTCTCGCAACCGCTCTTGCTTTCCCAGACAGGAATGGATGACTTTGAATTGTCGACTCCACTACCATGATACACTGTACACTCTGATGTATGATGAAAAAAGAGAGGTAGGGTAAGCTGGTCCCATTTTTGTTAGCTTAGTCTTATTCGTTCCATATTCCATCTAGACGTGAGTGGTACTTTTCAAACATGCCCTCAAAAGCGGGAAAAACTAGAGCTTTTTCGGACTTAACCTTCTAGGGAAAGTGGGTTTATTGAAGAGCAGCAGCCTACGTACACATTTCCGGATTCGCGTAAAAACGCCGCAAAAGTGGATTCTGGTACTCGCACGTTTGAAAAGTACCGCTCACGTCTAGATAGGATAGAGATTTTCCCACAAAGTTGCATAGAGCCGTGGCTATTCATTCCCCGCATTGTTGCAGTAGAAATATCACTTTTTCTCGGTCGTATTCAATTTCGGTAGAGCTTTCTCCGAGTTTACTATATTCTTAGTTTCAAGACGGGTATGCTAGTAAGGCCCATTTTTGCCTCCATGATGACATTTGCTGTTGAGCACCTGCCATAACTGGTAAGAAGCGGGTATTACTATCCATTTTACTCTTGATTATACGCAGCAGTTTGGAATATTTCAAAGTTGTCAGAGAAGGCTTAGGGGGATTAGAACTTTAGTTTCATGATTTTCCAAAAATTATCTTGGGTAATAAATCAGAGATCTTGTATAATTTTTCATAAGGTAGAAGCTGGAGACTAATGATAGGTTCACTTACTTGGTTTCTCCACCGAGCCAAAATGCGGCTGGGATGTGTATTTTTCTTTGCATGGAAAATGACGAAGTTATACAGGGCACAAACAGCTATCCTGCTTGCATCGACAACTGCATTAGCGGGGTGTTTAGGAGACGTTAGAAGTTATATCGCTAAGCATTTACTTAGCCCCGGGTAATCTTTGTCTGCACGGCGCACAACCAGTTTACTTGCATATGTAAAGCTAACGAGATGAAGAAGGTCTTGAGGATAACTAATCTTATAAGTGATGCACAGTAAGGCCCCTATTGCGCAGCTTCTCACTTTGTACATTGTAGGATTGGATACCTAGTGCTGACCGAGGATTGCGGGTGGGTGAGAGTTGTTGTATCATTAAGGAATGCAGCTCGGGCTTATGTCTGTAAGCGCCACGTCGCAGCCTGTAGTGTAATTGGGCATAGCGCCACCCCACCCAATATGCAACCATGGAGGCTCAAAACCGTTGAAAAGCTTCAATTACGGACCCACAATTGCTGACCCCCGCCTTCCTTCCCACAACTCAATTTGATCCTTCGCGGGAGTTGACCTCTTCAATGAGGGGCGCTAGATTTCACCTTCTCGTAGCATTTGGGGTATTTGCCGCTCCAATCATCTAATCGTATATTCGTAACAGTAACCGTGCTCTCTATTCCTTCTTCTCTTCCTTCGCAAGTGCCAGCTCTCGTTTTCTCTCCTGTCTCGCCTTCCATTCGTCTTCTAGCATGGAGAAGGAGAGGTAATCGTGCCAGCCACCATTGAACCACAACAGCTCCCTCTTGCAACCCTCGTATGTGAACCCTAACCGCTCGTACAACTCTCTCGCCCCCTCATTGTAGGAAAATGCTTCAATCCCCACACGATGTAATCCGGCAATCCTAAAAGCCCAGTCCAAGGCCCACTCAATCGCCTCCCCGCCATACCCCTTGCGTCGATACGAGGCAAGAATGTCAATGCTGATGAATGAGTTTCGATGGTGCGCCTGACTGGGTTTGGTATCCGTGAGGTAGATGCTGCCGATCGGGAGCGGGGCGTGGCCCTCGGGTTGAGGCAGACAGATGACAACGCCGAGGAGAGTCTTGTCCTGGACATATTTCTTGTGCTCGAGACTTTCTTTCTTCGTCATGGGTTTGAGGAGACCGGTGTCGGAACCTGCACATGCTGCTGTGTCGCACTGGATAGCGTGGAAGAATGCTTCGTCTTCGGGGGTGTCTTCCACGGCGCGGTAGATTAGTCGAGGGGAGGAGAAGACGTCCGCGATGCCGGTTGCCATGTTTGTTGATGTGGAGATGTTCTAACTGGGAGGAGGAATAAAAGAAGCAGTGCAAGAGTTTGACATCTGTTTATGGGTGGACCGTTGACCGGGTGGCGGATACTCCACTCTGTAAGATTTACGTACGGACGGGAGCGGCCCGCTGAGGTACTCGGAGGTTCCCCCGTACTCCACGGTGGATCAATTTAGTGGGAGAATAACTCAAGACAACCACAACGTCAAAGATACCCGGTAATCCACCAATGAAAACAGATAAAACTTCCTCCTAAGCGACACGTTATCTAATTAGAAAAATTCTTAAAGCGATAAGGCGTTGTCGAGTTTTACAAGTCTCTTTCTCCGGCGATCCTTCAAGACCAAACGATTCAGACTTTGATTTTATTTTCTTCTTTAGGAAACGTCAGCTGCAAGACGACAATTGTCACCAAGTGACATGTGGCGACCGGGTTGCCAATCCCACGTAATCAGTCGAGGGAATTACGTACTTGTACTGCGGCTAAAAAGGTCGAATTCTCGCTTAGACCCGAAGAAGTTGAACGAGCAACGACATCCATCGATGATCGAAATGCAATCGGGTTTCTACGATAGTACTACATTTTAATTCAGTCTAGTGTCCGCTCGTCTTGCATTCTCAATACCACCTATTATTTGCTTTCGTTTGCTGTTCTCTCCACTGGATCTGCACAATGAGTATACCACAATATCACACGAGCACATATGACGAACATCTCAAGAGGGGAACGAAAAAGAGTCTCGGAAAACCAATCAGTTTGTATTTGCAGCTATCTAATTTCCAAGACTTTCCATTGTTCTGATTGTCGATACCTTTGAAGTTCCGTGCAACTCCAATGTATCGGCTATGCCGAAGCATTTACTTGCCATACTATGATTCTGTCAGCTTGTAGTTGAGAGTGGGATAGAGAGTCTTACCTTGGCCAAATCCTCGTCAGTAGCGCGCTTTCCATACTTGGCAAGGTCCTCATCGGTTGCTCGCTTTCCGTACTTGGCAAGATCCTCATCAGTAGCTCTCTTGCCATATTTTGCAAGATCCTCGTCAGTTGCACGTTTTCCGTACTTGGCAAGGTCCTCATCGGTTGCACGCTTGCCATACTTGGCCAAATCCTCATCAGTTGCTCGCTTTCCATACTTGGCGAGGTCCTCGTCGGTAGCTCTCTTGCCATATTTTGCAAGATCCTCGTCAGTTGCACGTTTTCCGTACTTGGCGAGGTCTTCGTCAGTAGCACGCTTGCCATACTTGGCCAAATCCTCATCAGTTGCACGCTTTCCGTACTTAGCAAGGTCCTCGTCAGTAGCGCGCTTTCCATACTTGGCAAGGTCCTCATCAGTTGCACGCTTTCCGTACTTAGCAAGGTCCTCGTCTGTAGCCCGCTTTCCGTATTTCGCAAGGTCTTCGTCAGTGGAACGCTTGCCATATCTTGGTGTACATTAGAACGGGCGGTGCAGGCAGGGAGATTGAATAGAGATTCTACTTACTTAGCGAGGTCTTCATCAGTGGCACGCTTGCCATATTTTGCGAGATCCTCATCAGTGCTGCGTCCGTATCTTGAATTTTCGGTGTCAGTTTTTACCAATTAAGCTCATCAACTGTGTACTGACTTGGCCAAATCTTCATCCACAGCCCGAGCTACGAGAATTGGAGGTTGAGCAGCTCCCTGTAGTAATGGAGCAGCAGCTGCAAGGGCTGGAAGCAACAAGAGCAATTTGGAGAAATGCATATTGAAGTATTGCTTGAGTGTTTGGTGTCTCAGTTGGAAGTTGAAGATGAAGTTGAACTGAATGTTGGGAAATCTGAAGTTGCCGTTTTTATAAGTATAAGAGCTTAGTCCTCTATGAATCCGAGAGTGGAGTAATGACGATATACAAAACGATGCAACATGCAATCCAACGACACTCATCATGCTTCAAAAGCACATATTACCACATTTGCCTTTTCAGGAATGTTGCTATTCACATATGCACGTCGTTTCCCTTCCAGGAATGTCATTTCTCACCTAAACGTCCCGATGGTGCCTTTCGGTCCTTTGCAATGCAGATGTTTTGCTGCCGAAATGGCGGTCAAAGATCCTTCATGCACTCCTCACAAGCTGTTCTCCAGTGATCATGTTTTACCACATCATGCATGTAGCTTACGGGGGTAAATATACTACGAAATAGTCTTGCAGATACAGGACGACTAGTGGCGGCGGGGCGTCGTAAGCTCGTTCTCTTCGTTCTCACCCCTCGTTCTCAGAAAGAATCTCCGCTGATACAATAACTCAAAATTGTTCGAATACCTTCTCACGACCAAGTGAGCATCCCCCTTCCGAAATTTCCACAAAAAAAAAAACTCTCTATGTCGGAACCCAAAAAACATGACGCCTCCGAAGAGGGCTCGAATTCAAGTTCCTCTCTCCTTCTACACGACCAACAAGACTATGGCTTTGAAGAAGATATCCTGCCAAAGAAGAGATCACGAACATGTCTAAGACCACTATATATTCATATCTTAATATTTGTTTCATACACAATCGCTTTCATTTCCATGGCCAAGACACTACGAGGTCAAAACTGCCACCCCGATATGATCTTTTGTAAGTTCAAATTCATGATTCTCGTTTACTTTTTCTAACAAAAGCCAGCACCTGCACGATCAGCAGTTAAATACGAGCTCGTCCATGCAAATAACGACCTCATGAAAAAGTCACCATACGCAGGCTACCCAAGCCCAGAAGGCGATGCGGCATGGCGCGAACTGCTACACAATTCCAACATCCGTATCTCAGGCGAGGAGTTGAAGAAATTGAATCGCTCAAGTATACAATTACAAGATGGAAGTGGCGACTTCTTTGGCGGGTTGAGTGCACATCATCATTTGCATTGTATAAAAAGTGTTCGAAGGGTGTTATATCGCGATTACTACGGGTTACCCGAAGAGGATTGGATGTGGAGTCATCTTGGTAAATTTCCTTCTCTTCTACAATTTAAATATGACTGACATTTCAAAAAGACCATTGCCTCGAAGACCTCCGCCAAGCAGTTCAATGCAACGCAGATTTTAGCATCATAACCTACGACTGGCTCCCCAATTACCGTCGTCCCTGGGCAAACTTCAAAGTCGACGGGGAATGTGCGAATTGGGAAGCTCTCGATAGTTGGGCTGGGGATCGATTTTTCTCATTGTTTGATGAGAAGAGCTTGGTGCATCCGGAGTTGGGAATTAGTTATCCCATGGTTAATGGTGAGCCGACTATGGATAGTACACCACACCCCCAAGTCGAGGATATTCAGGCCTTGAGGGGTGGAACGAATCCGAAGGATGTGATCTATGACCCGGAAAAGGGGGAGAGTAGTGTGGTTTGGGACAAATTGTGGGACAATTTGGAAGAGCAGAGTTAAGTGATTGCATTTGGTGTACTTTTATGGTGCTTCTTCCATCCTAGAATATGCGGTATGGACGTTTTCTTTAATTAGTTTGCTAAAAGATTCTACGAAGATTTGTATAGTTTTTCTTTTTTATGTTTTCTCCTCGGCGTGACAGGGAAAATCAACTCAATCCTTGGTTCGCATCAGCAGACTGAAGCTCTTCACCTTTCTTCGTGATGTTAATTGTTACGGCATCCTGGATATACTAATAAGTTATGGCATCCTGGATATACTAAACTCTAAAAACGACTAAATTGTAAATCGTAAATCGCAAATCGCAAAGTTTACTTTTTATAGAGAGGAGTAGAACGTTAGATAAATTTTCTTGCTATCTTATATCTAGCTATATAAAATACCTCGGAGAAGAAGTTCTTTGGTCTGTCTTCTCTCTCTTCTTCTATACTGTCTTCCTCTTAATCGTTGGCTTAACTAACCTATCTGTTTACCTACTACTAACTACCCCTCCTTAGGTGACTGGGAAGGTGGTAGGTGGACCGACGATTAATATTGTCTCTTTAATGCTGTTGCCTCCTTAATATCGTTACTAAATAGATAAATATTAGAGAGAGGGGGTTTAGAGAGAGGGGAAAGTAAGTAAACATTTAGGGAAAATGATTTTCCTAGCATAGGTAAGGTGAGTTTAGTAGTAAACATATTTTCCCCTTTAATACTCCCCCCTACTTCTGTACTCTTCTTGTGATATGTGGAGGCCTTGTAGGTCATGTGACCTTTCGTCTGATCTAAGGAAGTCTTCATCTGCTATTATAAATCAATCAGGAATTGATTAATTCTAGTGGATGGAAATTACAGAGTTAACGGAGTTTGCATAATATTAGGGTTTAGGAGCTTCTATAAAGCGAGGCTTCTCCTGCACCTCTAAGAAGGGGCAGAGATTAGTTCTGTACTGAATCTGATACTTGTTTACCCTCATATGAGATTCAATTTGACTTATTGCCTACCATCCACCTCACACTTCTATACTGTTGGAATACTGGCATGTCGATGCTGCCAAGGAGTCGAGCATTCAGGAGTCCAAGTCACGTTTTTCTCCTAAGTCACGTTTTTCCCCACATAAGTGATACATGTTTTGTATCACTTCTCAACACTCCTTTTACTCATTGTCCGAAGCACTTGTAGATAGAAGATTACACATAATTTATAGGAATACAAGAGACATTAATATTCCACTGTATGTACACACAAACCTAGCTAAAGTCAAGACTAACACTAATCAGTGGTTGAATAGACTACAGAACAGTTAGGACACTTACTACAAGAAGAGATAGTTTGTACAAATCTCGAAATTCTCAGAATCTAGAGCTTGTATAAATTATGCTAGAGGAAATCAAAGAGTTTTATTTTAGGTCAAGCACAAAGTTACTTTGACTTAACTACAAAGTAAGAGGTATAGAAGATTTTCAAGAAATTAAGAAGAAATCAAGTACAAAGTCACTTTAACTTAATCTCAGATAGATTCTATGTCTATTACATAAAACTAACACCTATATAATACACAAAAGACATTACACAAAAGAATTAAGAAAAAAAAAAAATCAAGTACAAAGTTACTTTAACTTAATCTTAGACAGATTCTATGTCTATTACACAAAAACCAACACCTGTATAATATACAAAGACATTACACAAAGATGTTTCTATTTCCTTCTTTGTTAACTTACTTATTAGACAAGAAGAACTAAGGAAAAACACTTAACTTAAGTAATCTAGAGTAATATATAGAACTATACTTAAACAATTACATTACTCTCTTGATTTTATAATATAAACATTACAAGTATACAGACTTCAACCTATAAGAGGAGTTTAGAGAAAGTCTTAAAGAATAGATAATAGAAATTCTAGAGAAAACAAATTAACTTACTCTAAAAGAGCTCTATATATACCTAGTTACACATAGAGTTTAGGTTAGACAACAAGTAGAATTAATATCTTTCACAAAGATATTATATAATATTCTTACCAAGGAGATATAACACAAGTAGATAGAGGACAAGATTAAAGAGATACTAGAAGTAAGAAAAGAATTTACTTTATAGCTAAATCTAGAAATCCAAGGACCTTCTTAGATAAATTAACTTCTACAAGAGAAAACATAAGTTTATATACTACTAATAAGATAATTAACTTAATATAAAACACCTTGTCTACTAATATAGCTATATAGGTAATTTAATAATAATCTATACCTCTTACTTTACTAAGAATCTATAATCTAATCTCCTTCTATATAACAAGAATAAACTTTTCTAAACAATCTACCTTATTAGATAAATCAATCAAGAATACTTAGAGACTTAATAAAAATCTATATAAGTAATAAGAAGAAATATAGAGAAGAGAAGTATAATATCTTAGATGTAAAGCTACAAGTGTTTTATGACTACTATATAAAGGTTAGATTACTAGAAGACTACTTTTACTTAGTATTCTCTATTATACTTAAAGAAAGAGTAAGTGCTTTCTACTATAACAAGATCTCTAGAAGACTATATACCTTTGATACTATAACACAAATAACAAGGACCTACTTTAAGACAAAGGAGAGACAACAGAAATACTTAACTAAATAGAGAGTAATAATACTACCTTATATAATAATAAAATACTCTAAGAAAATACAACTAGAGTGTTTAGAAATACTTTTTAATACTCTCTGTATAGCTTAGTAGAGTTTATTAACTAAGTATTAAAACAAGTACAACCTTCGAGATTAAGTACTTAATACCTATAATAGTATTCTAGAGTATTATCTAGTAATGTTTAAACTAGCTCTAATATTTAAAGGTATATATGCTAAACTATACTTAGTAGTTAAATAGTTTATATAGGAGAGAGAACTAAGAGACTAGTTAGTTTTCTATTAAGAAGAAGAGGAAGATAATCTGTTAGTATATTAGATAGATTAAGTATATAGAGGCTAAGGATAATTCACTTCCTGTGTAAACATTAGAGGTAGAGGAGGATTACATAACAGAGGAAATTTTCAAGGAGGCTACTAAGGCAACTTTAACAAACCTAGAAATACTTAAGGGAATCTAGAAAACAGAAACTCTTTATAGAATAACAGTAGTTTTATAAGAAGATAGAACAGCTATATAAAAAAAAAATACTATATATATAGACAATTAAGATACTAGTTAATAAGATATATAGAAGAAGAACAGAAGAAGTTATATAAACAATTTATAACAGATAACATAACATTAAAAGAAGAATTCCAATAATTTCTAATAGATTTTAAAGAAACTTTAGACAATAATAAAAATTAACAATAGATAATATTATTAGATATTAAGGACCTATTATATAAAACAGAGACCTATCTTATAGAATTAGGCAAGGTTAACAAGCTAAAAACAATATTAGCCTTAAATAATTAGTTCTATATATATATAATAACTAAGGAGGATGTCTTTACTTAACCTATAGAGACGTCAGCTTTTACTTTTAAGGATTACTATTCTTTAGGTATCTTTTAAGAGATTATACTAGATAGTAGAACATCTAGAGTATTAATAGTAGAAGAACTACAATTCCTAGCTCTTTAGAAATTAAATCTAAGAGTTAATATAAGGTAGATAGTAGGCAATAAGTTAATTTAAATCTTTTTAATTTAGTATAGAACTAATCTCTACTTCTCCTTAGAGGTATAGGAGAAGTCTTGCTTTATAGAAGCTTCTAAGCTCTAATATTATGTTAACTCTGTTAACTCTATAAACTTTATCTACTAGAACTACTTAATTCCTGATTGATTTATAATAGTAGATAAAGACTTCCTTAGATTAGACAAAAGATTATATAACTAATACAGCCTCTATATATTACAGTTAAGCTTAATTATATAAAAGCTAGAGACTATTACATTTGATTTAGAAAAGAGTTAGTAGTAGTACAAGGAATAGTAGATGTTAATATACTACTTAGATAAATTACTTTTTATGTTATATCTATAAATACTCTATTCTTGTATTATATTTAAGACATAAACAAAATAAGAGTTAAACTAGACAACTTAGCAAATCTCTTAATTTAAGAGGAAAAGATTATACTAATTATACAGAAGTAGAGTTATCTATAGATACTGCTATATTATATAGAAGAGGCTATTACTTATAGTTACTTAACTAAAGTTAAACTCAGACAGATACATTAATGATTTAGTTATCTATCTATATAAAGACTAGCGAGAGTACTACAAAGAGCTAGATATAAAGATATAAATTATTATATAATCAAACATTTAATAAAGTTTTACAAGTAATGTTAACTCTACTTAAAATTACTAGAATAATTTAAATTTACTCTAAAGGACAACTATAATTTTAACTACTCTATAATTATTAATATACTTTATTTAGACAGAAAACCTATATTACAAGCTATAGACAAAGCAACTATATTTAATGTAGCAAGATTCTTAAAAGATATATTAGCAAAGACAGCTTAGAACACTATATAGATTTGCTAGATTAATATATATCAAGGACTACTAGACTACTTTATATATAATATAGAAAAGAATTTCTTATCTATAGAATTTAGACAACATATAAGGTCAATAGTAATTAAAGTAAAAGAGGTGCTAGTAGAGGCTTATAATAGTATTAGCAAAGTTAAATAATACTATACTTCTTTGTAATATATATATAAGATTTTCAGAGATAAGCTATAAGATAAGAAGCTTAATAAAGAGATAATTTTGTAAATAGCTGTTAAAGTAGTCAATGACATAGTAGGTCTAGACAGCCTTGTACTAATACTTCTTGTCTTTAGAGTATACCTAAGACTTATAGATTAGGACTCTCCTTTACTAGTAATTATTAAAAGAACTAAAGCTGTTTGTATAGTAATAAAAGAAGTGTAACAGTTATATATAAAACAACAAGTCTAAGAAGTACTTATAACAAGAAATAGTCTAAGTATAGCTAAAACTTTAAGTTTACTAATTTAGTTAAATATATAAGTCTAGCATAAAAAGAAAGGCTAGAGAGGTATATACAAACTAATCACAATTAACAGAGAATCTTGTACTATTAAGATACTATATAGACTAATAAAGTTTTGTTCTATAGTTGTTAAACCTTTCTATAAAGAAGAGCTACAAGAGAAACAGATAATGCTACACTAAAAGGAAAACAAAGTTCCTTAAAGAAAAGAGTCTACTACAACTACAGACAAGTAGAAAGTTAAGAAGATTTATATAACAAGACTAGTTGTTAAGATCTCTATATGAAAACATTTTATTCAAGATTAAGAAACATACTTAGACAACATTAAGGACCTAGACAACTAATTTATAACTATAGTATAGAAAGAGATTAATATCTTAGAAATTTTTATTACAAGGAAAGAGAAGGTAGACTTAAAACTATTAATTAACCTTAGGAGACATAGAGTAATCACAACTCCTAGACAACTATTCTAGATATCTTAGAAACAAGAGATTAATACTCTAATTACAAAAGAAGTATTTGAGTTTGTTTTATATAATCCCAAGGTTTATATAAAAAGAATCTTTAACTTAAGACTTGTAAATAAAGTAAAAGAGAAGGTAACTAAGAGTCTATACAAAAAATTATAGCTTGTAATTCAAGTATATAACAACCAAGGAAAGGAGATGATTTTAACATAATCTCTAATAATTCAAAGAGTAAGCTAACAAGTAATTGTTACTCTTGTACCCTTACTTATAAAGCAAGGAATTAAGCTACTACTTTAAGACATAACATAAGCTTATATATAGTTAATAACATTTCTCAACTACTAAATCCTATATTAACTTCTAAAAGAATTAAGTAAGTAGTTTCTATAGAACACTATTATAATTGTTCAAAGACCTTTGTATAGAATCCTAGAAGCTAGAACTCATTAGTAGGCTATATACTATAAATACTATCAAGAAAAGCTATCTATGTTAACATTGTTATATAACCTATGTCTTCTTGTTACAACTACAAAAGAAGTATTTAGAGTTATAGAAATGTAAACAGATAATATATTAATTCTCAGAGATAATTTTTTTATAGACCTAGAGAACAAGAAGCTTATAAAGACAAACCTGAGTACAAAGCTAGCTAAGATACTTTTAGACAAAACACTATTAATATTTAATAGCTATATTCTTTGCTAAGAAGAAGATATAATTATACTTATATAAAAAGGACAAGAGTTAAAGATCAAGCTAATTAATTTAACTTTAGACGATTTTCAAGGCTAGTACAGGGAACAGCGTGCCTGTAGAGTATATATATCTATAATTTACTAACTAGAAGCTGTATTTAACCTCTCTGTTATAGCCTAGCACTAAGAGCTATTGAAAGAAGATATTATAGCTCTTAACAAACGCCTCTAATAGTAACTAGATAACCTTAATCACAGCATCAAGTATATAAGCCTTGACTTAACTTATACAAAGCTCTTTATATTTGTAGATAGATTGTTTACAAACAATAAAGACTTAAGTTTCTAGATTAGATATAAAATTATTCTTACAAACAAGATTACTAATACTCTATACGAAAAGAACTTATTTAAGCTAAGAGGCAACCTGATTTATTATAGTAGTATAAAAAGTAAGTAAGTTACAAGAAGTGTATTAGCATCAGAGGTTTATAGAATAGTAGGAGGTATTAACATAGTAATTACTATTAATATAACTATTAAGATAATCACAGACTAGCTTAAACTCCTATTAACTCTAATTATTATATATACTAATTTATACTTGTTATATAAATGTCTTGTCAAGCTTAGAACTACAAAAGAGAAGAGATTAATAATTGATATTATAGCTATTTGCTAATTATATAAGCAAAGAGAACTCATGGAGATAAGATAGATTAATAGACAAGATAACCTAGCTAACACAATGACAAAAGAGACACTAAACAAGGCTTTAGAGAGGTTTATTAATATAAACTAACTAATTATATAAGTAGAAGAATAGGTGAAGAGAGAGGAGAAGTAAACTTATATATTTTTAGAGTTAAGGTGTTTGTATAGATGTTTAGGATTTTTATAGCAGGAGTTCTAGGAGTAGACCTCTTCTTTGTTTCTTACTTAATACTTATCTTAGACACTACACAAAGGTTAAAGAGAAATCTAAGTCTCTACTTAAGGGAGTCTACGTACAAAGCCTGACAGACTTAGCAAAAAGACACAAGCAGAGTACTTGTAAACAGAAGGAAATAGTTTTATACACACTATTAGACAAGAACAATAGCTACCACAGAACTAGGAGAAGGACCAGCAGCAGAGACAGCTAAAGAGTTGTCAGGGTCAGCTAAACCCTTGTCGGGATTATTGTTGTCTAAAGGAGGAGAAGGAGGAGGAGAAGCTTTAAAACAACAGCAAGTACTGTGATCCTGCTACTTGTAATTGCTACAAGTGTTTCTAAAATGTCTAGGGAGGCTAACGTAGAATGAGAACAGACAAAGACTACAACAACTATACTCTATGTAGGTTACAGCAGCAACAACCCTGCGAGACTAAATAAGGAGAGCGTTGATATATAAGGGACAATAGGAGGTGATTTGCTGAGTAGTAACAGCTCCTGGGACAAATGTAATATCCTGACCTAGCAAAGCTAGGACAGCGCGCTAGCGAGAGTTGTAACAAACAGGGGCGAGCTGTTACTAGCTAACATAGAGGACGTGGGCTTGTGTAGAGTCGAATAAAACTAGAGCCCTATAGATATAAAGGGATTAGTAACACTATGTCTGTACAAGAGAAGAGAGTAAGAGAGAGACAAAAGACTTATATAGTAGAAGTGGGTTCTTTTTTAGTGAAAGTGAGTTTTTCGACAGAAGCTAGCTTTTTGTCCAAAGAAGGGAGACAGGAGGGTATTATATACTCAGAATCAGACAACGTCTCTAGAGTCATATATATAGGAAGCTGTTTGCTCCTTAGCATTACGTGTGCGGGTCACATAACAACAACAGACAACGTTGAGTTAGCTATCTACTTATCTTATACAAAACTGTTTTATACAAGAAAGAAAGAGTTACTAGTGTTGGAATACTGGCATGTCGATGCTGCCAAGGAGTCGAGCATTCAGGAGTCTAAGTCATGTTTTTCTCCTAAGTCACGTTTTTCCCCACATAAGTGATATATGTTTTGTATTACTTCTCAACACTCCTTTTACTCATTGTCCGAGGCACTTGTAGATAGAAGATTACATATAATTTACAGGAATACAAGAGACATTGATATTCCACTGTGTGTGCACACAAACCTAGCTGAAGTCAAGACCAATATATACTCATCTGTCTCTCTCCCTCTCTCCCTCTCTCCCTTTTTCTTATCTATCAACAATTTTTCTCTCTTCTTAAGAAGGTAAGAACTAGAATGTCACGAATCACGTGTCGGCACGTGATGAGTAAGTCCAGGCGGCGCCCTGACAGGACAAGATACTATTGAGTAGTTATAGCAAATAGGGATCGCTTAGAGTAGCTAAGCGATCAGGGATTTTCATTACATACAGATCACGTGGTACGAGGGTTGCTTGGAGCGATGAGCGACCCAGAAAAACAAAGGTTCTATATATGACTGGCACGTCTGCCATTAGATAGGAGCTTCGTGCTCAACTTAGTTATCAATCTAATCATCTTGTTTGACTTCTTTGATACAAGTAACGAGTTCACTTCTAAGTGAACAACCCGGCGCGTTTTACCCTCTTCCAGCATACCAACCATCAAGACTTAGTCACCTTTGTTTAGCCAGTTAGGCAGTTTCGTTACATAGAAGCAAAAGATATGTAAAGCAAGAGCGGGAAAACCTACCTCGCTCCCCCTACCTTCTATATTACGTATTATAGCTAGAGATTAAGTTAAGTAGCGTGGCCTTTCTATTAGAAGGAGAGAGGAAGATAAAGTAGGGAATATAAGAATATAACATAAGGAGTTGTCTAACTTAAGAAATTCTTAAACTTTATACTATAAAATATTAACTTTTACGATTTGCAATTTTCGATTTACGATTTAGTTGTTATTGGGGTTTGGTAAATTTAGGACGCCGTATAAGTCGGAATTGACTAAATTACAAATTATTATATACTATCTACTTATTCTCTTGCTCTTTTACTCTCTTGTTACTAAAGTTAAAAAGAGATAGAAGAATATAATAATACTCTCTTACTCTCTTGCTCCTTATTCTATTCTTCTATGTATTATGTTATTGTTGTTACATATTCCTGGTGAATAGCACCTTCCACGACAGCCTAGTTGATCCAGGTGCTTCGGCTTATGTGAGTGGCTTGCCACTCACATACTTAAGCTCACAGGATCCGACCTCTCTTTACCTTTACTCTTCATGCAATAAAGATATAGGAATACAACCACTTATTGCATCACACTTTATGACTACCAAGTCATACCAACAGTTATATAAGAGAGCATAGGAGAGAGGGGGGAGGGAGGAGTAACAGAGTAAGTAAACATTCTAGGCAAAGGTTTCCCCTAGCGTAGGTAAGGAGAGTTTTAGAAATGTGAGAGGCCAGACCTCGAACAACTCAAAGGTGTGGTTTCAAATATTCAATTAAGAAGTGCATGAAGACTACATACATGCAAGCTCTTCCTATATATAGAGAGAGAGGAAGAGCTTCTGGAATATTCCAAGAAACTGCTTGGCAGTGGGGTAATGGCCAGTGCTGAGCAGGGACTTTGGTCAGTGCTTAGCGAGATTATCAGTGCTTAGCGAGGGCATGGCCCGAGCCTCTATCATGGGTTCCAACCCTCACAAGAAAGTAGTAAACATTACCCTCTACCCTTCCCATCTTCCCCTCTTATCTCCTCTGCCTCTCGCCTCCTCTCTCTCTTATTTTTCTAGAAATAATAGGAAGAGTGTAATATAATAGTTAGGTAATAGTAAGGATACTATAGTGAGGGAGTAATAGCGAGGTGTAATGTTACTACTATATATATGACACTTGATATCCCTTTATATTTTATAGTTGAGACTGTCTAGTCTTAATGTAGATAGCTTTGTAGGTGTAGGATAGTAAGAGGGGAGGGGGGAGAAAGAGGGAGAGAGAATTTGAATTAAAAACTTTTCTATTTTATGCTTATAAAAAGTTATACTTTGCGATTTGCGATTCCCTATTTACGATTTAGTTAATCTGAATTTTTAGTGCATTCAGGATGCCATAATTGTCTCACTTTTAATTAGACAATTCATAATCGTGATCGTGCTCTCTATTCCTTCTTCTCTTCCTCCGTAAGTTCTAGCAAATCCCTCCAGTCAAGCCTTTTCTTATTTTTCTAATATGAAAAAGAGTGATAAATCGTGCTAGCCGCCATTGACAAAAGCTCCCTCAAATCCCATCCCAATTCCCCTGCTACTGGTACTGCACATTCAAAAAAAAAAATACCCCCCACTAATTCTCCTCAACCTGATTGTCTCTGAAATCTCAGCCCTTCAATGCGGTGGATAATAAATCGACAAGGTTTAGAGAATCAAGAAATAGAGTTCTTGATATTCCTAGACCTGCTCGAACAATGCTTTCAAATTTACAAGATTATCCAATGAAGGCAGCTGTAAAAAGACTAATGGCTGAATCTCTTATATATATCTCATCGTGAGTCCACATCTACAAAACCAAAAAAAGCAAAATCAACTCACTACAATCCACCCACCACCTCTCTAACCATAAACTTCACAAAACCCTCAAGTCTGGAAAATGAACCTAACATCCTCATCACTCCTCACAGTCCCCTCCCCACCCGTATCCCCAGCAGCAGCCCGTTCCCTCTTCGCCCTATTCTCCTTATTCAAGAAAAACCAAAGTAGACTCGTATTCAAAATATTCGCACACAAATACCCCAACGCAAACCCATGACCCAAAAACCATCTCGGCGCAGTACTAGGTCGATAAAGCTGCGTCCCCAAAACCGCTCCCAAATTCCCAATAGTGATAGTCATCGCCGTAGCCGTCGCCCGCTTTGATTGTCCCGACACATTGGCTGCTGGCCAGGAAAGAACGATAGCTGTGGAGGGGTAAATGCCGGCGGCTGCGAAGATGGTTCCGACGTATGATACGCCGGGTCTGTTTTTGGTTGAGAGGAGGATTATGTAGCCTATTATTGAAATAGAGGTTGAGCCTAGGATGAAGGGGGCTCGCTTATTTGTTTTCTCGGAGAAGACGGCTACTACGACTGTGAGGATCGTGGCGACGGCGTAAGGAGGAACTGTCAGGAGTTGGGCTTGGGCCGCTGTATAACCAAGCTGTTTAATAATAGTCGGGAGAAAAAGCGAGAGTGTGTAAAGCGGTAACGACATGGTGTGGAATCCGAAACCATACATCCAGCATTTATAATCTTTCAAGGCTGAGACGACATTTGCCCAAGTGAATTTCTCGTCGTTGGTAGCGTCGGAGTCCCCTTTTAGACGGGCGTGGATGTATGCTCGCTCAGGCTCGGTTAGGAAGGGTGCTGTATCTGGATAATTGTGGATGAAGAAGTAGGCGGCGAGAGCGACAACGACTGTCAAAAGTCCTTCCTGTGGTATGAATTAGTAAGTTGTAAAGTATCAAGAAAACAATTTGAACCCACCAATATGAAAATCCATTGCCATCCTCCTAAACCTCCGGTTCCTCTCATGAAACCAATTCCATAAGCAAGAATTCCACCAAAGGCACCAGCCAATGACGCAGCCGAGAAGAAAAGAGCAACTCGATAATGAGTTTCAGTTCTCTTATACCACATTGAAAGATAGAATACCACGCCGGGGAAAAGACCGCTTTCTGTGACACCCAGGAAGAAACGTGCTGCAAGAAAGCCTCCTAGATTTTGAGAAATTCCCATGAGAGTTGCGACAACACCCCATGCTAACATCAAGGTTGGAAGCCATATTCTGAAAAGTTTGAATTAGCAAGCTTTTACTTTCTTACATAACTTCACATGCCCCCCTAAAGCCCAAAAATAGATGGAGAGAATGGAGACTTACTTTGGCGTCGTCCTCTTCAAAACAATATTACACGGAATCTCAAACAGCACCTAATACCCTATTAGCCACTTTCCCATCATGCTTCTCTACCGCACGAACTCACATAACCAATAAAATAAATTGTCAAAGTAAACAAGTATTGATTCCCCGTAATATGCAAATCCGTGGCCAATCCATCAATTCTCGCATTTCCAACTGTCATTATCGGTCAGCACAATATCCCACAAACCACTTATCCTCCTTCCTTATCTTTCGTCTCCCCTGGGAAGTTTTCTAACACCCCCAACAGAACACAAAACAGAAGAGATCAACATACCATTACTCCGATCCAAAAAACTCAACAAGTAAAGCAAAGTCAATCCAGGAAGTAACTTCCAATCCAACTTCCTCAGCAAAGCCTTCTCACTTATCCCATCAGGATTAGTATACGAATCCAACGAACTACTATCATTCCCGTTCCCTTTCCCATCGATGACTTCCTGTTTCTCGGAAACAATTGGTTGTTCTGTCGTCATCGTGAAAGACAAGAAAATCGCGAAATATGAAGTACAGAAATATAAATTAAAACCTCCCAGGAAAGAAACACAGTTAAAGTAACAAAAAGTAAGATCAAGAAGTCCCCCTCACAAGACAGAAAAGCCCATCTCCATACCTACCCCATATATCGCAACACACAACCTGCATATGACGAGCAACCCCAAGTAACAAATAAACAAGGATAATTCCCGTTGCTTACCCCCTCAGCCCTTCCCATTGCTCTCTCCGATACCACGGCTTTCTAGCTCTCCGGTCCCAAACGCTGCGGCCTTCATAATCGAAGCTTGTTCATTGGAGTGATAAGGAATCTCTCAGTCTCTCACCAATAAAATGCTTGCCTTGCGAGATTTCATGATGTTTTGTGGATGTAGAGACAAGGTTGGGAGTGGTTAGCGGATTACGAGACTTGATGTGTGGATGTCGTGATTTTCATGAACCTAGATCCAGTTGTGGCTTTTAATTGGATGTTCAGCCCTCTCCGATCTACACGTGATTTATGCTTCTTTTCCAGTTTGGCGGGCTTTCGAGAATATTAAGCAAAAAACTGCTGAATCGTGCTTATGGTATAAATTGCATTCCCTTGTTGCAAGTAACTGAGCTTTCATCGAGAATCGTTCCAGAGAGCAGTTGTGATTGTGCCGAAAATATTGTTTGAGGAAGGTTTGAAAAATCAGGTACTCTGTCTCTTGACCCTCTAAACTTTCCAAATTGAAATTCTTCGAGGATATTTAAAAGTGATGACTTGCATGAAAACGAGGATTTACTTATGCATACTATATTTAGCTCCGAGTCTTTGATTCAATAATATCACTAGAACCACCACACATGCTCAAGCCTATCAGAAGAATCCGTATGTCCATTTCTGTTCGCTGGCTGAGCCTCAGACACCTCGACAATAGCAGTTGTTTTTGGTTCTGGTTCCGAGTCGCGTTCAAGGTGTAGGTCGGTGGTTGGTCCATTTTTAGACTCCTAGGATATACATTAGCAACTTCCAACCCGGTAGACCTGGTAAAGAGACATACCTCGTGAGTTAGACGTTTCTGAATGAACATTACAATGATTTGCCAGCTCGTTCTTCCAAACGGCTCCAATTCCAATGATAAGGGGGATGATTTGTCCTGTACTGAGAATAGTGTAGACTTCCGTGATTTCGTTATAGCGCAGGAGTAGCTCGATGCTGACGATCGAATAGATCATGAAGATTATGGTGTATATGACTGACCTTGGTCAAAGGGGGAACTTTAGACGTTAATTTAAACTTGGAGAACTTACCCAACTCTAACGGCATTTTTATCCATATCCCCAAAAATTGATTGGCCAGTCAATGTGGGTTCGCGAGGTGTTGGCCAGATCTGTTTTGATAACGTGTCAAGATATCGCTTGGTCGGAGTACGGTTTTGCGGTTCAGGTTCTTCTTTCCGCAAATTCGGGGTTGGAAGTGTGCCGCGGCGACTGCCCCATTGAAGGAAATCTCCAGCTTTTGTCAAAATATTCACATGGCTAGAAATCGTGCCGTCTGCGACTGTCCTCTGGAGTAAGGCTTCTCTGACTCCTTGCCAGTTGGTAAGGCCAGGGCTATGCGCTCCATTATACTCCGCTACCATTTCCATGTATTCTCCAAATAAATTCTGATTTGTCTAGGATGATAGAATAATACCACACAGAGGCTCTATACGCGAAGAAGAAAGACAGGAAATAGGGGGGGGGGGTTATACTCTGGAGGTGGTTCCTTCCCTTCTTGACTCCGGTCCCCACTCACCCTCTCCCTCATGGGCCCAGGGAGCACGATCTCGTCAACCTGGAGGTCAATATCCCGCGCCCTTCCCCGCTCGTGAAGACTCAACACCTGATTGGATTTTCACGTGTTCCTGACCATCCAATCTTTCCATTTCTGCAGGTGCTTTTCTTTGGTGAATATTCCGTTGACCCGGAATTGACCCGGAATTGACCCGGAATTGACCCGACCGGAGAGCGGGACGGGAGTACTGGAGTAAGTAAACAAAGTCGTCTCACAATCAAACACAACAGCCCAACAACACTTAAAATGGCGACCTTCGATACCTTCCCCCTCTTCCAAACCCTACCCTCAGAATTGCGCCTCAAAATATGGCAGCATGCCCTCCCAGGGCCCAGCGTCCTCCCAATCCGATTCTCCAAATCGCGCTCCCAATACACAACGCCCGCCCCACCATCATCCCTCCTCTCCACCACCTCCGAATCGCGAGCGGTATTCCTCTCCATATACACAAACCTCATCCTCTCGCCCTCCTTTCCCTCCTCTATATACATCGATTTTGAGTACGATACCCTCTTCTTCGATAGTCTGGAGTGCTCGCCGCGGGGTGATCTGGCCTTGGATCTAGCGCGCAGTCCGTATCGGGAAAAGATAAGGAAGGTGGCGATTTGCAGTCAGCTCTGGGAGGTGCTGAGGGTTTTCCGACAGGGTGGGCTGAGCGAAGTTAGTGTTTTGAGAGGGCTGGAGATGTTGGCGCTTGTGCTGGTGTTGAGGGGGGAGGATGAGGGGAGGGGGACGAGCGAGAGTTTTGAGGATGATGTTATGAATGTTAATCTTTATGTTAGCGCGCTCCGGGAGGATCTGGAGAGGGAGGATGGGAGTAGATGGGCGAGTGGGAAGGCACCGCAGGTTTCGATTTGGATTGAGAGTGAGTCGCGGCTGCGATAAGGATACAAAAGATACGATTTCCGACGAGGCCATCCACCAGCAAGTCCAAACCAGCGTTTGATGGTTTGGGGGTTCAATATACCCGGAGAGAATGTACAATACATGGCGAATTACGATTATGGGCATATACATATCACGATATGGTTATGGAGGCAGCATGATGACCATACTGTGTAAGATACGAATCGACGGAATCAATTCCATATCGAACTTCATTTGTTCTAGCAGCACACCTTGACTGCGCCTCGCGGCGATTGATGCTCCAAAGGGTCTTGAAGAATGAGATGTAAGGATACCAGGGTTCATAGCTCATTATTCTGCTTACACTTATCCTGAGCGATAGTACCTTACACCTCGCTCTTCCAAAAAAGCCCTTAGGAGATCTGGGACAATCACAGATACCTCAGACGGGTATTCAGAAGAATCGAGAAGCCGAGTTTCTCCTAAACCTTCCTGGACAATAAAAGAATTGTCTGGGAATAATGGTGTTGGCGAGCAACGACTGAATCTCTTACTTTTCAAATTTTGAGCTTCGATCTGCGATTTGTATTTCCGTTATTGGGTAGAACATACATCTAAGTGTGGTTCAATATTACTTCGATACTTATTTGATGTTACATTGTTACTTTAGCCGTTGCTTATTATCAGTCGTGGGGTATGCTGTGTAACCACGCTCCCCCGGACTGATAATGAATCAGAGGAGCACGAGGGGACCTTCTGCATTGAGATCTCCAATGTATCGTCGTTCTGATTTGTTTCCTTCTCGGGCTCTTGCATGTCTAGAGGGGTACGGATAAATACTTCCATTTTCTCACGTTATCTTTGCGGGTATGAAAGTAGGATTTCTTCTCCTTATATGGAAACCAGCAGATTGTATACTTGGAACTTTCCCCTAATTCTATACCTTTCTACGAGAAATATTGTTCTCAAGGATAAAATTTGCAAAGTCATTCTTAACTCAACAACAAGCGAGAAATACAGCTTTGGTTAACCTTAAGTTCAAGCTTACTCGACCAAAGTAGGATTGTTCATAATAAGCTTCTTATATAACCCTCTCACATGTCTTAAAGCTGCGTAATCCCATCAATTCCCTGCACTGCGATAACGCACGCATCCAATAACCCCGCTGCATATTCTGCGGATAGACAAATCAGAGCTTCTTCTGTACCTCCTGGGAGTTGGGTTTGTCACGCAATCTTCCATCTATGTACCCCGCCTCTAAATCCGAGTCAGATCAATTCAAAATATGGATGGGGCTCTGTGTGTGGGGTAATACTACATAGACTCGGTCACTGCAGTGCTCATAAGGCTGGTGATCCCACACCTCAAGCACTGGAACCGTAGTATAATCTTGTTCCCCCTCACGAGAGATTTCTATACATCAAAATGTTGCCTTTGTCAATCTTCGTATTACTCGTTGCCTTCACTGGATTCTCCGCATGGAGATTCATTACTCGCAAAAAGACCCCTTACCCTCTCCCACCGGGACCCCCAGCAGATCCGATTATTGGGAGTGTACGGCACATGCCGACTTACAGACCAGAATTGACGTACATTGAATGGGGAAAGAAATATAGTAATTCTCCCTTTTTTTTTTAAATACACCACAAGCGGGAAAAAGAGACGCAAACTTACCTACCTCTCAGATTCCGATATCCTCTATGTCAATCTCCTAGGTCAACCAATGGTCATCCTCAATAAAAGGGAAGATGCCATTGAACTCCTCGACCGGCGCGGAGCGAAATACATGGATAGACCTCTCTTGCATTTCTTCGATGAGTAGGCCTTCTTCTCAACTCTGATTTTGGCTTCGTAGCTGATAAGCATGTAGGATGGGCTGGCAGGACACGATTACCTCTAAATCCAACGGGTTGCATTTCAAACGTCATCGCAAAGCTTTTCAGAATGGACTGGCAATGTCGAAGGTTCCGCACTATTATGTGATTGAGGAAGAGGAGGCGAGGAAACTTGCTAGGGGACTTTTGGGGAATGAGGGGGATTGGATGAGGGAGATGCAGACGTAAGGTTCCCCACTTTTTTCTATTTTTTTGAAGGAGAGGCTGAAATTTTTGGACTAGCTTTTCGACGGGTGTTATTACGAGGGTTGCGTATGGGATTGAGATTTCGGGGAAGGATGATCCGTATATGAGGATTGCGGAAAAGGTTTCTGATGGTATTGGACAGGGGGGTACTGGTGCTGCTACTATGGTGGATATCTTTCCTATAAGTAGGACAAACCGCCAGATCTATAACTCTCATCGGTCGCTGACTTAGATCTTAGTTCGGACTCTACCGAATTGGCTTTCGATTTTTCCGTCTTTGAAATTTACTAGGGATATCAAGCTGTATGTTGATAAATTGCATGAAATGCCATTTGAGATTGTTAAAGACGAAATGGTGGGTTTGAAATAATTGTAATGAGACTTTGCAATGTCTAACACTGTTTAGGAAAAAGGAATCCAGACAAAATCACTTGTCCGGTCGTTACTTGAAGAACGCGCATTCAGAGAGGAACATCGTGAGAAGGTAGATCCTGTGGATCAACTTAGCGATGTCGATATTGCAAGTATTGGCGGTACTGTCTACGGAGCAGGGATGGACACGGTAAGCTCTTCTCAAATACCCAGAAGTGATTTCTGTCTTTTTTACTAAAATATTAGACCTGGTCAACTACTTCTATCTTCGTTCTCGGCATGATTCTCAATCCCGAAGCTCAACGAAAAGCACGAGCGGAAATTGATTCCGTCGTGGGAGTTGATCGACTTCCTACTTTCGCTGATCGTCCTAATTTACCATGTGTGGAGAGGGTTTTGATGGAGACTTTTAGATATATGCCAGTTGTCCCGCTTAGTATGGGTTCTCTTTCTTGTCGTTTGGTGTACATTCGGATGGAGGGTTACTGATTTACTATTCCTCCTTTTAGATATCCCCCATAAATCTGCTGAAGACGATGTATTGAAAGGCTATTTCATCCCAAAAGGTACGTAACCAATCCAAACCCCAATTATCACATATACTAACAACAAAAACAGGGTAACCCCCCCTCCCCCCTACCTCTCCCCCCAAAAAGAAGTTTTTAAACTCACACAAAACAGTACCCTAGTAGTAGCAAATTCCTTCGCAATAAACCACGATCCCAGCACCTACACCTCCCCCGAAATCTTCAACCCCGATCGCTACCTCGAAGGCGCCATCCCACCAGTCGGCCATTTCGGCTTCGGTCGTAGGATTTGTCCTGGTCAGAATCTAGGGAATAATAATGTTTGGATTGCTATCGCTACGCTTTTGGCTAGTGTTGATATAAAGAAGAAGAAAGATGAGGAGGGGAGGGAGATTACTCCGGATTTGAAGATGACTACGGGTTTGACTAGGTGAGTGATTCTGCGGAAATTGGAAGGGGGAGGAGGATGTTGGGGAAGGTGGTGCTAACGGAGAATGATGTAGTCATCCGTATTTTTTTCCTTGTGAGTTTGTGCCGAGGAGTGAGAGGGCTGTTGAGTTGCTTGGGAGGGTTTGAGGGTTTGGAAGCTTGTTGTTTGCATTTTGAAAGTTTGGAGGCTGGCAAACACGGGCGAGGCATTGGAGGGGTTCAAGATTGACGTCTTATGTTGGTATGGGTTTCCTAACACCTCCGGAACAATGAAATCAATATTAAATTTATTTTTTCCGCGTTCGCTTAATTAAATTTTGTAGCCATATTATATACAAGAATTCGTTCCATCGTCAACCTTTTTACTACCCAAACTTCCCTTTTAACAAGTGTACTCGATATCCAAAGCGATCCAAGGAGTTCCAGTAAAGTTTGCAGAAACAGCATAAGTGATGTTGTAAAACATATGATCATAAATCCCGTCAGTATTGTAAACAGTCGGTTGCAATTCCAAACCTGGAGCCGTCACATTGACCCTGAGGCATGGCAAATTCGAGAAGCCATCAACCACATTTCCAGCCAGGTTCCATTGTGGCGGGATATTGCTGAGCAAAAATTGGAAGCTGGATGTTCCTGCTTGTGTGGTGTTGGGATAGGAAACTTCTAATCTGTTCTTGCTGGCAACTGCAGAGAGTGTTGTGGCGGTTGGGTAGAGAGAGAAAAATCCGTTGTAAGGGAAAGGTTTATGTAGCGGGTCCGAAGCCCAGTGAACTATCGAAGGAACGAATTGTTTCCCTCGAACCGTTGTTTCTGCCAGTTCTTGGCCTCCGATCATGAGGTTCTTGGACAACCAAGATGTGTGAGTACGTATCGTGTCATTCAATAAGCTCTCGCGGACGGTATGAGAGATCAATCTTTCCTCGGTGTCGGTTGGAGGGGTGGTGAGTTTTGCGAGAGTCTCTGGCTTGATATGTTGCTCCACGACGTTCATAACGAGAGCAAATGCGGCTCCTTGGGCAGCGTCGTAGAGCAAGTCACCTTCCACCTTGTTTGGGACTGGTGCTTTCTCGTATCCAAACAGTCCCCAAAACCATTGTCCGGCAACAGCAGAGTGCCGAGTCAAGTCTCTAGTATTTGCACGATCATAAGGTCCAACCATGTTTCCGAGAAAAGCATTGTAATGTTCGGCAATATCGTCCCAAAGAGTCGATAGTAAATAAGGAGAATCCAAGGTCAAAGTTTGGTTTGCAGGTCCATATTTTATCGCAGCAGCAAGTGCCCAGATATCCTCGCCATAGTAAGTCAAGGCATTGTACTCTCCAAATGTTCCGTTGCCTGCATTAAAAAGTTCGGTAATTTGAGCACTTTGGTCATTGGCGTAATCAATCAATGTTTGGTTTCCAACTTTTTCACCGACCCATCCCACGGTAAGACAGCGCATGAGTGCTGGGTTGGTATAGGCCGTTACAAGATTGTCGCCTTCAGTGCCGTCTCGACGCATGGCGCCAACTGCTTGAATCTCGAGAGTTTTGATGAGAGCGGCGGTGAGATCCGCTGGAATAAGAGTGGGGAACTCGACGAGGATTTGGATGAGTTGGGTGCCAATAAATTCTCTCCAGTTGGGATCATAAGAACCCTTGATTGCAGTCAGTATTGAAATGGAGTGAAGTTCAAAAAACTTACGTAAATCTTGGGTGGATAAAGCACTGAGTTGGGGGTTGGTAGTGGTTCTGTAGAATCGATTTAGTTATCTTCTATCGCTTCATCTTCGAAATGCCGTTACAAACTTACCATCGGCGGACAGTCTCCAAGTTCCATACCAAGCGCTATTGTAATCGTCTGTATACTGATTCGCAACTCTTTATAGTATCATTAGTTTCGCTGCAAGACCAAGCAAGTCAAAATGAGCTTACAAGTTTTCCAAGGCCCCCAATGCATTTTCCAAATCGGCCCCCTCATTTCGGTGCAAAAGACCAGGAATATACCAACCGGTAAAACGAACTGAGAAAGGACCCTTGTCTGGGTAGTTGATGTATTTGTAATACGGATCGAAACGAGGATCGTTGATTGACATAGCATAGTCGAAGAGAGATTGTGCATCTTTGGAACTAGTTAGTAGAGTTATCAAATATAGAATAAATCAGAACTAATTTGACTTACTTGTTGATAAATCAGCTGCTGAAGCAGTGGAGGCAGCCACGAGAGCCGGCAACAAAATGTTGAGACGCATAATTGAATATGTGACTTTTGATCTCTGAGGGGGTTTGTTTGGAGAATATTTCGAAATGACTATTCTTAGAGAGCGAAAGCTTTGTGAGAGGCCAAACACTTATATGTACAAGTGCTCGTTCATCGCGGTACGACTGGTCAACCCCTCACTTTCTCAATATGACCCGCAACAGTGACATCGTAACATGTTCTGTGGAGACAAAGATAATCAAGGGATATGTTTTGATTAGCCATTTACCCATCTCCAAGATATCAAGGATACAGTCCTGCAGATGAATGCAACCTGACCAAACAGTCGGATGTGCTTCCCAGATGATCATGTCCCAAAATTGGTTGCAAAGGCCCGTGGCAGTTAAGGCCCCTTCCAGAGTGGAGTCTCTTTATCTAATTTAATTAGGACTTCAGCCCCTTTGAGCTTGATTTCTTAAAGTTCACTTCGCTCACCACCAACCTCCTCGGGATTGGCCTTATTTCGATAGATTAATATGCAAGGAACCGAGTTGTTTTTGGCACGCTGTAAAAGCGGGGTGAACCCTGTAAATATCACTTGCTTACATAGTAGAAATCAATACGTCACTTTAAAATCATGAGTAAAAGTACTCTGGCGGCGGCACATGCACCACATAATAGCCGCGTTCTAGCCGAACGACTAGGGGGTAGTATCACGTGTGTCATCGCGGAAGCTTCCGAAAGATGGGGTTGTGGTAGGGAAGATAGGCCAACCATGCGCACCAATTAATATCCCTGGTATTAAACAGTTGACTGGGGTTTGGCAGGGGGACTCGTTAGCTCCCCCATCTTCGATATGGTCGATATGGCACGCGATGGACAAAAAAGCGGCAGTACTTCCCAAATGGTAAAGAATGAGCGTTGTTTCATGGTGTTGCCCTAAATTCTCTAGAAACTATTGTTCTAAACTCTTGAGGTGATATCTTGGATTGTTCCCGCCTTTTGGATTGCAACAATTCTCCTAAAAATTGAGAACGGGAGCTATGAACCCCGAGTCTTTGCTGCTTTACTACTCTCTATTGCTCATGAACTCAGGAAAATAAACAATCACCAAGTCCATGACAAATGGCGGGTATTTGAGGGTTATGTTCGGCCAGGATATCAATCCACTGTCCTGCTTCCCCATTCAGAGGCAACCCAAGAGATTTACTTCGTAAGACCAGTTCGGTTAATGGATTACTTCCACTTTAATCTTCTCGGATTCATTCTCGTTTCCCAATTGGTTTTCCACTTTAACTTCAGAAGTTAGATCTCAATAACTCATCAATCACCCAGCTCTAATGCAAGAAATGCACACCTGTGGGTAAGGTTCCATATATCTCAGACACTCCCAGTAACGTGGTACCGACTCCAAAGGGCGATTTAAAGTTTCAGCAGATATCAGAGCTCCGGCAAAGGGTCCACTATCTGCTTATTATCTATTAGGACAGTTTAATCTTTATATGGGGAGCTATCCCATTTAATATACCCATCCCTTAAATTCTCCATTCTCCATTTTTCTACTGTACCACCAAAAGAACATCTTTCTATTATTTGGCTTGGATTTTTGTTTGGCAATCATGTCGTTCGTTTCTCGCCCTCTCACGATGGACCAGGCATTAGCGAATCCCGAGAGAGAGAAAGGGTTGAAGAATAATGGGTTGATCATATTGAACGTGGTCTTGGCTGTGGTCCAGATTTCATCTTACGCTACTGGTTATGATGGATCTATGATGAGTGAGCAAAATATATCTGTGAACTCTACATGAAAATAAGAAGGCTAATTATTCTAGACGGGTTGCAATCCTTAGACACATGGCAAGCATACTTCAACAACCCATCACCGGGAACATTGGGACTTTTGAACGCGATCCAGAATATCGGTCAACTTGTAGCTCTGCCATTCTGCGCAATTGCTTGCGACAAATTTGGTCGAGTGGCAGTTCTACTCTTCGGAGCTCTCATAATTTTGGTTGGAACAGCTTTACAAGGAGCGGCACAAAACAGTACGTACCAGGTTTCAAAACAACATTGCTCCATTGCTAACTCGCCTAAAAGATGGAATGTTCATTGCTGCCCGTGGAATAATCGGTCTTGGTTTGGCCTTCAACATCACCGCAGCTCCCCTCTTGCTTCTCGAGCTCGCTTATCCCACGCAACGAGCACCGATGGTCAGTATCTATAACGCGCTCTGGAATCTGGGTGCAATCGCAGCCGCATGGATAACTTATGGTACCTTCCGAACCGCAAGCGACTGGGCATGGAGAATCCCTTCGATCCTTCAAGCACTCGCTTCCGTTATTCAAGTCCTCTCATGCCTCTTCCTCGTCGAGTCTCCACGTTGGCTAGTTTCCCGTGGTAAGGACGCGAAAGCCAGAGATGTGGTTACGAAATACCACGCCAATGGAAATCCCAATGACCCTCTTGTAACGCTCGAACTGGAAGAAATCAAGCGAGGTCTGGATTTCGAGCTCGAAATTTCAGCTTCAACCTCCTATTTGGCCTTTTTCCAAACAAAGGGCAATCTACATCGATTCTTCATAATTTTGGCTGTGGGATTTTTCTCGCAATGGAGTGGTAACGGCCTCACTTCATACTATCTCACCTTAGTCCTCGATTCTATTGGATATACAGGCCAAGATACACAAACACTTGTCAATGGGATCCTCCAGATCTGGGCTCTCGTCACAAGTTTATTTTTTGCTTTACTGGTGAACAGGTTTGGACGAAGAACACTTTTCCTTGCTTCAACCATCGCAATCCTCGCGGTTTTCATAGGTAAGAGATCCCCATTCGTAGATACTCAAGCAAAGGACTGACAAAAACGCAGTCTGGACCGCACTAGAAGCTACATACGAAAAGCAAATTGCCAATGGAGGGGTTGGCGATCCAAATGTCGCCCGTGGGGTCCTCGCAATGATTTTTCTCTATTCTCTCGCTTTCAACATCGGTTGGAGTCCTTTGCAGGTAACCTATGTAATTGAAATCTTGCCATACCACCTTCGAGCCAAGGGACTTGTTCTATACAATCTTTTCGTGGCATGTGCACTTATCTTCAACCAATACGCCAATCCCGTTGCACTTGCAAAGATTACTTGGAAATGTAAGTTAACATACCTCGGGAAACCTTTTCCTGGAAAATAAGCTAATTGAGAACTAGATTATATCGTATACGACGTCTGGATTGCTGTTGAATTGTTAGTTGTGTATTTCTTGTTTATTGAGACTGGTAACATGTCTTTGGAGCAAACGGCTGCTATTTTGGATGGAATACCAATCCAAGAGAAGTTTATTGAGGAGGTTGCTAGAGCGGTTGATAATGCAGATGATAGAAAGGAGATCACTGAATTGGCGGTCACTGAGAACAAATGAGGGGTAGCGCTGTTTAATCGGCATTCTATACCGATGAAAGATAACTCAAGTTGAATAATGATAATATTTAGAAATCTTTGACAAACTCAGGTACCATGTGACATTCTAGGATCCCTTTGAGGAAGCTAGGAACTTTAGAAAGCCATCAAACATTTTCTATCTTTCGGGATCAGATCGGTTTTTGGCCAGTTGAATGTAACTTTCCTTTGATCTTCTGGTAACCTCATCTGGGCTGTAGATGTACTTTAAAGACGACTGAAGATAATCCTCGAATTCTTATAAAAACTTCTCCTTGTTCTTTTTGAAAGCATCATCCGATCCTGCCAGAATCCGGTCCAGCTTACCTCCCTGCGCCTGGGCTAACTTTAACACTGCCCCATCAAGAGCAGTCGAAAGCTCCCGTTTCTCGATCATTTGAGTGATTTTCGATTTGATTGGCATGTAGTTGTTTCGTTGGTACCCCTGGTCATGCATATGTCCAAACTTGTAAATCCCGTTGACTTTACTCATGCGACTCCTCTCAATATCACACTAACGATAGAGACTTTCTGAAAAGCCAGACTGAGCCCCTGTAGTATCCACTGCCCATATCTCTCCATTTCTAAGGGTGAGTTTGTAGACATTGTGGAGTTGGAGGGATTCAGTCATTGCGACTCTGACCTCATTCGAGGCAACGGGAATGATTTGGAGTTTCTGGTTGATAGCATTGACGTTTACTTCTTCGACTTTAGAGCAAAGTTCTGGGATTTAGTATCTCAGCATCATGCTTGATAAGAAATTAAAAAGTATCTAAATCATACCTGCGAAAAGCTCCTCAGCAAAGCGGTAGAGATACATAAGAGCTTCCGTACACGCGGTGTATGATAGAACAGCCTCAACTGCACTCTGATTGTCCCCCATCAAATCAGCGAGTGCATTCAATCCTCTTTCGCCCTTAATAATCCCCATAATCTGATAACCATCTAGTAATATATTTGATCCTTCGACACGCAACGACTTGAACTCAAACGGTGAGGCATGTCGACGGATTTTGTAAAGGATGGATCTCAGAACTTCCGCGGCTCTCCCGAGCTTCTTTCGAGTTTGGAGCTTCTTGCACTCCGCCTTGTGTTGTTTCTAAACCTCTTTTTGGCATTTCTGCGAGCAGTAAAAGATGGCTTTGCAAAGTTCGTCGTATATTGGCGCGTTTAGATATCCGATGCATCTGCTTGTTGCTGGCTTTTCGCAGTGGGCGCAAAGTCCAATCTCTCTCTCAGGTTTGGCGTCAGCCATAATGAGATACTGAGTTTCATAGAGGTTGGCTGATGGAAATTTGAGGCTCCAAGGAAACCAACCAGTCTATGTTGTCTAACATGAACCCGGAAAGTGTTTCACCGTTCCGTGTACTGACAATACGCTTCCACTTCCACGATATATAAATGCTAGCAGTAACATTCAGAAGAGACCAATACCTTGTTTCAGTGCTCAGATGATTCGGGAATACTCTCAAACCTGAAATCATATCTAACCTGTTGGAATATATATAAATGTTTTTGCGCCTCGACCTCCTCGCGATAGACAAAAGAAGATGTAGAAGGCTAATAGCCGCAGTACTGTAATGTCTACCCTGTATCAACTCACGGATATAAATTTCAGAAAATGGATGGTTACCTGGTGCCAGCAACTCGTAGGGAAAGAGGTCATTCTATTCCTGCTATTGCAAAGGGTTGAGCTTCTACAGGGAAAGTAAACCGAGCCCAAGCGCCGAAGCTGCGCCGAACGAGAGTCAAACCCAGCATTTTCACCCCCATCTTTGCTTCGGGAACCAACGCGGTGTGTACGGAGCATCGTATTTCATTTGTATACGCGCCATTGTAGCAATCATGTGTAGATCTCGTCCGTGGAGTCGACCGATACCCCCGCCCTTCCCCGTTGCAATATCCAGGGCGACCCCTCTTGGCCATTATTACCCCATCTACCATTTTCATGAAAATCGACATGATTGATCTCATCTGATGGTACGGTGAAGTCGACATACCCCTGACCCTTCCCTTCAAAGTTTCCCCAGCTTTCAAGTTCTTCTCTTTTCGATTCCATAGCTCTTACGATGCCTTCATACCCAGCCGAAAAGCCTGACTGGTGCAACCTCAAAGTTATTCATCGAAATACATTAGCTCCAAGGTCTTCCTTCTTCAATCACCAGAGCCTCTCCGCAGCTCTATCATATACCCCCACCGAATTAGAGATTGTCTACCTTAATGGCGTGTGGAAATTCCACCACGCAAACTCTCCATTTGAAGCCCCTGAAGATTTCATAACCCCAGGTTACGATGTATCCATATGGAGCGATATCCAAGTTCCCTCCATGTGGCAGATGGAAGGATTTGGGAAACCCAGCTACACAAATGTAGTATATCCTTTCCCGGTTGATCCACCTTTTGGTAAGTAGTTTCATGGACATATAAAAATACAACCATTGACACGTGACTAGTGCCATATGACAACAATCAAACTGGAAGCTATATGAAGAAATTCATCGTCCCCAAGCAGTTTTTTGGTCAACAAATTCGGATCCGATTCGAGGGTGTTGACTCTTCTTTCCATTGTTGGGTCAACGGAAAAGAGGTTGGCTATTCTCAAGGGGCCAGAAATCCTTCCGAGTTCGACATTACCGACTTTGTGAAGGAAGGGGAGGAAAACACTATTTGTGTTAGAGTATACCAATTCTGTGACGGTAGTTATATTGAAGACCAAGGTGAGTCGTTTGAACTCTTATATTCCTCACTTGCTAATTAATTACAGATCAATGGTGGTTATCGGGCATTTTCAGAGATGTCTATCTTTTGGCTTTCCCCCAAACTCACATCCAAGATGTACACGTTGAGACAAAGCTCGATGATCAATTCGTGAATGCTGTACTTGATGTAGACGTCACTGTCGAGGGCCAAGGCGAGATTGAGCTTACATTGTATAATTCTGACAAAAAATCCATTGCACTCCATGAAACCACTTCGTTCAAATCCGATAGCAAAAAAGTCAAATTTTCAATCCCATTCGAGAAGCCCGAATTATGGACAGCCGAAACTCCTAAGCTTTATCATCTCGTTTTGAAGCAGGGGGGCCAATTCATCGCACAGAAAATTGGTTTCCGAAGAGTCGAGATCAAGGATGGTATCATCCTCGTCAACGGCAAGAGAGTCGTATTTCGAGGTGTCAACAGACATGAGCACCATCCCACAAAAGGAAGAGCAGTTCCTTATGAATTTCTCCGCCAGGATCTATTGCTTATGAAGATGCACAATATCAACGCTATCCGGACTTCTCATCAACCTAATGATCCTCGGTTATACGACCTTGCGGATGTATTGGGATTCTGGGTTATGGACGAAACTGATCTAGAGTGTAAGTCTTCTTCTCATTTATTATTTCCGTCTCATAACTTTAAGAACCACGTGAAGCAGTAGTGCTGCATGTTTCAAAATACTAACCCAGATATTCTGGGAACAGTCAAAGTTGACTGTCCCAATATCTTGGTTAATTCTAAAAGATTCTCAGCTTTCGGGATGATATTTCAAATTATATTAGAAGGCTAGGATAACTCTCCACCATGGGCCTGGTCCTCTTGGACCAACGAGAAAAATCAAGGCTAATTTGTGATAGGTCATGGCTTTGATACCATCCATGAGCGCAGTTTACCAGAGGAAGAACAATCCAAGACTTTCGAGGAGAAGAAACTCATAACTTATGGCCGAGCCGGAAAATGGACCTCGGACAACCCAGAGTGGGAGGAAGCATATGTTGACCGCGCAAGACAATTGGTTTCTCGAGATAAAAATCATGCTTCGATTGTGCTATGGTCACTCGGAAACGAGGCGTTCTACGGGCGTAACTTTCAAGCCATGTATGACTGGATTCAGACATGCGACAAAACTCGCCCGGTTCATTATGAGGGAGATTTCGAGTCTCAAACTACGGATATGCACTCCAAGATGTATCCTCCACTAAGCGACATGGTCAAATTTGCCCAAGAGTTCAAGGGAGACAAGCCTTTGCTCTTGTGTGAGTACATTCACGCTATGGGCAATGGACCAGGAAACATCAAAGAGTATATTGATCTCTTCTATAAATACCCTTGTTTGCAGGGTGGCTGGGCCTGGGAATGGGCAAACCACGGTCTTAAGACTAAGAATTCCAAAGGAGAAGACTATTATGCTTATGGAGGCGACTTTGGCGAATACCCTCACGATTCAAACTTTGTGATGGACGGCTTGGTTGACTCGCAGCATAGAGCTGGATCGGGTCTCATTGAGTACAAGAAAGCAATTGAACCCGTACAACTTGTGGAGGGTACACTTGAGAAGGTCAAGATTATCAATCGCTACGACTTTACAAACCTTGATCACTTGAAGTGCTCAGCCAAGGTTGTTGGAGATGACTACACCTCAACAGAAACATCTATCACCATTCCAAATGTACTTCCGGGCCAAACCACAGATCTTGAAATTCCATCTCTCCCCCTAGGAAATGCACCTGAGGAACTCTTCCTCGACCTTAGCTTCAAATTGAAAGCCGACACAAATTGGGCAGAGTCGGGTCATGAAATTGCGTGGTTCCAAATTCCCGTCAAAGCAGCCAAGCCAAACCGGGTCGAGGAGAAGAGCAGCTCCAAAGTCAGCATCAACAAGATCTCCCAGACAATTCTTGAAGTCAAGGGGTCAGATGCATCGTGGAAATTCGATCTTGTCAAGGGAGGACTTACATCATGGTTAAAAGCTTCGAAGGAGATTCTCCATACTGGACCCCAACTCTCATTCTTCCGCGCGCTGACCGACAACGACGAGAGTGATGGCAAAAGCTGGCTCACCAAGGAGTTACCATACGCTAAGCCACATACACGCTCTGTTACTTGGGACTCAGACTCTAGCACTGGTACAGCAACTATCAAATGTGTACAACGCATTGCACCACCAGTTTTAGAATGGTCTATTGATGCAGTAACTACCTACACATTCTATAGCTCCCACATCACAGTTCACATCACAGGAACACCACAAGGAGTTAATCTACCGCTCACCTTGCCTAGAATTGGTCTCCAACTCTCCCTATCCTCCGATTTCAACAAAGCAACTTGGTTCGGACGTGGACCAAGCGAGAGTTACAAGGACAAAAAGCTCTCCCAAAAATTCGGCAACTATTCTGCAGCTATCGATGATTTGGCACCTGAATACGAGTTCCCACAAGAATCTGGAAACCATACCGAGACTCGGTGGGTGAAGTTTGATGGGCCAACTAGTCTTACTGCCAAGTTCCTGGATCTGCCAGAAGGGTTTGACTTCCAGGCTTCTCATTATGATGTTATGGATGTGTATAGTTCGAGACATCCTTATGAGATGAGGACGTTCAAGAAGGATGAGGTGATTGTGAGATTGGATATTTATCATCATGGTTTAGGTTCTGATAGTTGTGGTATGTCGTCTTCTCATTTACCTGGTAACAATCGAAAGACCTTTCTGACGCTATGAACAGGTCCTAAGACTTTGCCCGAATACGCGCTCGAGACGAGGGCCTTCGAGTTCGCCGTCTTGTTGGAGTAGGTGGAATATAGAAAGATCACAGGAAGTAACACAGTTTTGCTACAACAAATTTGGTGTTGGGAAAGTCAACGTTGAATTTGGCCACTTTCTACTATTTCCCCGTTTTTGTGCCACCCTAACGATGCTCTGGAATTTTGTCCACCAAGGTATGCTTGTAGTGTTGAATATTAACCGCAGACATCAAATTCCCGAACTCACCCTCATACCCTTCCCCCCAATGACTTTTTACTCTAGAAAGTGATGGAGCTTTGCCCGCCAGATGTAGTGGTTAGGATCGAAGCTCCAGTTCTGATTCCGATCTCTCGGGATAGGTTGGCACATTGAACCACCATACTTGAGGTGAGCAGTAGCAAGACCGTACTGAAGAACATGGCGATCGTAAAATCTCTTGTGTATCACGCCAAAACATGTTGACTCGAGCGGGTCAAGGTAGCCGATTATCTGGTCAAGGGTTTCGTTGGGGAAGTCGAGGAGTTTGCCACGACCTTGTGCTGATGGATTAGTTTTAGTATGTGGGTATTCAGGGGAGCAATGGCGCGTACCATTTGAAGAGCTTTGGGTTGAAGTGGCTTGGGTTTGAGAAAGGGTCAGTGTGGTGTTTGAAGGTGTTTGGGAAACTTCTTGGTTGCTGGCGTGGAGGTCTGCTTTGTTGGTGGGAGGTTGAGCTGATTGACTAGTCTTAGTACGTGTACTTTCAAAGGATCAATTGCGCATACCCTTGGTGGGACCTGGGTTAGAAGGGGGCAGGTTTTGCGGAAGCTCCATTGTGGTATCTGGGGGAGTTGGGGAGGCTTCCTGGTTGCATGAATGGCACTCCATCTCTTTCGCGGATGAGCAATTCATGTCTTGTGGATTCATGAAGGTTTCCTTTGTATGAAAGGCAAACAGTGGTCAAATCAAGGTACGATTTGGGGTTTTTTTGTTATAAAATTGTTGTGTATGGTTGTAGCGGAGAACTTCTAATTAATAGTGCTAATGTCGAATTGCGTCCCTAGGTGAATTCACCGTACTATATAATAGTAACCACTGCCCCCTCGCTACCCCCTCGCTTGTTGTCCTAGACCTTTTTGTAGGTAAACAAACAACTGGCGGACCTCACCCCTTCTCCCATCATGCCATGACCACCTACAAAGGCGAAATTATTCTTGTTTCTTTGAATGCCTCATTTCTGTTGCGAGGCCTCAAATCCCAAGTTCATCTTGCAGTGCCTCGATGTGGCGGCAAAAGAAGAATCCTACACTGAAAATTAAATGTGAAGAGATGGTTGAGACGGCAAGCAAGAGTGGCACAAGGTTTAGCGTCTGGAATTCCATTCCATGCCAGACCCCCCCTCTGGAATATGCTATTCCATTTAAATTATCTCTGGAATATTCTATAAAAAATGGAAGCATTATGGAATTCTATTATTCCATTGCCACGTGACGCGTTAAATAGTTATTCTGGGCCTCTGGGTCAATAGGAAGGTTCTGGTTAACCTTAGTACTCTTAGACCCTGCTATTCTTTCAAGCTAATAACACTACTACCTACTATAGCGCCGCCATATCTAACGCCTAATTATTCACGAGTATTAGTATCGTCTACTAGCTCTCCTACTCCTGAATCTCCGCGACGACCTATCTGTAACGAAACCTACTATCGTACCGAAAGTAACAAAGGTAACTAAGTCTCGAAGGTTGGGATGCAGGAAGAGGTTCAGGTGCGCTGGGTGTTTACTCAAAGGTAAACTCGTTACTTGAACTCAAGAAGACAAAACAAGATGTATTGAAAACTAAAGTAAGTTGAGCATGAAGCTCCTATCTAATGGCAGACGTGCCAGTTATATATAGAACCTTCATTCCCATGGAGCCCGGAAGGAGCCCAAGATCCTCAAGCTCCAAAGCAAGCTCCTGCAAGCTCCAACAGTCATGTGACCATGTCACGTGATAGCTATAACTTAGAAATCCTTGGATCGTTTAGCTAGTCCAACCGATCCCTATTTACTATAAGTCCTATAGATGTACTCGACCTGTCAGAACGCTGCCTGGTCTTCACTGGTCACGTGCTAACACGTGATTCGTGACACTATCCCCTTCTTAGCCTAGCGTGTCCTCACACTTAAGTACAACCTAAGAAATATTGTTAGAAGGCCACCGGCCTTCTTTTCTTTTATTATATCCTCTAAAATACAGAAGTATAAACAACATACTCTACTCTTTAAAACTATCTAAGTATATAGTTCTAAAATTATGCCTTGTTCTAACTGTTATTAGTATAACTGAAAATACTTTATTCTCAACAATAAGTCACAGAAGTATAGAGAGTATGTCTGTTAAGGTATTAGATATAACACTCTTTAGTTATCTAATAATAACCTCTAGAACATTTGTCTCAAGGAGAAGTGTTTAAAATTTAAAAGAGATATAGCTTTTAAAGCAGCTATAGCTAGTCTAGCTTATGTCTGTAAGCTTAAGCAACGTTAACAAGAGCTTCGTGAGCGTGAGATTAACATAGTCTAGTAGAGACTTTAGACACTTAACAAGCTTAATACTACTAAAGAGAAAGAGAGAAAAGAGAAAGAGAAAAGGAAACAGAGAGAGAAAGAAATAGCTAGACTAGCAGCTCTTTCTAATCCTGCTACTTCTAACTCTGCCCTTGACCTAGGTCTTGACCTAGCCTTTCTTTTGTTTTTCTTAGCTAACTACAAGATATAGACAAGCCTAGGTTTTAGTAGTAGAACTCCTAAAGTTTCTTCTAGTACTAGGTGAGATTTCTCTTTAGTTCTTAAGTGTTCTCTAAATCTAGATAGTTTAACTACTTAATTAGGTACTTAGTCTATTCTCTAACAACCTTATAGTCAAGAATTCTCTTAACTTTATATTCTGTATTAGAGTTAATAGGTTGAATTTCTGTGAGTAGAGCTAGTAGTACTTCTAGTAGTACTAGTTTAAGTAAGAATATATAGAATACTAGATAGATATTTATAGTCTTTAGTAGTATAAGTTTATAATTCAAAGGTTCTTTAATGTATTTGATTTTAAATAGCCTAAGTTTTTTGTAGTCTAGTTTACTACTTAGTCTTTTAGTATTAATATTTTTTCTAATTAAATAGACTTTATCTCTCTCTTTTAACGTTAGCTCCTAACTATGTTATTTGTTATAGTAGTATATATTCTGTTTTACTATAAACTAAAGCTGCTCTGTAAGCTTCTTGTATAATTCTCTAAGTTTATAGTCTTGTAGTCCTGCTTTGTTATTATTAATAGTTCTTAGTAGAGAGTCTCAATAAGTAACTAATTTATATCTATAATTAGTGTAGAATAGTATAACAAGTATAGTTTCTGTTGTTAAACTATTATAGGTAAACTATACTAAGAGCAGAAGTTTAACCTAATTATCTTGTTTATAGTTTATATAGTATCTCAAGTATACTTTAATAACCTGATTTATTTATTCTATTCCTTTATTTGTCTAGGAGTAGAAAGCTGTTAATAGCTTTCTCTTTATATCTAGCTACTCTGTTAGAGCTGTCTAGAATTTTAAGATAAAGAGTTTATCTCTATTAGAGATTATCTCTTCTAGTAGACTGTGTAGAGCAACTACTTCTCGTAGGAATATATAGGCTAGGTGTTCTACTATACTTGCTTCTATATATAGCACAAGTATTATATACTTTATAAGTTGTTTAACAATAACTAGAATTGTGTTATATATAACTCCTGTCATCGAGTCCTTAGATTTTAGTAGCTTAACTATAAAATCTTATAATATAGATCTCTAAGGTATTTGTAGTATTAGAGTAGTACTTATCTGTCTATAAGATATATAGCGAGAAGCCTTATTCCTAGTATAAGTATTATACTCTACTATTACTTCCTTAACTACTACTAATAGGTAATTAACATAGTAGTACTACTTGATTCGCTAGAGAGTTTAGTAAACTCTCTAGTAACTATATACTAGAGTAGTATAGTATTCTTTAACAAATTCCTTTATATAGGATTTAAGAACATATAGTTTTCTATTTGTATACTGTTCTTTGTTATTTTAATTATTTATTACTCTATAAATGTTAATAAAGTCTCCTCTACTGTTAGGCAAGTCTTTTAGCATAGGCTTCTATTTAGCTAGAGCTGGCTACTCTATTTCTTAGGCTCTCTAGACTTTCTTAGTTCACAGACCTTTAGTCTCTGTTACTGCTATTTTGTATACAGCTAGTACTAAATCTCTATTTTCTAGAGTCTTTAAGATTGTAATCTTTTTGTACTCTTTATCTTCTTTATAACTAGGTTAACAGCTTAAGGTGTCTACTTATAGGTTATCTGTTTCTTTAATATAATAAATTAAAATATTAAATCTAGCAAGAGTCTAGGACTACCTTGTAAGGCGTCTGTTGCTAAGTTCCTTTGTAGTTATAAATGTTTTAAGATTTTTATAGTTAGTAAGAATTAGTACCTAGTACTTTGTACCTTGTAGGTAGATTCTCTAATGTTCTAAGGCTAGGACTATAGCAAGAAGCTCTTTCTTATAGATACTATAGTTTTGTTAGACAGAGTCTAATGTTTTAGAGAAGTATATCACAGGTATAAGTTTTCCTTCGTTATTAGGCTAAAGGTATATAGTAGTAATTACTATATTAGAAGCGTCTGTCTCGACAGTACTTGGTTTGTTAGTATTATAGTTTCTAAGGATTAGTTTCTTAGTGAATTATTTCTTAATTACCTGAAATACTACTTTAACAACCTTGTTCTACATAGAAGAAATGTTCTTTTTTATAAGGTTAGTTATAGGTTTTTAGATCCTAGTATAATCTCTAATAAATTATTAATAGAAGTTAGTAAATCCATAGAATAATTAGATGTCTTTAATGTTTTCTAGTAATTTCTATTCTAGGATTACTTTAATTTTCTTAGAGTCTACCTTTATTTGTCTAGGAGAGATAGTATACCCTAGAAAGATTATATAAGTTACTCTAAACTTGTATTTTAAAAGCTTAAGGCAAGAGTCTATAGTAGCAAGCCTTTGCAAGACTTCTTTAACATGTCTCTTATAATTCTCTCTTCTTTCTAAAAATACAAGAATGTTATCTAGGTAGCAGATAATAGTTACCTCTAGGAGGTTCTTAAGTATTTTATTGTTTTGTCTTTAACAAGTAGTAGATGTGTTAGTTAGACTAAACAGTATTACTATATATTTATAAAGACCTAATAGTAAGACAAAGGCTGTCTTCTATTCGTCTTCTTGCTTAATCTATATTAAGCTAAAGACATTTCGTTAGTTAAGTTTAGTAAATATCTTAGCCTTTTCTAACTTATTCTACAAGTACTAGCTCTCTAGCAATAAGTAAGTATCCTTAACTATTGCTTTGTTAACATCTCTATAGTTAATGTAAACTCTTCTATTTAGATTGTTCTTCTTATATATAATAAGTATATTAGAAGCTGCTAGTAAGTCTGATTTTCAGATATGTCTCTTCTGAATTCCTTCTTATATATACTTCTTAAGAAGCTACAAGTTCCTTTAATTATAAGGCTAAAGCTTCTACTTCTTAAGGTTATAACTCTCTTTTAGTTTAATCTTATAATCCTATAGTTAATGTTTAAGAAGAACATATATATTCTCTAGGTTTTTAAACAGTTCTATAAATTCTTTATACTATATAGGTATTGTGTTATTAGTAGTCTAGCTAATCTATAGAGGACTCTAGGCCAGGTGTCTAGGTACTTTAGAAGAGGTAGCGCTAGCCTTCTTTCTGCCTTGCAGTTACAGCTATATATAGTTATACTAACTAAAAGTAATACTATGTTTCTTCTAGTTAATGTCTAGATTATACTCTTAAATCTAGAGTATACTAAGTATTACTTCCTTGTTTCTTATCTCAACGACATTAAATTATATATCTAAACAGTATCTGTTAATAGTAGTCTTTGTAGAGATAGTTTACTAATTAATAACTCTATTTTAGTAAGTAATGTTAGTTTTGTTAACAACACTTAGTATATAGAGTAATGTTTTCTTAACTAGAATATTAAGTCTTCTAAGGGCTTTCAAGGATATAAAATTACTTGTTACTCTAGAATTAATTATAATCTATAATTTCTTTCCTCTAATAGTTATAGTTACAAATAACTAGCTTTCTCTGGAAGTAGTATATAGTTCTAGTCTAATATAGTAAATGTTAAACATTCTATTCTTAGTATTATCAAGCCAAGCTATAGCATTCTAAGCTTATAGAAAGAATATAACCTTCTTCTAATCTATATATACTACTTTATATATCTGTTAATATTCTATAACTGTCTAATAATCTAGTAGTATTCCTGTAAACTATTTGTTTAATGTCTAGTTAGATGTTAGTTATAGTTAATAACAAACCTACTTAGCTGTAAAAGGACCTAAGGCCTAAGTAGCCTAAAGCTTCTCTTCTACTAGATAGTAGAATTCTATAGGTAGTAGTGTCTTATTGTAATCTATTATATAGTTATATTTCTTTTCTTCTCTAGAGATATATCTAGAATCCTTGTATTTGAAATAGATATAACTTACTTAATTGTTATTAATAATATATTACTAGAGAGAGATAGAACTATGTTCTATAGTAGTATATAGAGACTAGAAGTCTAGTCTTTGTCTTTTATGTCTACCTATTAATTCTCTCTCTTATAGGTTCTAATAAAAACCTATATATCCTTGACTTAGAGTTCTCTATACTAATTATTACTCTTAGATAACTCTAACGATTTAGAAGACTCTTTCTCTAATATACTTGTAGGTAATTCATAGGTAGCCTGTAATAATAACTTATGTTTACTCTTAGAGCAGGTGTTATAGTATTGTTTAAGAATAGAATTATTCTCTTTAACCTAAGTTCTATATCCTTGTACTTCTAACTATTTGTTAGAAAGCTTCTAAGTCTTAAGTAGTACTACTTTTCTTTAGAAGGTAGCGTTAACTTGCTTTCTCTTGTTAGTTTACTTCTTTAAGCTACATTAGTTTGCTTTATAGCTTGATTAGCTATATAAGTAGTATAAATTCTACTTACGTCAGTAGTTCTGTTCTTTCTAGGAAAGCTTCTTTCTCTTAAAAGATTTTTTCTAGGCTATGTTTACTTTACTATTGTTTTGTTAGCTACTCTACTTACTCTTGCTTCTGTTCTTATTCTAACTTCTACTCTCTTAAGTAGATTTCTTGAATTCCTATAGACAATTATCTAATTAGATAACTCAACTAATTATATTACTAATGTTAGTATAGGTTATGTTTTGTTTTACTATTTCTTCTTAAAGGTAAACCTTTAGCCTTCTACGAAAGAGTTCTATAAGAGCAAGAGTGTCTTATCTAGATTTGTTTCTATAACATTAGAAATCATTAGTATAACTAATAGCTAATCTAGTCTATTTTAAGTCTAAAAGCTTTTATATAGCTGTTTAGATTACGTTAAAATCTCTAAATACCTTCCTGATTACTGTTTTAAATCCTCTCTAGAATTTAAATATTACTTGAGTATCTCCTATAGTTCTGTTGTTATCTTTGTGTATAAAGAAGTCTTTAAGGTAGAGTTAGCCCTAATCTAGTACAGCTTCTCTAAGGTAGGAGATTACAAAGATTAATTATAAGTTATAATTATTACTAAACTTATCTGTATTAAAGTTAAAGTAGATATCTATCTAGAGAAGGAATAATTCAAGCTTGTTTCTCTTCTTATAATATATATCTAGTAGCTTAACCTAGATTGTTTTAAGTACTTTAACCTTAAAGAGTTTAGGTATATCAGGTATACTTTTGTTGTTATAGTTAGAGTCTACTAGTACTAGCTCGTTGTCTAGTAATAGTATAACAAGAGTAGCAAGAGGTTAAGTTCTCTCAGCGCTACTAGAGAAGGTTAATAAGTTAGTTTAGCTAGTACTAGAACTAGCAACAGCTAGTTTTAGTAGAGTAGGAGCTATAGTAACTAAACTTCTAAGCAGATGCTTAAAGTATAACAAAGCCTACTATTGTACTAAAAGTAACAAAGGTAACTAAGTCTCGAAGGTTAGAATACAGAAAGAGGTTTAGATATACTAGGTGTTTACTTAAAGGTAAACTTATTACTTGAACTCAAGAAGATAAAACAAGATATATTAAAAACTAAACTAAGTTAAATACAAAGCTTCTATCTAATAGCAGACGTACTAGTTATATATAGAACTTTTATTTCTATAAAGCCTAGAAGAAGCCTAAGATCCTTAAGCTCTAAAGCAAGCTTCTGTAAGCTTTAATAGTTATATAACTATATTATATAATAACTATAACTTAGAAATCCTTAGATTATTTAGCTAGTCTAACTGATCTCTATTTACTATAAGTCTTATAGATGTACTCGACCTGTCAGGACGCCGCCTAGTCTTCACTGGTCACGTGCTAACACGTGATTTGTGACACTATTCCTTTACGAAGCTTACGAAGTTCTAGTACTTTTTTCTCTCTGTCTAAACCGAGTCTCTAAGGCGTAACTACTCTTAAAGACAGATAACTACTTCTTTAAGAGCAAGAAGCCTTTATTTAATTATATAATTATATATAACAAGCCTAAGAAGATACTAGTAACCTGTGCCTTCTCTAGTTATATAATTGTGATATATAGAGGCCTTGTAAGTTATATAACCTTTCGTCTAATCTAAGGAAGCCTTTATCTACTATTATAAATCAATTAGAAATTATTTAATTCTAGTAGACAAAGTTAACAGAGTTTATAATATTAGAGTTTAGGAGCTTCTATAAAGCGAGACTTCTTCTACACCTCTAAGAAGAGGCAGAGATTAGTTCTGTACTAAATCTAATACTTGTTTACTCTTATATGAGATTTAATTTAACTTATTGCCTACTATCTACCTTATAATAATATAGGTAGCTAGAAGTATAAGACGCTAAAGTAAATTATATGTCTTTAAAATTAGAGTATAATTATAGAGAATATCTTAGTAGATGTAAGTAAGAAAGAGATTAAGAGTATTTCTGAGAAGAGAGAAGAGAGAGAGAGTCTAAATAATTAATACAACGCCTTAATTCTTTATTTCTTCTTATATAATCCTTGTACTTCTATTAGTAAAAAAGCTCTATATATACTCTCTAGAACCTCTAAAATTCTAGAGCTATTCTCTAAATAGAAGGCTTTAATATATATCTAGCTATAGAAGGTTCTACCGGCGAGAACAAGAACTTCTTTAAGGCTAAATTCCTTGAATTCCTAGCTTTAGTTCTACTCACTAACCTGGTAGTATATACAGACAGTTCTTACTTAGACGATAGGTATACTAGAGGGGTTTGCTTGACTAGGGGGGGGGGTTTGTTCTTAACACTAAGGCCTTCCCCTTCAGAAAGATATTAGAGATCTATAACGCAGAGGCTAGAGCTACTCTTCTCGGCCTAGAACTAGCCTAGAACTAGCCTTGTTCTAGCCCTCGGCTAGGAAGTGCTGGATCTGGCTTGACAATCTTGAAGCTACAATGCAATTGACCTAGCGGTCCTGCAGCACCTGTGACGACTGTTACGGAGTTGGAGGAACTGGAGGCAGATCACGTGTAGCACAGCACGTGCGTGCTGAGGGAATCCTGTATTTAAGCTTCCGTTCCTCTGGAACTCTCTTCTTTCCTCACTTTGTTGTTCGCTCAATATAGCAGTGTTCGGTTTGACTCTGTATTCATCACAGCAAGTAGTGGTTCACTCCACACGTTCACAACGACACGTACGAAGTGTGGCCCGCACAAGGCGGACGGTCTACGGTGCAGGTTGTGGAATCGTAGAACTGTCTTATTGAAGATTCTAGGCTGAGGAGAAGAGGAGAGCTCGAGAGAGCTTGAGTCTAAATACAATTGTGCTTCGCTAAGCTCGACCACGTGATGAGACACATGACGGTCAGACCCGTCACAACACCTCGCAAGAGGCCTTCAATAGAGTACATGAATTAGCTCTATCCTACCCTGGGAAAATAGAGACTAGGTGGTGCTCAAGCGATATAGGTATTCTAGGCAATAAGATTGCAGATAAAGCTGCAGGCAAAGCAGCGCTGATGCCCCCGTGGGGCTTCTCTTTAAACTGTTTCTTGTAAACTAGCATTTTTACACCCCTTGTAGCCTAGGGCACCCCCTAGCGTTATCTGCCCTATTTGGAACTCTTTTAGGACCTATCACACGCGAGCTAGACTCTGCTTGACGTTAAATATCAATAAATAAATAAATAGAAGGTTCTACTAGAGAATAGAATCCTAGAATCTCTGGAATCGTCTTCCAGATGCCGAAGGTTAGAGTGGCAGTTGAAATCACTTAATTTTTTAGATATTTCAAGGAAAGGTTCAAATATTATCCTGAGTATCTGTGGCAATCAACGCCAATTACCAAAAATTGCACTTTCACTTGCACCCGTCTTTTTGGCCCCTAATATAATACGGAGGCACTCGAGTACAGCGGTCAAGGACTTTATCCCCTCACCCCAACAACTTAGTAAGAGATGAAAAAATAGGTGAATGTAGACAGTTATATAAAGATCATTATAGTCTGGAAATCAATTTTGTTTTGGATAGGTTTTGCTGATATTGATTTCTGCACCACACTTCTCGTGTGGCGTTGAAACAGGGGTGATGGGTCACAAGACCCAACCGCTTTGGTTTGTTCCGTACATAGCCTGGTAGTTATGTGGCTTACTCCCAACTTTCTTTTGGTCCCCAATACCATCCTTCGCTAACTCGATATTCGTTAGCTCACTTGCAATTTTATAGCTTACTAGCAAATCACTTTTTGGCCCCTAAAGTTCTACTTGGCTTACTTGACACTCGTTGGCTTACTCCAACTCGAATTTTTGGCCCCCAATACGAAATTCGACATACTTGATTATTTTTTGGCATAGATTATCTGCGGTCGCATTTTCTGTCAACTCTTGGAGCGTGAAATGTACTCCGTGTGTATTTGACAGGTCTATGGACACACCTCAACGATCAATGCAACCCTACGCCACTCCAAGGTCCTAGCATCAAGATTCGCGATATAGTTATGTATTTTAAAGTATTGAGCTAGATAATTGCATACAATTTTCTTCCCTTTGACACTTGTAACCACTTGCAAAAGCTGCTTTCTTATACCAGAACAAGCGAACAAAAAGAATCCATAACATCATAAACTAAATTGCTGTTCCTGGCTTCCAAATCATTCCAGTCTTATCCACCTAAAATGCGATACCGTGTCCGAATGCCTTTGATGAACGACGGGTCTTTGCAGCGGCAACTGGGTCAACGGTGAAGAGGTTGGTGGCATTTCGAAGAATCTCAGACATGTGCAAAATCTGCGTGAGTGTCACTGGAGTAGTCTGGGGAGTGAAGTTATCTGGGAGCTTCTCGTTCTCTACGATGGAAAGTTAGTACTGCAACTCTCTCTCTTGCATGGGAAACACTTACGGAAGAAAGTGATGATGGTATCTCTATCAACAGTAGCATTTGGAATGCTTCCAAAAACCAGGAAGGGTGCGGCAATTTCTCCAATGCTGAAGTTCTCGATGCTAGTTGTGAATCTGTATTCAGGGTTGGTGGCTCGAGAGGTAATTTGCCGTGCGAGCTTGGAGTTTGCGATGTGTTGAGGAAGGAGAACCGTCTCAGTCCAGTATGCAGTTGAGGTACTGAAGACGGTTTGGTTGAAGACGTGGTTGTTGCCTAAGAAGGCATCCTCACGACTCAAGCTTCCGTCGTGTTCGAGGATGCCGTGGACATTGAGTTGGCCCCTTGAAATCAAGTCAGTAAAGGCGTCCAAGACTATGTTCGAGACATTTTTGAATGGGAGGTTTTACAGAGTGAAGAATGTGGCATTTGGCTCCGGGTTTGCGATAACAGCTTGCTCCCACATGATCGTGGCAAGATCAGCATCGAAATTGATACCCTCCCCTAAAGCCTTGATAGCGTTCTCTTTTGTAATATTTCGGCCATCGTGTGGAAGGAAACCGTGATTTGCGAGGGTGTTCATCATAGGACATGGTCCTCGCACTACTGAAGGTTAGGACTTTGTGCAACGAACCTAGCTCATACTTTAATACTTACAATCATCAGCACCTCTAAAAGATGGGGGAGTCAGCATTGCCTATCAAAAAGTGTCTCGGGATTCGGCACAGGATAATGTTGGGGTTCAGAAATAACTTAGGAGTGATTCAAGAGAAAAAAAGTAGGAGAATTATGTCCCCATTACCTACCCAGGTGCCCAATCCGTTGCTCTTTTCGCCATGTGAGAACTGGCAGAAGCCAAAGCAACTGTGATAGTAGCGGAAAGTGTAGTAGTGAACTTCATCTTGAATAGTTAATAGTTTGGTAATGTTGGAAAGAGTGTGGAGATTGAAGATGAAAGCAAGTTGGTGTCGATTTCTAGAAGCGCAATGGAAGGTATTTGTATCTTCCAAATCCTCTCCATCTCGCCCCCCTACACACAGCCCACGAGGTTTCGATTCGGACCTTTCGCTCTCTGAAGGCTGCCTCCAGAGCGAGCACCAACCCCGGGAGTCTACATGATAATCCGGAAGATCGTTTTTTCCGATCCCCCAATGTAAATCTTCCTCGAATCCACACAAGGTACTCCCAACCAATCCTGAACTCGACATTACACATATGAATGACCTTCCCCATTTAATGACATACCATTCATTCTCTCTACAAGGCATAATATGTATTGAGTGCCGCGAGAAGGGGCCGAGCGCTGCCAGCCGTGGCACTCAGTACATACTACGCCTTGTAGCTTTTCGCCCAGGGAATGATTGCCGGGTGCATCCACGATTTGAAACTTGAAACACAGCGAGCTGCTATCCGAAGAACAGCGAATGCGAACTACACATCTCGAATATCTCGGGGGATTAAATGTGCGACGAATCGAATTTACAAACGTGGTTTGAAAAAGCAAGCAATAGAGAACTGTCTCGCCAAACTACACGAAGCGTTCGTGGATGCAATCCCGTCGCAATAGAACACCAAGCACTGGATTGCAAGCCACAAATTCTAGTGTTTAAGCTTAACAGGCAACTAACTATTAGATCTACTTGGATCTTTGGCACATTTTTGCGAGTTTTCCTCGTCCCTGAGCAACCTGTATTGCAGTGTACCTGAGAGGTTGTGATCAACAAATCAAATTAAGGCGAGTGCGAGCGCGATTACGAGTGCGGATTCAGGGGTAACCCCTCCACGACTCGAATCATGGACACCCTATTTACAATGTTACTAGAAGTTGGAGTTTTACATGTACATTCATCCGATGGTGTGAACTCACGATGCAGGAACCCATAAACGGGCAATGACATACTTAAAGAAGGTACCAGCTAAAATACACCATGGAGTAAACGGTCTAGACCAACAAATAGGATAAAAGTCTACGCAGCCCTGTGTACTCACCCTGAACAATCCCGGGAAACCTTCTGGAAAGATATCGATTGCCCTGTAAAGCCAAGAGAATATCAAGCCTAATATCAAGCCTCAAGTAAGAAAGAAAACAAGAGAATCTGAATTCGATAATGAGTTTGTACTCGTAATCTAATCCCTCAACAGTTCATCTCCTCCATGAGATGAAGTCTAACCGGAGGATTATTTACTTCAACACCTTGGCATCAAGAATGGGGTTCAAAACCAAGACGTGCAAGCAACAAGGAGTCGGGAGCACGGTTCTTGCCACCTTCCATGAGCTTGTAGAAAGAGGGGTATTTCAAAGCATAAGCTCAATGTGAAATATAAGGGTAAACGTGAACAAGCTCTCTACTCTCTCCCATACAAACACACCAATCGCCTCGCTGCAGATCGCGATGGACAGTCAAAGGTGCAGTGATTACTCTCGTGGCTTTCTTGATTGTTCCAAGTCTTACCTAATTACCCCCAAATTTGGAACAACGAGATAGGTAGTAATTTTAGAGTAACAAAGATCAGAGCTGGGAAAGGTCGAGATTCCTATCTTTCTATTAGCCCAAAGCCCCCTAAAAATGGGGCGGACCCTACTAGCCTCTTGGTATCATCATCACGATATAACGAGCTTTTTGTATAATTATGTATAATTATATAAACAGCTCCCAAATGATATAATTATACCATCCCTACGCCAAAGGAAGCTGTGAATAAGCTATCTTGCGTGAGTAAGCCACGAGTTACTCGTGAGTCAGCTGCCAAGTAGCTGGCACAGGCCAAAAGAATTTGGGGGTCAAGGAGTAAGTACAAAGTACTGAGTAACCCAACGAAAGGCACGAACCACGAGCTTCATTTGATTCTCCACCCCCGAAACGTCACAGTAGGGAAACAGAGGCCGAGAAAATTGATATATCAAACAAGTCCTCACTACCACACTTCATTATTATTCTACCCTTGGACGGAGGTACAGCATATAAAGATTGTATCCCCCACATCCCTGTCAAAATATTTCAATTTGGTTTAAACACGAGGTTTATGCTTATATAGAGGAGTATATCTCTCTCTTTTTTTTATAAGTTTTCATTGTGGTGTTGTGGTGATGCGGGTGTTGATGCTCAGAATAATTGACAGGGGGGTTACAATCTTTACACGCTGTACCTCCGTAGTCACCCACCCCCCAACCATTCAACTCATATCCTGTCCTTGCCTCTTCAAAACCAAGAAAAGGCAAGAAAAATAAAAACCCAACACCTCAACGCCATGCGAAACCCAAAATGGGGATGCTCGCTTACTCAATAACCCAGAAGAAGAAGAAAAGAAAACCGCCTTTCGACCTGACTGACCCCTGTGCAAACTCAGAGAAAAAAAGGGAGAAGTTGCAATACACAAAAAAATCCCATTTCCTATCCTGCTTGCCTATTAAGCTCGCTAGTACTATGCACAATTCAATCCCTCTTCTCCCACGAAGAAGTCATCGAAAGGGAGAACGCCGAACCCTATCCATTCCGTCCTTCAATCACGCTCATATCTCACATCCATACTCCATCCAATCTTCTATTCAATGCCCCATTTCAGGAGCGAGGTAATAATGAACGTCATCGTCATCTCAACTCACCCTCTTCCATCTCTTGTGTTGAATAATCCAGCGGCAAGAGTAGATGAGTTAGGTTCCTAGCCCAGCCAGCCTCTCCTTCAAGGACCGAGCCCCGGGCTATTTATTGATAAACCACCCGTCTTTCCTCTTTTTATAGCAGCGGTGATCTTTCCAAGTTCATCGTGGCTCAGTATATTTAAGTTTGTAAATCATCATCGTCGTAACCAATCGTTCATTCGGAATGCCCCTCATTAAGAACCATCTCCAAGACAATTTGATTCGAAGGAACCTCAGGATGCTGCATCGCCAACTTGAGGGTTCGCTTTTCCGCTCCTCCCCCACCGCCAAACGACATAGGGGCCATTTGGCTATTGGCAGCTCCGGCACCGAGTGGGTTGATGCCATAGTCCAAACACCTGACATTCTGACCGGCGATAACCTGTCTCAATCTTCCATTCTCGGCATTTCGCACTTCCACGAAATCGTTATCGAAGAGAACAAGGTAGGCTCCGTACATGGCTGCCTTCGCTGCTTTGCCCACGAACTCCATGATGACAGAACGAGATACCTCACCATGCTTGTCAACGTAGACACCGCATTCTTCATATGCGAGGAGGAATTCAGAGTCGGACAGACGGAACATTCCCAATGGCTTCTGATCGCGGAGGCGTTGAGCAATATTTCCTATGGCTGGGTTTTTGGTATCCGGGATACTCATTGGAACCTTTTTGTCCAAAGTCATGAGCTCGAACCCTTTTAGGGTGGAGATGGCGATATAGCTGTGGAACAAATTGATCGTGAAACACTCGGTGGGAATATAGAATTCATCGTACTCGCGGAAGAATTCGGTGGTACCACCTTTCAGTTTGCCGAAGAGCCGCGATTTCTTCTCGGTCGACTTTTGAAAGACTGGTTCCAGGACCTTAAATGTAGAATGTAGGCCTTCTTTTTTCTTATAGAACACAAGTGTTCTGTCTTTCATACGTGCTGTGGCAAAGAAAGATACATCCCGATTTCCAGAGAGCTTTTGTGGTGCTTTTCTACCAGAGTCGTGTTGAGGCGCTGGAAAGTTGGAAACTGGTACAATTACATCAAGATGATATGCGATCAGAGATTTGTCAGAGATGATTATACACAAGGAAAACTCTTCAAGGACCGCTATTTGAGTGACCTTGGCTATTTGTATCGACTGATGAAGTTAGCATAAGAGTGATTGCATGGATAACTTCGACTTACTCTTGACCACCCTCTGGGGTTGGTTGCCTCAGAGATGTAAACACCATAGTCTGTCCCGATTGCAACCATGGCTTTGCCAAAGCAGGTGAAGGCAGTGGCGCAGTTGACTTGAGCTCTGCAGACTGGCCCAGGTCGAGGTCCGGCGCCATATGTTCGTTCCATTTCGCGTATTGACCTCTCCAAGGGTGTTCCAGTAACAAATACAACATTTCTTTGGGTTGCACCAGAAACAGCGTCATTGCCAAAGGCAGTGTCAGCCATAACACGCAGTCTGAAAGGTTCCGCATTCTGCTCATACAAGGAGGCGGCGTGGCGAGTTTTTGCCTCCAAGATCTTGTCACACCAATCTTGTCGATTTGCAGCAGTCGGAGCATAAAGTGTGTATACTTCGTTTTTGCCAAGATGCTTAACTCGGAAAGGATACATGAACCTGGCGTCTGCATCATTGGTACTCGTTGGAGTGAGTTTTGTTACCGACGTCATTGTCTGCACCGAGGTGTTTGACACTGAGTGCTGCAAAGGCGCGGAGCCATCAGCACCATTTGTAGTGGATTGGCGTGTCAAACGATCTGGTCCACCAGCTTGTCCGGGTCTGGCAGCAACTGTAACCGCACCAATAGCTCGAACTGTCTTAACAACAGGATCTTCATTCGAACTTTCTAGGACAAGGAGTTGCATTGGAATTGGCTGGGACTATTAGCTTATATCTTTAAACTTCGTTTATTGTCAACTTACAAGCTTCGAGACATCATAAATTTCCTTCTTCCTTCCTGTGACAACGTCACGTTGTGCAATTGTCTTCGCGAGTACGAGGTAATGATCGAAGAGGATAGCATGTGTTTCGAGCCATGTAAATCGATTTGCACCAGCACGCTGAAGGTCGCCTTTAAACATGAGTTCTCGGCCCAGATGGTCCAAATTCAGCTCAACTCTCTCCATGCCAGGACGGAGATGAAGCTTTGATTGTAATTCTACCATCTCAACCTTTTTGGTTTGTTCGTCAACTTTCGCGTCGCACTCATGAGTAACTTGTTTGATCTCTTCAATGGCTTTGGCAAGATTTGTTTTCTCCTCACTCTCTTTTTTCATATTCTTGTACACTGTGTCCAGCAAGAGACTGTAACGCTGTAGACGAGTAATTGGGGCTTTCAAATATGTATCCCAGTCCAACCGACTAGAGAGCTTGTTCTCACGAGCTTGGTCCAAGAACTGGCGGAAGAGCAAGTTCTTCTCTGCTTCCCTTCGAACAAGGTAGGTGGCGAAGGGGAATCCAGCTGCATACTCAATGTATGCTGTCTTGGCCTTTCTTATCCATTCCCGGAAAATGTCACTGTACCCAACAACCCATGGACCTTGTTCTTTTTGCCGATATTTAAGCTGGGGTAGGAGGTAATTTTCGTTGACCTCCTTGATGCCTTCAACTTTGCCAAAGACGCTGGAAATGAATTTTGGTAACTTGGACTTGGCAATAATTGGAGGTTGCCATGTTGCCAGGTGGTCTCTGTACAAAACTCGCAAAACATTTATGTGTTCCATGTAGAGATCTTCTGACATGACGATCTCGTGTAAATTGTTCTGAAGCTCCACGTCCTTTTTGGACACGGCCTCGATTTGCTCCTTTGTCATTTTGAAGAAGGTAACCCAGTCTTCGGTTTTCCGGGATGGTTCGAGAACTTGCGCGTTGAGATTGATCTTCTTGAGCGTGCGAGTGCAGTGGTGCGAGTAGCATCGCCCAGGAACCTCATGCTCATGCACCTTTGGAGAGTAACAACCAGATCCGGTAAGCTGCCATAGTACACCGGAAACTGTGCCCTGACCAAGCTTCACCCACTCCTCGTCCGGAACCAAAATTCCGGCAGCGAACATCGATTTGATCACTCTCTGACTCAAAGTTTCCGCGTCGGCAGTATTCATCGTAGGGACTTTGTGAGTGAAGAGCGAAACAAGACCCTCTTCGATTGCCTTTTCTCTTAGATCTGATTCTCCGTCTCCAGTTTCACCGCCAGCCATCTCTCGAATCCAAGCTGCGAGGTCACTTAGGGCCCAAGGTTCCTGACACTTCTTGAAGTCTTGAGATGAAAGTTTTGCAAGACCAAACTTCTTACGTCTGCCTGCTGGTAAAGCAGGTAAGTCTAATGCAACAGAAGATTGGGGAGTACCGATGTCATAGCCATCTAGGCCATTCACACCGCGAAGTCCCATTCTTGCGGCTTTCTGCTTGGCTTGGCGCTCTTCGGCATCAGTCTTTGATCGAGTGGGTGGAACAGTATGTGGAGTGCTACTGTGGCTAGATAGTGATGTCGATCTTGGAACATATTGCCCACCAGGACTTAACATATTTTGTGGAGGATAAGCATCTGGCCCATTGGGAGCGTACGTTGGTCGATTGTACTCTGCACTTGAACTGTAAGAATGTTGAAGGCCTTGAGGATTGCGATAAGTGCCTGCTGGCATCAGTTGTGGAGTTCTATTTTCCGACATTGGTGGCACAGGAAGAGGGCGGTTCAAGTTGGAATTATACAAGCTCGTGCTGATTCCTGGATGGTAGAAGAGCTCAGGCATGTCGTCTCGCGTAGGGCTATCACTTCCGCTCAATCGTGATTCTCTTGAATGTAACGACACGTGCTCATCACCTTCATCAAAGCTGAGTCGATGGGGCTGCGACGAAGGTCGTTGTAAACCACCAGTTCCAAAGGTATCAACCCTCGCTGTGGTTTCGAAGGCCGGGAAAGGATGAATAGCCCCCTCTCCTGGAATAGAATAGTCCGTCATTCCACCGAGTCCCGAAGTTGCCGTAGTGTTATAACTATCCGTTGTCCCAAGATCGTGTGGAGTAGGTAAAGGCCGACTTTGGTCCTCCATCTCGCTACTGTGACCAGTATTTGTGCCCGCCAACTCGTGTCCATATGACATACGGGCGGGATACCCGCCTCCAACTAAACTCAAATCTTGGTGTTTATAATCACTATCGCTACTTTCTCCTCCAGAGAGAGGATATTTGGATTCTTGTCCAGGGTGACCTCCAAAACTCAATGGGCCCCCACCTCGCTCTTGTTCTTCCGCTATCCGCATAGCTTCTAGACCAGCTGCCGCCTCAAGATCGCTTTCTTCATCGTCATCGTCGTAATCGCCGTAGGTAGATCGCAGATTGTTTGGATTTAATGTCGAAGCTGTAGATGCGTACCGATCGATGCCGGATGCGGCGACTGTGCTGGCTCTCGAATCGTAGCGGCTAAGACCATCGTGAAACTCGTTATCGAGTAAATCGCCATTGCTTCGAGCGGGCCGTTGAGATGATCCACCAAGCGCATCCCCAATATCAGCAAATAATTGTTCTTGCGATACATCGTCCTCCTGTTCATCTTGGCCATGAATTCCTAACCCCCAGTCATCATTATCCCCCCTAGGATCCGCAGGCGCGCTTGGAAGTGGTCGAAGAGTTGGATGCCTTCCTAGTGAAGTGGCACTTTGGGAAGCCGAAGTTTGATGACTTGCGGAGCTCCTCGATCTATTTACTGATTCATTTTCATAGGAGCCGTAATTGGGGAGTGGCGCTGGTGGTGAATACGGAGCATAGTCGGGATATTGAGCTTGTGAGGTCGAAGATGGCCTATGGTCAAGTTGATTAAAATTACCTCCATTTGTAGGATAGGGGACAGCGTTCGGCGGCTGGTAGGGCGGTTGGGGTGGGGAAGTGGAATTATGGACGGAGTATGTTGGGCTAGAGAGAGGGTTCTCATACATTGTCTGCGGGGAGGGTCGACCTGGAGGGGAACCATATTGCTGCTGTGTGGTTGGAGGGTAATATCCCGTGGATTGTGGTACTTGTGGCATTGATACTGGTTGATTATAACCTTGGGTGTACGAGTTGTGGCCCGAGACTGTGGTATGGCGCATTGGCTGCTGAGTCGGGGCTTGGTACGCAGCTGGATTGTACGGTTGGTGACCCGTGGAGGGGGTCGGCGGAGTATTATTATAAGCTGGTTGTGGTCGATATTGAACTGACTGTGACTGCGTACGGGCAAACTGCTGTGGATTATAAGGTACCTGTGGTAGCCCAGGAGAAGCAGGGCCAGAGCCAGTGGGGAAGGGTTGGTATTGATGTTGATATCCCGATAACGCAGGGCTCGTACTCCCAAAAGAGCTCCGGCCTGGAGAGTGAGAGCTCTGCGAATGCGAAGTAGGACTCGCTAGGTAATGCTCTTCTTGTGGCATCGCCACCTGCGTTTGCATCCTTCCCGGGGGCGCGGGGGTTGGAGGTAGACCACCCCTATATGTGTTGTTCCCTTGCTGCTCGAGGTAGGGCGCATCGTCGCCATTGTCAAAGCTGGACTGGCGATGTAAACTCGACGTCGAATTATGGTGGTTTTGCGCACCAGGCGCCCCGTACTGTGCTGGAGGCACATGGCCATATCTTCTCTGCGACATCGCGACGGCGGAGGAGGGAGGGAATAGGGTGAGGTTCGATGGAATTGTCGATGGGATGGTTCGTGGCTCCGAGCCAAAAGAAGTCGGTCGTGGTTGCAAAGCCTCGTCTCTACATTTGCTACGAGCCGCGTGCGTAACAGTCAACTAGGTGTGATTCCCCAAGAAATGCCTGTAACCCCGCCAGCTTCTCAACGATTGTCGTCTCTCGATGGAGGTTCTTCCTTTGATAGCCCCGTTTGTCGCAAAGTCGCGAGGGTTGGTAGTACAATATGCGAACGAGAGTCTGGACGAGATTGTTCTCGAATCTTGTCCTGTCCTTTCGCCTTGTCAGATTTCGAATTCGGGGCTCACGTAGATCGGCAGGGCGCGCCTCTCTCTTTGCGACGGGGAAGCTGAGGCAAAGCAAAGAACCGGGGCCGGGGACTCCGAGTGGCCTGGGAGCGTGAATGAAGATGGAGATGTTTTTGGGGCTCAGATTCGTTTCAAAAGGACCCGCGAGAGGAATCTGGAGATGAGGAGGAGAGAGGAGGGGAGAGGAGGAGCAAAGAGGGGTTGCATAGGAAAGATGTTAGGGCAAAGGGGTGAGGCGTTGAGAGAGATATGGTGGTGATGATAGCTGAGAGTTCGACTCTTGGCGGGTCTTTAACCAACGACCCTCTTCCTAGCTATACGAGGGGAAAGAACAGAAATTTAAAGTTCTAAACTCGGGGATATCTAAATCTTAGAATGCCTTTCTATCTTAAACAGAACATGGGGGACTTTTCTAAAATGTAGCATGTCCTTTTGCTATCATGGGAAATGAGCAATAGACAATACTGTAAAGCAGCAGTTGAGATGTAAAGCTCTCAATTGCTCTGCCTTTCTAGAAGTTTGGTAAGCGACACATTAAAACCGATTCGGAATTAATCCAGATATTTGGAGCAACCAACTTCAATTATCCCAAGCCATTTGGGTCAATCAATTGTACTGTAAAGTTGAAACAATGAGAGGTATCTGCCGCTTTTGTTGTGAGAGTACTCACTCCTCACTCACATCAGCAACAGCTACCTATACCCGCAATAACTGCTTGGTCAGATGTTGAGCACAACCAGCTTGAACAGAAATAAATAAATTTTATAATATATGAAACGGGTAAAGATTATCACCTTTTAGACTTGGGGTGCAAGTTTCGAAAAGTTGAAGAGTGACGGAAGTTTGATAGGACAAGGGTCGGGGCGGTTGATAGCTTAGTCATCTCGCTTATCAGACGCTAAGGCCCTGCCACAAATGCACACAATTCTGAGAAATCCAAAATAAGCCCAACGCCAAATTCGACAAAAACCGTGAAGTCTATCTCCAGGACTTCAGCTCTCAATCCTAGCGATAGTACGGGAGATACATTCAAGATGCCTACTGAAGCTGGTCACCGCCGTAAGTTTTACTCCCCCGGGGCCCATTTGAGAGGACGGCGAAGTATACGCGCGACCGTCGAGAGGCCGTATGCCGTATTTTCGCCATGATCTCCACCAGATTCTCAAACTCACAGAGCAATTGCTGACGATTTGTCCTAGTCTATGTCAAGTGAGTAATTGCCACCCCCCCCGAACGAGAAGATCGGACCCGAGAATTATCGCATCAACAAACAATTTTAGATGGGGAGGCCCCGCGGAGGAGGGGAGGAAACGATGGTGAACGAGACGGGCTGGACACAACTATTTCGAGCGGACGATTGAATTGGAATTGAAGGACACATTCTGACAGTAATTGTTTCTAGGGGTCGCCACCTGAGCTACCAACGTGGGAAGCGCAATACCAACCCGGGCACCAGCTTGATCAAGATTGAGGGTGTTGATGATACCAAGGCCGCAAAGTAGGTTGCTCGACAAAGCTGAGGAGCAGGAAGGTACTAACAAAATACAGCTTCTATCTCGGAAAGAAGGTTGCTTTCGTTTACCGTGCACAAAGAGAAGTCCGAGGATCAAAGATCAGAGTTATTTGGGGCAAAGTTACCAGACCACATGGTATGTTCGATTTCGAGAGCGACTCAGCACCAAAAGCTAATTTGACTCTTCCAGGCAACTCCGGTGTAGTACGAGCACAATTCAGACGCAACCTTCCTCCTAAGTCCTTCGGCGCATCGGTTAGAGTTATGCTGTACCCATCTTCGATATAAGAAGAATGGTTTCGGAAATTCGGAGTTGGTTCGCGTGGGATGCAAGATGGTTTGATGGCATGTCACAAATTCGGTCTCTAAGGTTGGGGCAGCGATAAATGCATGGCCTTGCTGGTAGCATACGAATAAAAGAAATACCAACCAGGAAGGGTCTATTTTGAAAGCCAGTGAAAATAGAAGTGATGGTAAGGACGCGGTGTATTATGGCGGTAATGATTTGGAAGCGGGGCTCAATAACGATTATTATGTCTTTATGACTGGAGAATTGTGAATTGGACTCATGGCTTCGATTTCATTGTCCCGAATGAGTGGTTTTCAAGGCCCTGCAAGCCCACAATCGAGCAGAAGCGCCCAACCCGAGCCATATCAAGCAACCTGGGACTTCTCGCAATGGATAACTAACTTTCTAGTACAATTTGGTGGAATTGATTGTCACTGCGTTTTGCACTATCTACCTAGGTAAGGCGACCACGAGAGTTGGTCGACCAACATGTCATTCTACGCAGCACCTTACGAAAGAGTACGTATGTCATGCTCGACTCATGGGAGCAACGAGGGAAGAGAGTTCGTATCCGCAGCCTTACGACGAGCCTTCCTCTTTTACGCAATCCCCCATCCCATCCATTACTTGTTTGCAACCCACCAACCTCTGGATTTCTTACGAAGTATAGCGACAGGTTATAGCTCCTGTTATAGCACTAACAGAACACGCAATACCCGACCCGAGAAACCGTTGACGGCTGCGCCACCAGCCCTATGAGGCTATGGATCTGGTCGCATGGCATGGAGGATTCGAGTTTCAAACTTTTGACATCCGGGAATCCTTGTACGAACGTGAACATGTGGCTCGTTGGTAAGGAAAAAGAATATTATTGTTTTGGAAATAGAAACGTTGGGAGCTTGGGAGTGGTAAGATATTTCGAACATTTCGCTGTTGGAGGTGGAGAGGGGGTGCCTTGTGAGACGTTGACGAAGCAGTTGATCCTGCATGTTGGTTTGTTGGTTGGCTGAAGACCAGTTGGGTGACCGGCCTCGTGTTTTCTCGTGCTTTTCTTAACCTTAATTGTTTGGGGGGGTGTAAGAGCGGTTCTGGAAGAGGGTATTGTTCCTTTGAAAATGGTGACGGGTGATGTGATGGGTTGGAGGTTGGGTCGAGACTTTGGGTGTGTTACACGGGTTTTGTTGATCGAGATCTGGAATCCGGATATTTTGTTTTTGGGTGTTTGTGTTGTGCTGAACATCTGATTCTATATATAGTCAGTCATCAGGTTGCTTCTGGAGATGTCATCATGCCTGAGTCTGATATTGAGCCAGCTGTTCTGTTGGTTAGAAAATGCTGGTGGAGCTGAGCTGAGCTGTTGGGGGTTGTTTGGAGTTTTCAACCTGGAATTTTGATGATGCATCGAGATCCTTTTAAAGCTTCGAAGGGAAAAGAAGGGGGAAGAAGGGGAAATAAATTCTCCCGAAATCTGTTGAAAATTAGAAAAAGGCTACCAACTACTCTACGATATGAATTCAATTGTAATAAACTTTGTCGGGTCGTACAGTACCTTCCGAACAAAGAGGAAATGTCCCGAAGCACGTGACGGATGATGTATTTTTGCTTTGTAAACCTTACCCCACCTCTCCCGTCAATCCCGATCTCGCCCAACAGTGAAGCTCCCACTCCTTCCCAACTTCCACTTCAGCAATCCGTTTGCCATTCTCCAATTCCAACAATTTTTTCTCACAAAACCCAACTCAATAAACCACACAATCCCTCAAAATGGTCAAAGCAGGTACATCTCCCTCCCCTACACCCATGTACAACTTTATCCCGAGTTTGTGTTCAACTGCGGGGTCGGCAAGCGCCAATATGAGCAAGATTCACCTTGATGGGAGCTCTAGAGCTTGCTTCTCCCCACGACCTTGATGGATACATGGCCCCTTTTCTGCAGATCATCCTTGTGATCCTCTCTCCTATTGTCATTCGCTAATTGCTGGTGTTTACAAACTAGTTGCCACTATCCGGGGAGACACCAAGATTGCCGGAACCGTCACCTTTGAGCAGGAGTCGGAATCTTCCCCAACAACCATCACATGGAACATCACCGGCCATGATGCCAATGCTGAGCGTGGCATGCACGTTCATCAGTTTGGAGATAACACCAATGGTTGCACATCCGCTGGTCCTCATTGTCCGTCGATATTTCAAATCCCTGAGAATAAGGAGGGGTTGCTAATCATGGATGTATAGTCAACCCACACGGAAAGACACACGGTGCTCCTACCGATGAGACCCGTCACGTAGGTGATTTGGGTAACTTCAAGACTGATGGACAAGGAAACGGTGTTGGCACAACTACAGACAAACTCATCAAGTTGATTGGTCCTGAGAGCGTTATTGGTGTACGTAACATCTAGAATTTGGTTCTGGCAAATGCTGATATGAGATAGCGTACCGTTGTCGTCCATGCCGGAACTGATGATCTCGGAAAGGGAGAGAACGAGGAGTCCAAGAAGACTGGAAACGCTGGTGGTCGACCTGCTTGCGGTTTGTTCCTTCGCTCTTAACACTTCCCAGTACGTTTTACTGATGGATCTAAAGGTGTCATCGGTATTGCCGCATAAAAATCTCAATCATAATGAGAGGTGCCATCGTGGCTTAAAATCTCCTGACGAGTACAAAATTGATTTTGCCGAAACATTTTGGTAGCGTACGCACGTATGTAGGAGATAGGTTGGTCTATTCAATTAGGGGAAATAAATAATCTTTCAATTGACAAGTCATCTATGATGGAAACTGGGTGGCCTTTATTGTGACAGCACCAACTTTTGCATTTCAATTTTAGAAATCAATCGTAAGATGATTGGTATTTGTATCTTGGCACCTGCCTCAAAGTAGCTACTTGCCTAAAACGTTGGGGGTACTTGCCTTTGTAAAGTAGGTTTCCAGTGACTGACCGGCCCTCTTATCCTCGGCGTGGTTGAAACGGAATAGCTTCAGGTGTTATTCTTTTTAACTATACTCATTTTTTAATTGGACATTGTGAGACATTGATGGGGTTCTACTAGGAAGGGGGACCAGGTCGTACCTTCCCTAAAAACTTTTCTCTTGGAGCAACCAGTTGACGAGAGAAGGAGCGACCTCAACGTCTCCCTTGGCTTAATATTTTCAGTGAAGGAACGATCTCCTATTCCTCGACCTTGATCCTCACTTAAAGAGGGAGCCACCATTAAGGTCAGAACTCTAAGTGTTGAAAATATAGTTGCAACCTCGCTTTTTCATACCTCCTATTATAGGAAGAATTAAAAATGCATATACAATGTAAAGGTTTGAGGGAAGGGGTTAGATAGAAAAATGAGACGTGAGTGCGTGCCCGGGATGGAAAGAACGGCCTCAAATTAGAAGGCACCGAAAGTCGTTACTTACCACACTTGTCCTCAACTCTCAACTTGATACCACGAAAGAACCTCAGGCTCGCTTCTCTAACCACCATCACCTTGAACATTAAATTTTGAATCAGAACTCACTGATTGCTGCTAACTCTCCCCCAAATTATCAGAATCATTTCACTTGTTTAAGAGTTTTAAGAATAAATAATTTGATTGAATAAATTTATCTAGCTTTGAGAAGTATGCAGTATTTAGTATTTATCTCAATTCAATCTATGTAGTTTAATTCATTGAAATTATTTAGAAATATTGAATTAAGTAAAGGAAGTTAAATGATGTAAAATGTTTAACAATGTTTATAGTTTCAGATACTTATCTAGATAAAATATATATTTATTTTAGTTATAGTTGGTAGACATGTGTCTTAGAACACCTCTCTTTTTTATACTAAAAAGAACTACTAAAACTCGCCTTCTTTAATAATATATTAGACTTTAATCTTTAATTATTCTTATAAGAAAGACGAGTTTAAATCTCTCCAGCTTAATAATATCTATACTTTCTATAATTAGGTTTAGTTTTTTAAGTAGGTTCTTACTAGTAAAATAGTTCTAAAGTAGATAGTAATAGAATTCTAGCGTTTTCGAGCTCTTTTTTTAGTGGAAAATAAGCTAGATCGCTAGTTACCTACCTTTAATAACACTTTCTTAAATAACTAACATACATTTATAGCAAACCGGCCAAACAAGCGAACCGGCTAAAATTTTCTACTCTCGCGATTAAAATTATAATAATTCTACTACAACACCTCTAATTAATTAAAACTACTCGGAAACCTCTTTCTTAGATACTTCTTCTATAAAATAACAGGTACATTTATTATACCCAGTTGCTCTACATTTGCTACATCGCTGTACACGTGATTCTTCACTTAGCTTCTAACTACTACTTCTCTTTATTTCTTATATTACCTGCTCTTTAACGTCTCTATTATTCTGTAGGTCCTGTGCTTCCTGTTTAAAAAGTAATCCTCCTTGACTTAGACATGTTTTTTTAGCTCTCTAACACTTACTTAGTACTTTATTTGCTTGTCGAAGTCTCTGGTTCTTAGCTTTAGTAGTACTAGCTAGTACATTACTTTTAATATACTCTTTGTAAACTCGTCAACAGCCTTATAAATAGAGGTTAGAGAGCTACTTTAGTAGCAGGAAATTTAAGTTTTAATAAATGTAATTGTTGCTACAACTTTATTAGGTCGGTTGCGTTATACACGTGACTATTCTGCGTCTATGAATGTTTGCTTTTAGGCTTTAATTCTCTCTCTTTTAAAAACAACAATAAATCAATAAAACCTCTTTACAAGACATACGATATACAATAGTTATTACAAACCAAGTCGTACTAACAGTAATTTATAACAGAGCTTCAGTGGAGTTATTTAGTATCTAGAAAACCCAAGGCTGTATAGTACTTAGTAGTGAGTTAGAAGGCGTTAGTGTCTTTAGCTTAAAATCAAGTCTAGAGATTATACTTTCTAGGTTAAGTAGAAGAAGTCTAGTATAACGAAACCTACTATCGTACCGAAGTAACAAGAGTAACTAAGTCTCGAAGGTGTTATACAGTAAGAGGTTTAGATGTGCTAGGTATTTACTTGAAGGTAAACTCGTTACTTAAACTTAAGAAGCTAAACAAGATGTATTAGTAACTAAGTAAGATGCGAAGTTGAGTATAAAGCTTCTATCTAATAGCAGACGTGCTAGTTATATATAGAACTCTTATTCTCTAAAGTAGACGAAGTCGACAGTCGCTTTAGAGCAACTCGTCTACTAGTCGCTCTGTCACGTGACCATGATCAAAGGAAATCCTTGGATTGGCTAGCTACTCTAGCCAATCCCTATAACCTATATCTACTTAATAGTACCTTGTCCTGTTAGAGCGCCGTCTAGACTTACTTATCATGTGCTGACATGTGACTTGTGACACTATCCCCTTCTTAGCCTAGCGTGTCCCTACGCTTAAGTACAACCTAAGAAATATTGTTAGAAGGCTAGCAGCCTTCTCCTGTCATTATGTTTTCTATAACACTACGCCCAAAATCCTTAAATAACAATTGTCTAGACCTCGCTCGACGGATTGAACACACTAGCGAAGAGATGGCCTCGTGTGCTTGCTGCGAAAAGTCTGGTCGTTGATGTGTAGCCCTACAGAACAATAGCTAGTCTATATGTTGTTCTGAGTACACTCGCCAGGGAAAATCCTGCGACGTCTAAAATCAAAATTAAATGCCTTTATCCACAGAGTAGCTGTTCCTTGACAAGCAAAAGGAGTGTCTCAAAGATGAAGAAAAGGCGGCAGCCCAGGCCCAAGAGGCCATGGCCTGGGTTGCTTGGTTACGCAAGCAAAAGTGTCTTCTTTTGACTCGTGAAAAGAAAATAATAGTAGCGGGTCTTAACTCCCTTGATGAGTTAGATGCTGCTGAAGAGTTGGAAAGAAAAAAAAAGAAAGAACAGGAAGCAAAAGACAAAAGAGAAGAGGCTGCTAGACTAGCAGCCCTCCCTACCCCTGCCTCTTCTGACCCCTCCCCTGACCTAGATCTTGACCCAGCCTTTTTTGTGTCTTTCCCAGTTGACCACAAGATGTAGGCAACCCTAGGTTTCAGTGGTGGAACTCCTGAAGTTCCTCCTAGCACTAGTTGAGACTTTTCTTTGGTTTCTAAGTGTTCTCTGAATGTAGGTAGTTCAACTATTTGATTAGGTACTTGACCTGTTCTCTGACAACCTTATAGTCAAGAATCCTCTTGACTTTGTATTCTACATTAGAGTTGACAGGTTGAATTTCCGTGAGTAGAGCTAGTAGTACTCCTAGTAGTGCTAGTTTAAGTAAGGATATATAGAATACTAGATAGATATTTATAGTTTTTAGTAGTGTGAGTTTATAATTCAAAGGTCCTTTAACGTGTTTAATTTTAAATAGTCTAAGCTTTTTGTAGTCTAGTTTACTACTTAGTTTTTTTATGTTAATGTTTTTTCTAACTAAATAGACTTTATCTCTCTCTTTTAATGTTAGCTCCTAACTATATTATTTGTTATAGTAGTATATGTTTCTTTCTGCTATAAATTATAATTCTAGTATAAGTTTTTTGTATAGTTTCTTGATTTTCAAGACCTGAACCTAAGCTAGTTAATTAACTATAGTAGCGTTTAGTAGTTCTTGATATACTACTAATTTATATCTAAAGTTAGCGTAGAATAGTATAACAAGTATTGTTTCTGTTATTGAACTATTATATAAGAACTGTACTAGAGGTAGTAGCTTAACCTAATTGTCTTGTTAGTTGTTTACATAGTATTATAAGTATACTTTAACTACTTGATTTATTTGTTTATTACTCTTAATCGTTTGTAGGTAGAAAGCTATAGATAACTTTCTCTTTATACCTAGGTGTCACGAATCACGTGTTAGCATGTAATAAGTAAGTCTAGATAGTATTCTGACAGAACAAGATACTATTAAGTAGTTATAGGTTAAGAGGATTAGCTAGAGCAGCTAGCCGATCCAAGGATTTCATTTAGTATAAGATCACGTGACAGATTAGGTCGCCTGGAGCGACAAGCTACTCGAGCGACTAGGTTAACTAGAGTGACTAGCGCTCTAGTCTACCTACAAGAGATAAAGGTTCTATATATAACTAGCACGTCTGCCTTTAGATAGAAGCTTTATACTTAACTCCTTTACTTTAGTTTTTAATACATTTAGTTTTGACCTCTTAAGTTTAAGTAACGAGTTTACCTTTAAGTAAACACCTAGTGTATCTAGACCTCTTACTATATAAACAACCTTCGAGACTTAAGTTACCTTTGTTACTTTTAGTACAGAAGTAGGTTTTGTTATACTTTAAGTATCTACTTAGAAGTTTAGTTGCTATAGCTCTAACTCTATTAAAGCTAGCTGTTGCTAGTCCTAGTACTAGCTAAACAAATTTATTAACTCTCTCTAGCAGCGCTAAGAGAACTTAACCCCGGGCCACCTCTGCTGTACTACTACTAGACAACAAACTAGCACTAGTAGACTCTAACTACAACAACACTAGCATGTCTAATATACCTAAACTATTTAAGGTTAAAGTACTCGAGACTATCTAAGTCAAGCTCCTAGATATATACTACAGAAAGAGAAACAAACTTAAGTTATTTCTTCTCTAGATAGACATCTACTTTAACTTTAACATAGATAAATTTACTAATAACTATAACTCACAATTAATCTTTATAATCTCCTATCTAAGAGAAGCTGTATTAGATTAGGCCTAACTCTACCTCAAGGACTTCTTTATATATAAAGACAACAATAGATTAATAGAGAACACCTAAATAATGTTTAAATCCTTTAGAGGGTTTAAAGTAGTAATTAGAAAGGTATTTAGAGATTTCAACATAATCTAAACAGCTGTACAAAAGCTTTTAGACCTAAAACAGACAGGATTAGCTATTAGTTACACTAATGATTTCCAACAATATAGAAACAAGTCTAGATAGAACGCTCTTGCTCTTATAGAACTCTTCTGTAGAAGATTAAAGGTACACCTCTAAGAAGAAATAGCTAAACAGAATATAGTTTTCACTAACATTAGTAGTATAATTAGTAGCGTTATCTAATTAGATAACTGTCTATAGGAATTTAGGAAATCTGTTTAAGAGAGCAGAAGTTAGAATAAGAACTAGAGTAAGAGCAAGTATAATAGCTAACAGAATAATAGTAAAGTAAATACTGCCTAAAAGAAATCTTTTAAAGAAAAGAAACTTTCCTAGAAAGAATAGAACTGCTAACACAAGTAGAATTTATACTACTTATGTAGCTAACCAGGCTATAGAGCAAACGAATGTAGCTTGAAGAAATAAGTTAACAAGGGAAAGTAGGTTAATACTACCTTCTATAAGGAGCTAGCATTGCTGGAAACATAAGAGCTCTCTAATAAAGAATTAGAAGTATATAGGTACAGAACTTAGGTTAAAGAAGAGAACAATTCTATCCTTGAACAATACTATAACACTTGCTTAGAGAGCAAACATAAGTTACTATTGTAAGCTACTTATAAATCACTAGCTAGTATATTAGAGGAAGAGTTCTCTGAGTTATTAGAATTATCTAGCAGGAATAATTAGAGTAGAGAACCCTAGATTAGAGATATATAGGTCTTTATTAGGACTTATAAGAGAGAGAACTATTAGGTAGACATAAAGGGCGAAAGGCTAGACTTTTAGTCTCTACATACTACTATAGAACATAATTCTATTCCTCTCTAATAGTATATTATTAATGATAATTAAGTAGGTTATATCTACTTTAGACACAAGGGTTCTAGACATATCTCTAAGAAAGAGAAAGAATATAATTACACTATAGACTATAACAAGACACTACTACCTATAGAATTCTACTACCTAGTAGAAGAGGAACTTTAGGCTGCTTAGACTCTAGGTTCTTTTATAGCAAAATAAGTACATTACTAACTACAACTAATATCTAACTAGACTTTAAATAAATAGTTCACAGGAACACTGCTAGACTATTAGACAGGAGTAGAATATTAACAGATATGTAAGGTAGTATACATAGACTAAGAAAAGGTTATATTCTTTCTATAGGCTTAGAATGCTATAACTTAGCTTAACAATACTAAGAACAGAATGTTTAACATCTACTATATTAGACTAGAGCTGTATACTACTTTAGGAGAAAGTTAGTTTTATGTAACTACAACTATTAGAGGAAAGAAATTACAGGTTATAATTAATTCTAGAGTAACAGGTAATTTCATATCCCTGAAAGCCTATAAGAGACTTAATGTCCTAGTCAAGAAAACATTACTCTATGTCTTAAGTGTTGTTAATAGAACTAATATTACTTACTAAAACAAAGTTATTAACTAGTAAACTATCTCTACAAAAACTACTATTAACAGACACTGTTTAGATATATAGTTTAATGTTGTTAAGATAGAGAACAAGAAAGTAATACTTAGTATGCTCTAGATTTAAGAGTATAATCTAGACATTAACTAAAAGAAACATAGCATTACTTTTAGTTAATGTAACTATATGTAGTTGTGACTACAAGGCTAGAAGAAGGTTAGTACTACCTCTTCTAAAGTACTAGAACACCTAGCCTAGGGTCCTTCACAGGTCAGCTAAACTACTAATAACATAATACCTATATAGTATAAGGAATTTTTAGAGTTGTTTAATAATCTAGAGGACATATATGCCCTCCCTAAACATTAACTGTGAGATTATAAGATTAGATTAAAAAAGAGTTAGAACCTTAGGAAGTAGAAGCTTTAACCTTATAATTAGAGGAACTTATAGCTTCTTGAGAAGTATATACAAGAAGAGATTCAGAAAGGACATATCTGAAAATTAGACTTGCTAGCTGCTTCTAATATACTTATTACATTTAAGAAGAACAATCTAAATAGAAGAGTTTGTGTTAACTATAGAGACGTTAACAAGGCAACAGTTAAGGACACTTACCTATTACTAGAGAGCTAGTACTTGTAGAATAAGTTAGGAAAGGCTAAGATATTTACTAAACTTGACTAGCAAAATGTCTTTAGCTTAATATAGATTAAGCAAGAGAACAAATAGAAAACAGCCTTTGTCTTACTATTGAGCCTCTATGAGTATATAGTAATACTGTTTAGTCTAACTAATATATCTGCTACTTGTTAGAGATAAAACAATAAAATACTTAAGGATCTTCTAGGAACAACTGTTATCTATTACTTAGATAATATTCTTGTGTTTTCAGAAAAATTAGAGAACTATAAGAGATATATTAAGGAAGTCCTGCAAAGACTTGTAACAGTAGACTCTTGCCTTAAACTTTTGAAATATAAGTTCAAAGTAACTTATACTATCTTTCTAGAGTATACTATTACTCCTAGACAAATGAAAGTAGACTCTAAGAAAGTTAGAGCAATTCTAGAATAGAAGTCACTAGAGAATGTCAAGGACGTCTAATTCTTTTAGGGATTTACTAACTTCTGTTAATAATTTATTAGAGACTATGCTAGGATCTCGAAACCTATAACAAACCTTACAAAAAAGAATGTTTCTTTTGTGTAGAATAAGGTTGTTAAAACAGTATTTCAAGTAATAAAGAAGAGGTTCACTAAGAAACTAATCCTTAGAAACTATAATACTAACAAACCAAGTACTATAGAGACAGATGCTTCTAATATAGCAGTTACTGCTATATATCTTTAACTAAATAATAAGAGGAAACTTATACCTGTAGTATACTTCTCTAAAAACACTAGATTTAGCTTAGCAAAACTATAGCATCTATGAGAAAGAGCTTCTTACTATAGTCTTGGCTTTAGAACATTAGAGAATCTACCTATAGAGTGTAAAACACTAGGTATTAATCCTTACTGATTATAAGAACCTTAAAACATTTACAACAACAAAAGAACTTAGTAATAGATGCCTTGTAAGGTAGTCACAAACCCTTGCTAGATTTGATATATTAATTTATTACATTAAAGGAACTAATAATCTATAAGCAGATACTTTAAGCTGTTAACCTAGTTATAAAGGAAATAAAGAGTACAAAAAGATTACAATCTTAAAGACTCTAGAAAATGAAGACCTAGCGCTAGCTATATATAAGATAGCAGTAATAGAGATTAATAACTCTTAGACAAAAAAGATCTAGGAAGCCTAGGAACTAGAGTAGCTAGCTCTAGCTAAGCAGAGACGAAATAACAAAGAACAGTACACTAATAAAAGGTTATATATCTCTAAATTCTACACAAAAGAATTTGTTAAAGAATACTATATAGCTCTAGTATATAGTTACTAGAGAGTTCAACAAACTCTCTAGTAAGTCAAGTAATACTATTATATTAATTACCTATTAGTAGTAGTCAAGGAAGTAATAGCAGAGTGTAATACCTGTACTAGAAACAAGGCTTCCTGCTATGTACCTTATAGACAGATAAGTACTACTCTAATACTACAGATATCTTAGAGATCTATATTATAGGATTTTATAGTTAAACTACTGAAATCCAAAGACCTAATAACAGGAGTTATATATAACTCAATTCTAGTTATTGTTAAATAACTCATAAAATATATAATACTTATACTATATATAGAAGCAAGTATAGTAGAACACCTAGCCTATATATTTCTATAGGAAGTAGTTGCTTTACATAGTCTACTAGAAGAAATAGTCTCTAATAGAGACAAGCTCTTTACCTTGAAATTCTAGACAGCTCTTACTAAACAACTAAGAGCAAAAAGAAAGCTGTTAACAGCCTTTTACTCCTAGACAAATAGAGGAACTAAACAAATGAATTAAGTTATCAAAGTATACTTAAGATGTTATATAAACTATAAACAGAATAATTAGGTTAAACTACTGCCTTTAGTATAGTTTGCCTACAATAGTTCAACAACAGAAACTATACTTATTATACTATTCTACACTAACTATAGGTATGAATTAGTTGCTTATTAAGACTTATTATAGAGTACTATTAATAATAACAAAGTAGAATTACAAGACTACAAACTCAGGGAATTACATAGAAAGCTTGTAGAGCAACTTTAGTTTGTAGTAGAACATAATATATACTACTATAACAAACAATATAGTTAGGAGCTAATGTTAAAAGAGAGAGATAAAGTTTATTTAGTTAGAAAAAACATTAATACCAAAAGACTAAGTAGTAAACTAGACTATAAGAAACTTAGACTATTCAAAATCAAATATATTAAAGAACCTTTAAATTATAAACTTACACTACTAAAGACTATAAATATCTATCTAGTATTCTATATATCCTTGCTTAAACTAGCACTACTAGAAGTACTACTAGCTCTACTCACAGAAATCTAACCTGTTAACCCTAATATAGAATACAAAGTCAAGAAGATTCTTGACTACAAGGTTGTCAGAGAACAGGTCAAGTACTTAATTAAGTAGTTAGATTACCTACATTTAGAGAACACTTAGGAACTAAAGGGAAATCTCAACTAGTACTAGAAGGAACTTTAGGAGTTCTACTACTAAAACCCAGGGTTACTTACATCTTGTAGTCAGCTAGGAAAGACACAAAGAAGGCTAGGTCAAGACCTAGGTCAAGGGCAAGGTCAGAGAAATCAGAAGTAGAAAGAACTACTAGTCTAGTAGCCTCTTCCTCTCTTCTGTCTTTTGTTTCCTGTTCCTTCTTTTCTTTTCTTTTTAATTCTTTAGCAGTATCTAACTCATTAAGTAAGTTAAGACTAGCTACTATTATTCTCTTTTCTCTGTTAAGGAGAAGACGTTTTTGCTGTCGCAAACAGAGGATTTTTGCTATAGCCTCTTCCTTCTGAGAATCTAACAGAGCCTTCTGCTTCTTAATAGAAGTCTAGTCTGAAATCAAAGGCATTTAGTTACGTTCACAATAGTTGTAGAATTTTCCTTACCTAGCATAAGTAGAGCAACGAGAATATTAGTTGCCTTATATCATAACACATTAGCAAGGTTTACTAGCTAAGTCAAGGGACTTTTTACATCAAGTACAAGAAGCTATTTTATTACTATATTGTTTAATATAGAAACTAAGAGACTAACGTTTAATGTGTTTCTTATTGTTAGGAGATAGTATAATAAAAACAAGAGAAGGCTACTAGCCTTCTAATAATATTTCTTAGGTTATACTTAAGTATAGAGACACGCTAGGCTAAGAAGGAGATAGTGTCACAAATTATATATTAGCATGTAATAAGTAAGTTTAGATAGTATTCTAACAGAACAAGATACTATTAAGTAGTTATAAGTTAAGAGAATTAGCTAGAGTAGCTAGCTGATCCAAGGATTTCATTCAGTATAAGATCACGTGACAGATTAGGTCGCCTAGAGCAACAAGCTACTCGAGCAACTAGGTCGACTAGAGCGACTAGCGCTTTAGTCTACCTACAAGAGATAAAGGTTCTATATATAACTAGTACATCTGCCTTTAGATAGAAGCTTTATACTTAACTTCTTTACTTTAGTTTTCAATACATTTAGTTTTGACCTCTTAAGTTTAAGTAACGAGTTTACCTTTAAGTAAACACCTAGTACATCTAGATCTCTTACTATATAAACAACCTTCGAGACTTAAGTTATCTTTGTTACTTTCGATATAGAAGTAGGTTTTGTTATACTAGGTACTTAGTAAGAGCTATCTAGAATTTTAAGGTAAAGAGCTTATCGCTGTTTAAGATTATTTCTTCTAGTAGTCTATGTCTTAAGGCTATCTTCTTTAGAAATGTAAATGCTAATTCCTCGACTATACTTGATTCTATATAAGACACTAGAATTATATACTTTATAAGTGTTAGTATTAGGTAATAATTACCTTACTTACTAATAGGCTTTAGGTTTAAACCTTAGTCTATACTAGAATGTTCTAGAGGGTTCGATTAGCCGAACACGTGATTATAACATTCCTTTCGAATCTTCTAGCTATTACTTTATTTGTAAGCTATAGAAACTCCTAGAATCTCTCTAAGAAGTATATATAGCCTCTTACTGTCCTTATAGTTAGAAATTAAGTTAATTTTAAGTCTTTATCTTATACTTATCTAATTCCATAGAAACGTGACCTAACAGCCACGTGACCTACCCTGCTCCGATCTAATTACTTTATCTATTACCTACTCTATAGCCTACTCTGTAGCCTACCCTATACGTGCTGTTTACCTCTAACAGTAAGCTAGTCTATAATAACTAGAATTAAATTATATTTTACTTCTGTTATTAGTTACTTGGATTTTAGTAGCTTAACTATAAAATTCTAAGATATTAATTTCTAAGGTTTCTATAGTATTAGAGTAGTATCTATCTGTCTATAAGGTATATAGTAGAAAGCCTTGTTCCTAGTACAGGTATTATACTCTAATATTACTTCCTTGACTACTACTAATAGGCGATTAATATAGTAGTGTTACTTAATTTACTAGAGAGTTTAGTAAACTCTCTAGTAACTATATACTAGAGCAGTATAGTATTCTTTAACAAATTCCTTTATATAGAATTTAGAGACATATAGTTTTCTGTTTATATACTATTCTCTCTTGTTTTGATTATTTGTTACTCTATAAATGTTAATAAAGTCTCCTCTACTGTTAGACAAGTTCTTTAGTATAGGTTTCTATTAGGCTAGAGCTAGTTACTCTATCTCCTAGGCTCTCTAGATTTTCTTTGTCTATAAATTATTAGCTCTTGTTACTACTATCTTATGTACAGCTAGTACTAAATTTCTATTTTCTAGAGTCTTTAAGATTATAATCTTTTTATACTCTATATCTTCTTTATAGCCTGGTTTTCAACTAAAAGTGTTAGCTTAAGGGTTTACTATTCTACTAATATATTAGATTATAATGTTATAACCTTCTAAGATTCCTGTCTATCTTGTAAGTCTTCTATTCAAGAGTTCTTGTATAGTAGTAAATGTTCTAAGGTTCTTATAGTCTAATAGTATAGTAATCTAGTGATTTACGTTCTAGAGATATATTCTCTAGTATTTAAGTACTAGAACTATAGCAAGAAGTTCCTTGTTATATATTCTATAGTTCTGCTATACTAGATCTATTTTCTTAGAAAAGTATACTACTAGTATAAGTTTGTCTTCTTTTCCTAGTTAGAGATATATTATGTCTACTACTGTGTCTAAAGTATTAGTCTTAATAGTACTTAGCTTGCTAGCGTTATAGCTCTAAAGAATAGGTTCTTCTGTAAATTATTTCTTGATTTCCTAGAAAGCCTCTTTAGCTTTCTTTGTCTATTAGAAATTAATGCCTTTTCGAGTTAGACTAGTTAGAGGACTAGCTAGTTTAGTATAGTCTCTAATAAATTATTAGTAGAAGTTAGTGAATTCTAGAAATAACTAAACATCTTTAATATTTTATAGTATTAGTGTAATATATAGAGGCTGTAGTAGTTATATAACCTTTCGTCTAATCTAAGGAAGCCTTTATCTGCTATTATAAATTAATTAGAAATTAATTAATTCTAGTAGATAGAGTTAACAGAGTCAATAGAGTCTATGTAATATTAGAGTTTAGAAGCTTCTATAAAACAAGGCTTCTTCTACACCTCTAAGAAGAAGCAGAGATTAGTTCTATATAGAATCTAATACTTGTTTACTCTTATATAAGATTTAATTTAACTTATTACCTACTATCTACCTTATAAGCTAATCTCTCTAACTCAATAGAGAGGTAGTATAATAAGTAAAAATACCTCTAAGACTTAGAAGACTACCTGACAAAGACATTACTTAGACTACTTCTAAGTAAGTTCATAATAATAGAGGAAGCTTCTCTAACTCTGTTAACAGACTATTACAGGACTCTTACAGAGACTATTTATCTAAAACTCTAGCTGAGAACCTCTATGTAATTAAATTAGACTTAAGTAATACTAAACTCAATATAACTTAGGCTTAAGAAAATCTCCTTTATACTAAGGTTAATAATCTTTAACAACAGTAAGAGAAGGTTAACAAAATTAATTAATACATCTTCTAGTTAGAACAAGAGAAAAGCCTTATATAAGATAATCTCTAATTTACTACTACTACTAGAACGTTATCTATCTACAAGCTAACATAGATATCTTAGGTTAAAGAGAACTTAATAGATCTAGAGACAGATAAAGATTTTATTTGTTTTAAACCTCCTTAAAACATTCTCAAGTATAAATTAGACTAAGAGAAACTTCTCAAGGTCTAAATACTAGAAGTATATTATAGAAAGTCTCTTAAAGAGTATTAAACATTTATATTATTATAGGAGACGGTTTTCAGGTTTTAACTCTAGATATATAACAGACACTTCTCTAGAGTAAACACTACTATAACTACTCTTTAAGACAAACCTATAAAACCTAGAAAGCTATAATAAAGCAGGATCTACTAGTATGTAAAATTCACTAGAATAGTTTTAAGACTTATCTAGCTAACATAATTCTAGTTTCTTAAACACGCTCTTAAGAAGCCTTTAAAGAACTTTTTAACCTTAAACAAGTAAACTAGAAAACGATTCTAGAAATTTATAACAGAATAGTTGCTCTAGAATTAGACTAGGAGAAATAACCTAAGAGAGACTATATTAAAACACTTAACGCTATACTTACTGATTACAAAACCTGTTAGACACTTTTTACAATCCTCTCTAGAGAGGAAGTAAGTTCTATATAGAAATAGCTTAAAAAGACTTAGAAAGCAGAACATTCTATATATCTAAATAGAAGTAAAACAAAGGTAGAAGAATCTAAAAAAGACACTTCTAGTTTAAAAGACCTCTATCTAAAGAACAATAGTTTATCTAGTTCTAAGGATTATTATTAGTTAAAAAACTACTTCTAAAAAGATAGAAGAAGTAATTCTAGTAGTATTTCAAAGCTATTAAGAACTAACAATAGTTAGTATAATAACTCTAACATTACTTGTTATACTTATAAGTAATCTAGACATGTTTTAGGAAGCTGTAAGTATTAGAAGTACTCTAAATAAGTACAAAAGAATCTAGAAAAAGCAAAAACCCTAGATAAATCAAGAAACCTCTAGAGAATAGTTAATACTATTTAGTAAGAGAAACGTTCTAAAACAAAGTCTTTAAAGAAGTTAAGAAAAGAGAGAGCTAAGTCCTAAACGTCGAGGATTATAGCCTAAGTAAAAAAGATATATTAAGTTATATGTTAATATAAGTAACTTTGAATTAGCCTAAAACAGGTGTCTTAGTAACATATACTAGCCTTAGAGATACAGGCTCTGATTATAACTTCCTTAACAACAACTAGGCCTAGAAGAAGAGTTTTGTAGCCTTAGTAAAATATAATCAAGAGTTTGTTACATTTTATAGAAGTAAATTTAAAGTACTCTAAGCCTATAATCTATAGGTACTTGTTACTAACAATTATAGAGAATTATAATCTTTTAACCTCTACTTCTATAGATATAAGAACAAAGGAATCTATACTCTTGTTTTTGGTTTAGAATTTTATTAATCAACTATTGCTTAGTATGCTGACTACGCTAGAAAACAATAGGCTTATACTCTAGTGTAGCTAGATAACATAGAAATTCTCACTCTAAAGGAGTTTAAGGAGGAGATAAACAATAACCTAGATACTTAGGCTTAGGTTCTGTTTATAAAGAAAGAAGAATATAATTGTCTTAGACAATAAGCTTTATGTGTTTACAATAAGTATTAAGTCTCTATATATTTACAGAATAATATAGATAATCTCTTAGTAAATAGTCTAGTGTATTATACTAATACTATCTAGAAAAGATTCTTAGAAGTACCTAAATATCTACAGGAAAAGAGAATAGACTTTTCAGATGTTTTTGACTCTAATAAAGCTTTAGAACTTCTTAGCCTTAGTAGTGTTAAGTATACTATTAATACAGAGAGTACTATTTCTTATAGGCTCTTGTATAACTTGTTAGAGACTTAACTTAAAGCTTTGTACTTGTATTTACAAGACACTCTCTGAAAACACTAGATTAGACCTAGTATAAGTCCTATAGAGGCGTCTATTCTTTTTATTCTAAAAAAAGATAAAGGCCTGTAGCTTTATGTTAATTATTATAGTCTTAACAAAGTTATAATCAAAAATTATTACTCTCTTTCTCTTATTAATAAGTCTCTTAACTAGTTAAGTAAAGTAGTTATCTTTACAAAACTAGATCTAAAAGATACTTATTATTATATTAGAATTCATAAAGGCTATAAATAGAAGACAGCTTTTAGGACCTGTTATAGGTATTTTAAGTATCTTGTAATATCTTTTAGTCTAGTAAACATACTAGCAACATTTTAAGTATATATTAATACTGCTCTTAGTAGTCTCCTAGATGATTTTGTTATTGTTTATTTAGATAACATTCTTATTTACTTATAAAAGAAAGAAGACTACTATAATCACGTTTGCTAGGTTCTTACTAGGCTACATAATAGTAATTTATTCTATAAACTTAGCAAATATAAGTTTAACGTCAAGGAAGTTAAGTTTCTTAGCTTTATTATTAGAATAAATAGTATAAAAGCAGATCCTAAACAGATCTATACTATTATAGAATAGCTCTAGTCTACATTGTTCTATATAGTCTAAGTTTTTCTTAGGTTTGTAAATTTTTATTATAAGTTTATTTATTGTTACTCTTTTGTAACCTTAGGTCTAATAGATCTCTTGAAAGGTATAGAACAGAGCTGTAAAACTAGCCTCTTTAATTAGACAGATATAGCTAAGGAAAGTTTTTAACTTTTAAAAGTAGTATTTATAACAACACCTGTTCTAATCTATTTTAACTCTTTTAAGAAGATTTGTATAGAAACTAATATATCTAAATTTACTATTACTAGAACTATTTTATAACAAGTAGGTACTGCTAATAGTATAAAACAACATTAGTATTCTGTGGCATTCTAGTCCTAGAAACTTACTAGTACTAAACAAAACTATAGTACCTATAATAAGGAACTTCTTATAATTGTTATAGCCTTTAAGTATTAGAGACATTATCTTAAAGGTACTAGGTTTACAATTAAGGTTATAACTAACTATAATAACCTCTAGTACTTTATAGAAACAAAGTACTTAGAAAGCTATTAGACTTACTAGACAATATATCTTGTGATATATGATTTTAAGATTATATATTATAAAGGTACCTTAAACTCTATAGACAGACCTAGTAGAAGGCTAGACTATAAGAATAGTTCTGCTAATATAACTTAGCTTCTAACCTTTTAGAATAAATTAAAGAAAGCTTTTGTAACTATAATTCTAGGTTCTTTTCTGGCCCTAGAAAAGTTCTCTCTCTAAACACAACTCTTAGTGTTTGCTATATCTACTATAGCACAAGAGCTTTTACCTTAAGGCGTGTATAAAGGCCTTCTTAGAGATTCCTTGAAAGAGAAGCAAGGTATAGAGTACTACCTTAAAGGTTCTGCTACTATAGCTAGAGTAATAAGGATATCTATATGCTAATTACTTAATAGAATTAATAACTTAGTTGTCTCTTGAGTTTTTAAATTAGATAGTTGTAAACATTTAATTCTACGTTTATAGATATATGTAGCTACTAAAAGAGCTATAGCACTAGCCTCTCTTTCTAAGCTACTCCTTGATATTGTTAAGTTAACTTAGAGGAATAATTCAGAATATAGAGACATTCTGAAAAAGAGGCTTAGCAAACGAGACATAAGTAGAGAACTAATTTAGACATATAATAAGAACCTTCTCTAGTTCTATTTAAGAGTTATAGTGCCTAATAACTGTGCCTTACAAGCTTAAGTTATAAACCTTTATTATAACAACTCTTTAGTAAAACATTACAGAGTTAACAAGACTCTAGAGCTTTTAAAAAGATCCTAGTATTAGAAAAACATAGAAACTAATGTCTATCTCTATTGTAGAGAATGTAATATCTACTAGAGAGTCAAGGCCAAGAGGTATATACTATATAGTCTATTAAGCAGTTTACTATAGCTAAAAAGACTCTAGAGTAAGATCTCTATAGATTTTGTCACAGGCCTGCTTCTATGTAAAAACCTAGTAGAAGGTTCTAATTTTAATGTAATCCTTGTAGTTATAGACTAGTACTCTAAAATAGTAAAGTATATTACTTGTTACAAGACAGTCGACTCTCTGGAGCTAGCTAGGCTAATGTAGAACAATGTTTTCTTACTCTTTAGCACCTCTAATAGAATTGTTTCTAATTATAGAACTGTGTTTATAATTAATTTTTAGTCTACTTTCTACTTTTACATAACATATAAGTAAAGGTTAAGTACTACATTCTATCTGTAAACAGATAGTTAGATAGAGTAGTAAAATCAGGCTCTTAAACATTACCTTAGAGTATATTACAGCTGGCGAAAAGCTAACTAGTTTGAAAAGTTAACTTTTACTAAATTTATATATAATAACTCTAAACATTAGGTCTTGCAAGATATACCTTTTAAAGTATGTTATAGTTACTAACCTTAACTTCTATAGAATCCTGAGAACAGAATTAAAGAAGAGGTACTAGCTACTTACAGAAGACTAGAGATTCTTTATAAAGAGTAGAATAAACTTTATAATCTCTAGTATTATATACAAAACAATTAGGAGTCTTATTTTAATAAACACTAGTTAGATAAACACTCCTTTAAAGAAGACTAGGTTATACTATTAACAAAAAATCTTAGACTTAAAGTAGAAAAGCTTGAGCTAAAATTTATTAAACCTTTTAAGATCCTAGAATATATTAGCATGTCTGTATATAAGCTAGACTTACCTAGTATATATAAACAGTTATACCTAATGTTTTATGTTTCTCTCCTTAAAGAATATATAACTAAGAAGAGTTAGAAACCTTACCTCTATGTCTTTAGAGAACTCCTGGAATTAGTAGAGAATAATAAGGAACAAGAATAAGAAGTTAAGGCTATTGTTAATCACAGACAAGAAGGCTAAGGTAAGAAACATAAGTATTTAATTAAATAGAAATCCTAGCTAGATAATTATAATACCTAGTTACTTACTTATTCTAACCTTGCAAATACTAAGGAACTTCTTTAATTATATAACAAAAACTATAGTCTTTTACTTTAAGTCTTCTCTTAACTACCTGCTAAGGTGTTAAAAAGCTTAAATACCTTATAACAAAGAGAGTACTCTTTAAAGGAGAAGAGAAGACCTAGTAGACTGCACAAGGTCTGTAACTTTAGTTAAAATACTCTTTCTTGGATTTTTCTTCTATGTAGTTTACTAGGTTTACTAAGAATTAAAATACTAAAGTTCACAAGAGAATTAAAGTACTGAAATAGTTTATTTATATAGCTTTACTATAGTTACACACTCTCTCTCTGACTTATAACTCTATATCTTTAAAAAGTAAAAATACTAACTTCTAAGACTATTAAGCTCTTGTAAAGAACTATAACACTTTTAGCGAGATCTGCTTATCCTTATTAGAAACAACATTGTACTATAACTATATTAGCGTGGAATTCTAGAACTTCTAAGAACTTACTACTACTATAAAGACCTCTTAACAGGCTTGAACTTCTGTAGTTAATTCATGAACTATAATAAGTATTATATTGTCTGTAGCTAAAGTACTACTAGTTAACTGCCTACTTATCTCTGTAGAGATATTAGTAATAAGTCTAACACCTTTAGTATAGATGTCTCTGTACTTCTTTCTTGCTATTAGTAAGAACCCTTTAAGTATACAAAAGTAATACACCTCTAGAACTCTATTCTAGGCTTCCTCTACATCTAACTCTTTAATATAGTTAGAAGAGTTCTAGAGCCTCTAAGTATTCTTCTACTTATTAAAATTTCAATTACTACAAGGAGATATATTGTCCTTATCTTGAATATAGTATTAATTTAGATAATCTTTAAGATATTTCTTAAAGATATTAACAGTATCTTCCTAGGCCTAGCATGCCTCTAAAAGAGATTAAGGAATCTAGAATATTAGATAATAGCTTATGAAATTCTAAAAGTAAAGAAGCTTACTAGCTTATATAATTCAGAGCCTTTAATATATTAGTTATAATTCTTTTTACCTAAAGTAACTATATACAAGATAAAAGAATTAATAAGAAGATACTTAAAGTACTTTAAGTATTAACCTATAACTAGAAAGAACTTAGCGAGATTAGCTTTATACTTAGAATTGTTATAAACAGAATAAGATATAATAAGAAATTTTAGAATATAGAAAAGAGAAGGACTTGTAAAAGAGAAGAACAGGTCTCTATATATATCCTAAAAGATGCTGTAGTCTTCCTATATATTACATATAGTATACTATACTCTTCTATCAACCTCTAGCTTCTCTTTGATGCCTTAGAACTATCTATATAAGGTTTTTATATAATTTATTCTCTTGTAACACTACTGTTTAGAACATTCTAGTATTACATATACAAGGACACTAAATAGTAGAAGAGAGTCTAATTAACTCTCTTAGTTGTAAATGTTGTCTATGTCTTTGCGAAATTAATAAATCACCTACTAATAGCTATAGAGTAATTTTGTTTGCTATAGTAAACAGTAATAATATTGTCTACTTATATACTCTTCTGTAATACCTGCTGAATTATACCTTTATAACCTTTTTACGAAAACAGACAAAATAATCTTAAGGACAAGATACTTAGAAAAGAGAATAGTTATAATATATAGAGGCTGTATTAGTTATATAACCTTTTGTCTAATCTAAGAAAGCCTTTATCTGCTATTATAAATCAATCAGGAATTAATTAATTCTAGTAGATAGAGTTAATAAAGTTAACAGAGTCTATGTAATATTAGAGTTTAGAAGCTTCTATAAAACAAGACTTCTTCTACACCTCTAAGAAGAAGCAGAGATTAGTTCTGTACAGAATCTAATACTTTTTTACTCTTATATAAGATTTAATTTAACTTATTGCCTACTATCTACCTTATAATTAGCTAACTTTTAATGTCTTTTGTTTTCTCTAGATTAACTTCTACCTGCTCTAGAGTAATTAAGTACTCTAGGAATATTATATAAGTTACTCTAAACTTATACTTTAATAGCTTAAGGCAAGAGTCTACTACTATAAGTCTCCTTAAAACTTCTTTAATATATCTCTTATAATTCTTTTTTTTTTTTAAGAATACTAGAATATTATCTAGGTAATATATTACTATTACTTCTAGAAGATTCTCTAGTATACTATTGTTCTGTCTTTAACAAGTAGCAGATGTGTTTGTTAAACTAAATAACATTATAGTATACTTATAAAGACCTAATAGTAAGACAAATGCTATCTTTTATTTATTACCTTCCTTAATCTAAATTAAGTTAAAGGCACTTCTCTAATCTAGTTTTATATATTAAACTATTTAACTTATTCTGTTCTACAGGTATTAGCTAGTTAGTAATAAGTAAGTGTCCTTAACTGTTGTATTATTAACTTCTTAGTAGTTAACGCAAACTCTTTTATTTAGATTGTCTTTTTTATATACTATAAGTATATTTAAACAGATAGAAGATTCTGATTTCTAGATATATTCTTTCTTGATTCTCTTCTAGATATACTTGTTTATAACTTACAAGTTGCTCTAGGTATATAGTCAAAGTCTCTACTTTCTAAGGTTATAACTCTCTTTTAGTCTTATTTCGTTGTTCTATAGTTAATGTTTAGTAAGGTATATATGTTTTCTAGGTTATTAAATAATTTTAAAAATTCTCTATACTATATAGGTATTGTGTTATTAGTAGTTTAGCTAACCTGTAGAGAACTCTAGGCTAGGTATTTAGGTAACTTAGAAGAGATAGCGCTAACCTTCTTCTAGCCTTGTAGTTAAAGCTATATATAGTTATATTAGTTAAAGGAAATATCTTTTTCCTTCTAGTTAACGTTAGAGTTATATTCTCTAATTCAAGGTATCTTAAGTATTATATTCTTTTTACTAATATCTATAATATTAAATTATATATTTAAATAGTATTCTTTAATTTAGGTTTTTGTAGGTATAATACATTAGTTAACAATACCTTCTTAGTATTCTATTTCTGTCTTATTAACTACTATAAGTTTATATAGTATTATTCTCTTAACTAAGACATTTAGCTTTTATACAGCTAAGAGAGAAATAAAGTTACTTACAGCTCTAGAATTAATTATAATTTAGAGTTTCTTTCCTTTAATAGTTATAGTTACAAATAACTAGCTTTCTTCTAAAGTAGTACAAGCTTCTTGTTACTTAATAGAAAAGATTTCAAACAGAAGTCTGTCTAGGTCTTTAGGTGTTTTAAAATCTATTTTTTCCTTGTCTAAGTAGACTACTTTATATATCTCTTCTACTTAATAATACTTGTTAGAGTTAGGTCTAGATAATATTACTAGAAACCTTACCTTAAATCCTGTAATTCTAAGAGGTTGTTCTAGCTTCTATATACTAGTTCTATTAACTAGCTAGATTACTATCTATTCTTCTTCTTTCTTAGGTTACTAAGACCTAGAGCCTTTAGAATCTTAATAGTAAATGTCGCTCTTAGGTTACTATCTATATATTAGTTCTAATGTTTCTTTTTCTGAAAGAAGGTTTTAAAAGATAATTTAATAATTTTTTGTAAATACTACTCTAGATTCGTTTAAAGGTACTAGTTTGTCTTCTTGTAATATATATAGACTCTAGAAGTTAGGCTTGATTTTATTAATCTGTGCTTAATAGTTTCTGTCTATATAGGTGCTAATAAATGTCTATATTTCTTCTACTTCTAGGTCTTCGCTTACTACTTCCTAGTTACTTCTCTCTAATAAGCTAGACAATTCTAACAAGGATTTAGTTAGAATAATTATTTTAGCTAGGTTAAAGTATATTCTTTCTACAAAAGTTGTTTATAGAATAATACTAATACTTATTAAACTAATCAGGCTCTCTTTTAACTATTAAGTAATATATTTTATATTAAATCTTAGGTATACTTCTAAGTATAATTATATAGTCTAGAAGGTTCGCTTAGAGTTCTGTGGGTTCTTCTACCTATACTCTTGTTCTTTGCTATATATTAATATCTAAGTGTCCTTGACGTCTATACTAGTAGATTCTTAGAATAGTATTATAAGTTACTAAAGAGAAAGGATTTCTATAGAGTCTAAACGTATACTATAGTATTCCTTAAGAATCGAGTTATCTAATTCATCTATTAATTCTGTTTCCTTAATTTATATACTAATATATTTAGCTAACTTATTCTCTATAAGTTACCTGCCTTTAAGTACAGCTACTTCCTTGTAGCTAGTAGCGTTGACTTGTCTTCTTTTGCTGGTTTACTTCTTTAAACTATATTTACTTACTTAATAGCTGGATTTACTATATAAGTAATATAAATTCTATATGTATTAGTAGTTCCTTTCTTCTTAGAAAAGTCTCTTTTCTCTAAAAGATTTCTTCTAGGCTATATTAACTTTGCTATTGTTCTACTAGATAGTCTACTTCTCTCTACTTCTGTTCTTGTTCTAACCTTTACTTCCTTGAGTAGACTTCTTGAATTCCTACAGTTAGTTATCTAACTAGATAACCTCTAAGATTATACTTAAAATATTAGTATAGACTATGTTTTATTTTACTATTTCTTCGTAGAGGTGAACCTTTAACTCTCTATAGAAGAATTCTATAAAAGTAGATATATCTTATCTAGATTTGTTTCTATAACGTTAGAACTTATTAGTGTAACTAATAGCTAATCTAGTCTGTTTTAGGTCTAAAACCTTTTGTATAGTAGTTTAGTTTATATTGAAATCTCTAAATACTCTTCGAATAGCTGCCTTAAATTCTTTCTATAATTTAAACATTACTTAGATGTCTCTTATTAATCTATTATTATTCTTATACGCGAAGAAGTCTTTAAGGTAGAGTTAGACCTAATCTAATGCAGCTTCTCGGAGATAGAAGATTACAAAGATTATAAAGCTTGATTATAAGTTATAATTATTACTAAATTTGTCTATGTTAAAGTTAAAGTAGATATCTATTTAGAGGAGGAATAACTTAAGTTCGTGTCTCTTTCTATAATATATATCTAATAATTTAACTTAGATAGTTTTAAGTACTTTAACCTTAAAGAGTTTAGGTATATTAGACATACTATTGTTGTTGTAGTTGTCGTCTACTAGTACTAGTACACTGTCTAGTAATAGTGTAGCAGAAGTAGCGAGAGGTTAAGCCTTCTCAGTGCTACTAGAAGGTGTTAACAAGTTTGTTTAGCTAGTACTAGAACTAGCAACAACTAGTTTTAGTAGAGTAGAAGCTATAGTAACTAAACTTCTAAGTAGATACTTAAAGTATAACAAAACCTACTGTTATACTAAAGTAACAAGAGTAACTAAGTCTTAAAGGTATTATATAGTAAGAGGTTTAGATGTACTAGGTGTTTACTTAAAAGTAAACTTGTTACTTAAACTTAAGAAGCTAAACAAGATATATTAGTAACTAAGTAAGATGTAAAGTTAAGTATAAAGCTTCTATCTAATAGTAGACGTACTAGTTATATATAGAACCCTTATTCTCTAAAGTCAACGAAGTTAACAGTTGCTCTAAAGTAACTCGTCTACTAGTCGCTCTGTTACGTGACTATAATTAAAGGAAATCCTTAGATTAGCTAGCTACTCTAGCTAATCTCTATAACCTATATCTACTTAATAGTATCTTGTTCTATTAGAGCGCTGTCTAGACTTACTTATTATATACTAATATATAATTCGTAACATCTAGCTCCTTGAAACTCTCCTTAAATATTACTTTCTGTTATAGTAATATTAAATATAGTATAGAAGGCAGGAAAGAAGTTATTCTTAGTAATTTAGATAATCTAAGTCTGTATTATATCTCTAATTTACTAACTATATATCTTTCTTAAAGAGCTAAAACAACTAACGTTAAGTAGCTAGAGTATATAAGAAGAATAAGTAGATATACAAAGAGTAACAATGTTATTTTCCTTGTAATATTTCTTAAACTCATTAGAGTAGTAGCTCTTATAGCTGTCGAAGACTAATAGACAATAACTACTAATAGATTAGAACTTAGTATACTTCTCAAAATGTTAAATCTAATTTATGTCTTTCTTATTTATTATCTAACTATTTTCAGTAACAGCGATTACCTAGTTAGGTGAAAATCTACTATTTTAGTACTAAGAGATAAGATGATTTTTCACAGTAATAATTACAAATAGTAGAATATTCCAGCCTTAAGTATTAATCCCCTGAATTACTATAACCTATTCTCGATTACTAGGCTATATTCTTTTTGCTCTTATATGTTCTTCTAAACTTGTAATAAAACTATTACAGTTAAGATAATATCTATTATAAACCTAGTCTTGTTAAAGTTATAGATATCTGTATTATAGATTCTATACTTTACTATTATACTTTATACAAGCTTAAACTAGTTACAAATAACTTCTAGATCTTTGTACTTAGCTCTCTAGTAGTTGTATTTTTACTAGAAGTATATCTAGAATTCTAGACAGTACTTAACAAAGTTAGAAACCTGATACATTCTAATATATAGCGTGTTATATACTTTAAGAAGTTGATTTACTATATCCTTAACTATAGATATCTACAGAGGAAGTTCTTTAGTAGCTAGGTCAACGATATATTAAACAAGTACTAATTTCTCTAGGTTAGTTATTTTCTGTGAATTAGCTAGAATATTATATTATAAAGGTATACTAACTAAACGTTAACCTAGTTTCTAGTAATCTATAGAATAGGTTCTAGCAGCAGCTCGAGTATATAAGGCTAGATCATTTTGCATAGCCTAGATAGCTAAGACTAACTAGCTTTTGTTATTTTTCTAAGGTATTGTTTATTATAGAGAAATTTAATATTTAACAGAGATGTAATAGAGGCGCGAGGGTTTAGCTAGTTTGCTATATATATATGTTAAAATAATTATATCAGGTATTATATAATATAGTTTATTAGCGAGTCTATTATATCACCGAGTTAATTACTTTAAAACCTATACAAAAAACATCTATATATAACTGTGCCTTTTATATATTTATAAATAGATTTATTTTAAGTTAAAATTTTATTAAAGAAACAAGGTTTTAAGATTATAATAATATATTAAGTTAGGAAGGTCCTTAGTACTATAGGTTATAGAGAATTAATTAATTTATATAGAGAGATATCTAAGGTCTATATATAAGAAGTAAATAATTATTATATTATAATAAATAAATAATATAATAACAGTATAATAATAATATAGTAAGTTTAGTACAACACTAGTAATTATACAGCTGATTACATAGCAGATAAAACTAGTAATAAAGTAGTAAATTAAACAGTAGTTTATTATAAGAATAAATAATAAGAAAAATCAGGTAATGTTATAACTCTAGTATAATACACCTCTCTAGAGAACAGTATATTACTAAACGCTGTTACCTGGTCTAAGAATTAAATAACTAATATCTTTAAGGTGTAGTTATTATACGAATAGAGTATACTTTTAAGGTAGTAGTTCTTTTATAAAGCTGTTAGCTACTATACTAGTAGTAAGAACCTAGTAGATGTTAATATACTTCTCTTGAACTTCTTGTCTAAGCTAGCTCTAGATAATGTTAATATACTTAAGCTTAGTATTAAGCTTTAGTATATCTCTTTGCAAGAGGTAAATAGTTTGTTAATTGTTATAGTAGATGTTTAGAAAATTCTAAATGTGTAGTTTAATATAATTAAATAGACAAATCTACTATAAGAACTCCTTTGTAGTAGAAATTAGAGCTTTAAACTCTAACTCTGTGCTTGACGTAGTTATATAGTATTGTTTAGTTAACTTGTAATGTATTAGACCTCTATATAGCTAAAAGTAGTATCTAATTAAGCTTTTTCAAGTATTAACATTATTAGCGAATATAGCGTCGCTCTAGGAGAGAAAAGAATCTAAGCCTTAAAAGTTACTATTAAATTTAATTACTAAATAATATATTCCTACTAAGTAGTATAGTAGGTAGTTAACAGTATAGAGATACTAAGGCAACGACTTAGTTAGGTATTCAGAGAGTCCTAAAACTACTTTACAAATATCTAGTCTAGTATAGCAAGAAGTAAAGTTTACACTTCTAACTTTTTATTAATATCTAGTTATTTAAGAAGATAAAGCTACGCTCTTCTAGGACACTAGCTTTGTTATAGGAAGTAGTGTTTGTAATACTCAGGTAATAATAATATTAAATTAGTTTACAAGACTTTAAATATAGTTATTCTAAATTAACTAGAGCTTTTAATATAGTTGATTCTAGATGATTTATATACTTAGAAAGTACTTTACTTCGCTAAGCTGTTATATTTAGTATCTAGAAAGTAGCTGTTTCTTAAATTTATTAACCTTAAACTAATTTTCCTTAGAATAAGTAATAATAATGTTGTCTACATATAGAATTAAGGTAAGCTAGCTATTTAAAAAGAGACAGTAGACTCTAGAAACAGAGTAAAGGTTGAATTTAGTAAGAGTTTTAATAATATTGTTATACTAAAGGTATACTAATTCTTTAAGACTATATAGAGCTATAATTACTTCTTATTCTTATCTACTTTTTTTTATATCTCTTAGAATACTTATATCTAATTAGTTGTTTTAGTCTAGTATTTACATATATATTAATTATGTTATATAATCACGTTTCTAAGTTATATACTATAATAATTACTGTTATAGCATAAAATGTTTATATAGCTAAAGTAGTAGCATAGGTCTCCTAATCTGTTTATTAAAGGTCTTCTCTTATATAAATATAAGCTTTAAACTTAAGAATGTACTTATTTTCGTTGAATTTATATATCTAGATTTATATTAGAGGAAGAGAGTTGTTGTTGTTGTTAAGTTATAGAATAAGCTTAAAAGTACTCTTTAATTTTAAAGTATTAATTTCCTAGTTATATATTTTTTTCTAGTTATCTTTAAAAGAATACTATAGTATCTCTCTATACGTCTTTAGAGGTAGTTACATTTAATCTTAATGTAGACAAGTTATTAGTTTACTTTTTAGTATAGTAGAGAATATAGAATAATAAGAGCTATATTAAGAAATCATTACTATATGTAAAGTATATAATCTACTTCTTAAAATATTTCCTAAATTTAATCTAGTATATATTTTATTACATCAAGAAGTATAGTTACTAGAGTTACTAGGTAGATTAATTTCTTTGTCTACGTTACTATCTAATAGGTTAGATAATTCAGATAGTTTAGAACTTTAAAGTATTATAGGTAATGCTAGTAGGCTAATATTACTTAGAGTTAGACTAGCTACTTTAGGTGTATTTTAAGGTAAAGAGAGTTAAATTAGTATAGTTGCTTCTTTTATACTAGTCTCTTTTTAGAGTAGCTTAGTAGCTGTTTTAGCGTCCTGATTACTTAGTTCAACAATAGTTACTTTAAGTATAGTTGCTTCAAGTATAGTTACTTCTTTAATATTTCTATACCTACTACTTTATAGTAAAGTAGCTAGTATTTCAAGTCTTTTAACTAAGTTATCTATTGTTTCTTAGAGTATATCTTGTAATTTAGTATTACTAGAGTTATAGAAAGATGTTCTGTTAAATATAATATCTCTAGTAAGAATAACCTTGTTCTTTAAGAGTATCTAGACTTTGAAAATATTTGTTGATTTATAGCCTACAAAGTAGTCTACTTAAGCTTAAGAGTTAAGTTTTATCTTCTTTAGAATGTGTTTTTTAAGTATATAAGCCTTGCAAAGAAATAGACTTAGGTAGACATAGTAGAGTTTATGTTTAAAGATATATTCCTATAGAGTTTTCTAGCTAAGCTTCTCAAGAGGTGTATAGTTAAGTATTTAGGCTGTGTAATTACAAGCTAAGCTCTAGATGTTGTGTAGACCGCCTTTATAGACTCTAATACACCTTGCTTTTGTTGTAATAGACTGTCTAGCTTACTCTAAATCTCTATTTTACGCCTAACTATTAGAAGCTAAGTATTTAACTTATATTCCTTCTTTTTTAAGATATTAATTAAACTCTAAAGCTAGAGTTTTTTTGCTATCTATATAAATAACTCTTATAGCAAAACTAAGCTATACTCTAATTATTTTAACAATGTCTTAGACTATTTAAGTACTCTTAGTCTTGCTCTTGTAGTAAACTATAATATAAAAGCTAGAAAGTAAGTAGTAGAAATAACTTAATAAGTTTATGTTATTATATAATTTCTCAAAAGAGATTATGTTATAGAATAGGTAATTAAACAGGCCTGTTAAGTTGAATTTACATTCTATATAACATAAAGTAATTTATATAGCTTTAGAGATACTATATGTCTTATATTATATTATTATAGAGTATAGCACAGACAAATCAACTATAATATTAGCTTCTGTAGTTTCGACTTTTGAGACTACTTTTATACTAGCGTAGCTAAGTAATATATAAAGATCTCGTTTAGTAATTATTAAGTAATAAGGTTCTATTAATTTCTGAAATTCTTTTGTAGCAAGTAATAGATATTGTTTATACTAAGAATTAGTAGTAAACACCTACTTATTATTATATAAGATAACGTAGCAAAAAGTACTTCTGTTCTAGTACTCTATTTAACTTAGAGTTCTTGAATTCTAGTAAACTTCTTTTACTCGAAGAATATTAGGTAACACTAAGTTTATTATAAATCTAGAGGTAAGAGTAACGTTTATTAAGTTAATAAATTACTTTTCTATAGAAGTGTTAATTCTAATTTTAGTGGTACTAAAAGCCTCTATGTTATAGTATTCTTTTCTAGCTAATAACTTGTTATTAAGACTAGTATCCCAGGTCTTTACCTAAGAGTCACGTGTAGATTTATTACAAACATAGTTATTAGAACCTCTGTCAAGGATCTAGTAGTTATATAGTGAATTATCTCTGTTCTAGTCTGCTAAGGTACTAAAACTAGACTTATATAATGTTATAAAGTCTCTATAGAGTTTTCTACTTAAAATTAACAGCTTTCTTTGAAATAAGTATATTTGAATTATATTTAAAGTTCTTTTTTAAGTACTCTTTTGTTTTCGTTCTTGTTAGTTTATTAAGAAACTAGTTAAATTTAATAAAGATATTATATTTTCTAGTCTAGTCTTATTGTAACGAATGTAAACTCACGGGTCTAACAAAAGTAACTAAGTCTTCGTTAGTTTAGTTATAGTAGGAAGTAAGAGTTAGTAAGGTGTTTACTTAAAGGTAAACTTGTTACTTAAACTCAAGATGTTAAAACAAGATATATTAAATACTAAAGTAAGTTAAGTATAAAGCTTCTATCTAATAGCAGATATACTAGTTATATATAGAACCTTCCTGCTTGTAGATCTAAGGATCCCCTAGATCTCTTGTCTAGATCTTAGGATCCTTAAGATCCTAGGATCTATTACGTGACTCTATATAATAAGATCTATAGATTAGGTAGCTAGCCTAATTAATCCCCTTGTACTATTAAGGCCTGTTAAGTGTTTGTTCTGTTAGAACGCTGCCTAGACTTTACTTATTACATGCTAATACCTGATTTATAACACTATCTCCTTCTTAGCCTAGCGTGTCTCTATACTTAAGTACAACCTAAGAAATATTACAAAGAGGTTAACAACCTTCTTCTTCTTTTAATATAACTACAGATTCTTAGAAGAAGATTAAAGAATATATTTAACTTTTCTAATAAATTGAAAATACTAGATATAAAACAATATCTTACTTAACCTGTGAAAAGTCTAGAAAGATATATATTATATCTTCTACAGCTAATTCCTCTTATTGCTCTAAGTGTACTTGCCTTAAGGTGAAATGTAATATAGAAATGTCTTTAATAGGTAATTAGAATGCTCTTGAAAGAGTAAAAGAGAAACTAGATACTAAGGAGTAGTATGTCTAAGACGAGGCTGTACAGATAGCTTAAGCTGTAGCCACGGCTGCTGGCTGTCTTAATTGTCTTATATACTAGTATAAGTTCCTAAAGAAAAGAGAAGCAGAGATGCTCTGTTGTAGTTTAAAGAGTATAGACAAACTAAAAGAGGTAGAGTTAAGAGAAGTAGCTGAGAGAGCGTCTAGAGACACCTGTCTCTCTACCTCTTCTATAACTAACACTCTCTCTAAGTTCCTCTTAGTTAACGAGACTCTTTTTAATTTTAGTAATCTATCTTTCTAGGAAGGCCTAGGTTTTGTTAGTAGAAACTAGATAACAGCTAAGAGTAATTCAGGCCTGTCCTAGGTTTCTAAGTATTCTCTAAATATAGGTAATCTAACTATTTAATTAAGTATTTAGCTTGTCCTCTAACAAGCTTATAGTTAAGAATTTTCTTAACTTTGTACTCTGTGTTAGAGTTAATAGGTTGAATTTCTATAAATGAGGCTAGTAGTACTTCTAGTAGTACTGGTTTAAGCAAGGATATATAGAATACTAGATGAATATTTATAGTCTTTAGTAGTATAAGTTTATAATTCAAGGGTCCTTTGACACGTTTGATTTTAAACAGTCTAAGCTTTTTGTAGTCTAGTTTACTACTTAGTCTTTTAGTGTTAATGTTTTTTCTAACTAAATAGACTTTATTCTCCTCCTTTAACATTAGCTCCTGACTATGTTACTTTTTGTAGTAGTATATATTACGTTTTGCTATAAACTAGAGCTGCTCTGTAAGCTTCTTATATAACTCTCTGAGTTTATAGTCTTGTAATCCTACTTTGTTATTATTAATAGTACTTAGTAAAGGGTCTTGATAAGCAACTAATTTATACCTATAGTTAGTGTAGAATAGTATAACAAGCGTGGTTTCTGTTGTTAAACTATTATAGGTAAATTATACTAAGAGTAGAAGTTTAACCTAATTATCTTGATTATAGTTTATATAACATCTTAAGTATACTTTAATGACTTAATTTATTTATTTAGTTTTTCTATTTGTCTAGGAGTAGAAAGCTATTAATAGCTTTCTTTTTGTATCTAGCTGTTCTATAAGAGCTGTCTAGAATTTTAAGGTAAAGAGTTTATCTCTATTAGAGATTATTTCTTCTAGTAGACTATATAGAGTAACTACTTCCTGTAAGAATACATAGACTAGATGTTCTACTATACTTGCTTCTATATATAGCACAAGTACTATATACTTTGTAAGTTGTTTAACAATGACTAGGATTAAGTTATATATAACTCCTGTTATTAGGTTCTTGGATTTTAGTAGCTTGACTATAAAATCCTATAATATAGATCTCTAAGGTATTTGTAGTATTAGAGTAGTACTTATCTGTCTATAAGGTATATAGTAGAAAGCCTTGTTTCTAGTACAGGTATTATACTCTGCTATTACTTCCTTGACTACTGCTAATAGGTAATCTACGTAGTAGTATTACTTGATCTACTAGAGAGTTTAACAAACTCTCTAGTAACTATATACTAGAGTAGTATAGTATTCCTTAACAAATTCCTTTATATAGGATTTAGAGATATATAGTTTTCTGTTTATATACTATTCTTTGTTATTCTAATTATTTGTTGCCTTATAAATATTAATAAAGTCTCCTCTACTATTAGACAAGTTCTTTAGCATAGGTTCTTATTTAGCTAGAGTGAGTTACTCTATTTCCTAGGCTCTCTAGACCTTCTTAGTCTACAGACCTTCTTCTGTTACTGCTATTTTATATATAGCTAAGGCTAGATCTCTATTTTCTAGAGTCTTTAAGATTATAATCTTTTTGTACTTCTTATCTCCTTTATAGCTTAGCTTTTGACTAAGAGTGTTAGCTCAAGGGTTTGCTGTTCTACTAATATATTAGATTACAATGTTATAGCCTCCTAAAATTCCTACTTATCTTATAAGTCTTCTATTTAAAAGTTCTTGTATAGTAGTAAATGTTCTAAGGTCCTTGTGATCTAATAGTATAGTAACCTAATGATTTGTATTTTAGATATATATTCTCTAGTATTTAAGCGCTAGAACTATAGTAAGAAGTTCCTTGCTATATATCTTATAGTTCTACTATACTAGATCTATCTTCTTGGAAAAGTATACTACTAGTATAAGTTTACCTTCTTTTCCTGGTTAAAGATATATAGCACCTACTACTATGTCTAAGGCATTAGTTTTAATAGTACTTAGCTTACTAGCGTCGTAGCTTTAAAGAATAGGTTCTTCTGTGAATTACTTCTTGATTTCCTAGAAAGCTTCTTTAGCTTCTTCTGTTTATTAGAAATCAATGTCTTTTCAAGTTAGGCTAGTTAGAGAACTAGCTAATTCAGTATAGTCTCTAATGAATTATTAGCAGAAGTTAGCGAATCCTAGAAATAACTAGACATCTTTAATATTCTGTGGCGTCAGCTAACTCTTAATGTTCTTAGTTTTCTCTAGATTAACTTCTACTTGTCCTAGAGTAATTAAACACTCTAGGAATGTTGTATAAGTTACTCTAAACTTGTATTTTAATAGCTTAAGGCAAGGGTCTACTGCTATAAGTCTTCTTAAGACTTCCTTGACATGTCTCTTATAATTCTCTTCTTGTTCTAAGAATACTAGAATATTGTCTAGGTAATATATTATAGTTACTTCTAGAAGATCTTCTAGTATACTATTGTTCTATCTTTAGTATATAGTAGGTGTGTTTGTTAAACTAAACAATATTACTATATACTTATAAAGACCTAATAGTAAGACAAATGTAATCTTCTATTTGTTACCTTCCTTAATCTAAATTAAGTTAAAGGCACTTCTCTGATCTAGTTTTATATATTAAACTACCTGACCTATTCTGCTCTGTAGGTATTAGCTAGTCAGTAATAGATAAGTGTCCTTAACTGTTGTGTTATTAACTTCTTAGTAGTTAAAATAAACTCTTCTATTTAGATTGTTCTTCTTATATACTATAAGTATATTTAAATAGATAGGAGACTCTAACTTTCAGATGTATTCTTTCTTAATTCCTTCTTTGATATACTTGTTTATTACTTATAAGTCACTCTATGTATATAGTTAAAGCCTTTGCTTTCTAAGGTTTTAACTCTCTTTTAGTTTTATTTTATTATTCTATAGCTAATATTTTAGCAAGGTATATATATCTTCTAGGTTATTAAATAATTTTGAAAATTCTCTATACTATATAGGTATTTTGTTATTAGCTGTCTAGCTAACCTGTGAAGGACTCTAGGCTAGGTGTCTAGGCAACTTAGAAGAGGTAGCGCTAACTTTATTCTAGCCTTGTAGTCAAAGCTACTTATAGTTACATTAGCTAAAGGAAATCTCTTTTTCCTTCTAGTTAATGTTAGAGTTATATTCTCTAATCTAAGGTATTCTAAGTATTATGTTCTTCTTACTAATATCTATAATATTAAATTATATATCTAAGTAGTGTCCTTTGATCTATGTTTTTGTAGGTATAGTATATTAGTTAACAACACCTTCTTAGTATTCTACCTCTGTCTTATTAACTACTATAAGTTTATATAGTGTTATTTCTTTGACTAGAACATTTAGCTTTTATATAGCTAAGAGGGAAATAAAGTTACTTGTAGCTCTAGAATTAATTATAATTTAGAGTTTCTTTTCTCTAATAGTTATAGTTATTAATAACTGACTTCCTCCTAAAGTTATACAAGCTTCTTATTACTTAATAGAAAAGATTTCAAAAAAGAGCCTGTCTAGCTCTTCTAGTGTTCTAAAAACTACTTTCTCCTTGTCTAAATAGACTACTTTATATACTTCTCCTACCTAATAGTATTTGTCTAAGTCAAGTCTAGATAGTGTTACTAAAAACCTTAGCTCAAATCTCGTGATCCTAAGAGGTTGTTCTAGCTTCTATGTACTAGTTCTATTAACTAGCTAGATTACTATCTATTGTTCTTCTTCCTTGAGTTATTAAGACCTAGGACCTTTAGAATCTCAGTAGTAAATATCACCCTTAGAACACTATCTATATATAAGTTATAAGGTTTCTTTTTCTAAACAGAGATTTTAGAAGGTAATTTAATAGTTCTTTGTAAATACTACTTTATATTTGTCCAGGGGTACTAGCTTGTCTCCTTGTAAAGTATATAGACTCTAGAAGTTAGGCTTGATTTCATTAATCTATACCTAATAGTTTCTATCTATATAAGTATTAATAAATGTCTATATTTCTCCTACTTCTAGATCCTTGCTTACTACTTCCTAGTTACCTACCTCTAATAAGCTAGACGATTCTAACAAGCATTCTATAGAAAGAATTATTTTAGCTAGGTTAAAGTATATTCTTTCTACAAAAGTTGTTTATAGGATTATACTAATACTTGTTAAACTAATTAAGTCTTCTTCTAACTATTAGATAATATATTTTATATTAAACCTTAGACATATACCTAAGTATAATTATATAGTCTAAAAGGTTTGTTTAGAGTTCTGTAGATCCTTCTACTTATACTCTTGTTCTTTGCTATATATTAATATCTAGGTGTCTCTAATATCTACGCTAGTAGATTCTTAGACTAGTGCTATAAGTTATTAAAGTAGAAGGATTTCCATAGAGTCTAATTATATACTATAGTATTCCTCTAGGATTAGGCCTTCTAATTTATCTATTAATTTAATTTCTTTAATTTATATACTAATATATTTAGCTAACTCTTTCTCTGTGAGCAGCCTGCTTTCAAGTACAGCTACTTCCTTGCAGCTAGTAGCGTTAACTTGCTTTCCTTGATTAGGTTACTTTTTCAAGCTATATTTACTTGTTCTGTAGCTGGTTTTACTACATAAGTAACATAAATTCTGCTTACGTCAGCGGTTTCTTTCTTTCTAGGAAAGTTTACTCTACTTGCCTGTCTTTTTCTTTAGCTAGTTTCTATTTATAGCGTCTGGTTCTATGAGATCTCTATAGTTTTTTCCTCTATAATTTACTTAATGTCTATAACTTCCTTTTCTTTTAAGTCTTCGTTTATAGTTCTAGTTGTTGATTTTGATTAAGTTATTAATTAATTTATTAAGAAAGGTTAGCAGGTTGTCTCTTACTAATTCATTCTTAACGTTGTTCTTTAATTCTCTATAGAATTGTTTCTAGAGTACTTTATTATTCTAGTTTAGTTACACTGTGTACTACTAGAAATGTAAAGTATACTTAGCTATAGAGTTCTTCTGTTAGAGATTATATAATACTTAAACAGACTTCTTTTTTAAATTAATATCTATAAATGCTTAGTTAAGCCTCTCTTTGAATCCCTTAACGTCCTAGAATAGTTTCTTAGTAACTTTAGATATAATTGTTAACACCTTGCCTTTAGGTATTTTGTTCTTCTAAAAGTCTTTAAGGTATAGTTTTATCTAGTTATAGGCTGCCTCTTTGAGACAGGTAGTAAGCTATATAACTTAGTTAGTTTTGCTTGTAAATTATACTATATAAAAGTTCAAGTAGAGAGAAGCTTTTATAAGAAACTCTATGAGTTTCTCTAGTAAACTATTAAATAGTTTCAGAATTAGTAGTTTCACTTTCTCTTAGAGAGTAGTAACAGTTAGTGCTATTACAACAGCTAGAGTAACAGCTGCTTTTAGCGCTACCTTTAGAGTAGAAGATGTAGCTAATATTATAGTAGTTTACTTCTAAGTAGATGCTTAAAGTGTAATAAATATAAACTCACAGGTCTAACACAAGTAACTAAGTGTTTGTTAGTTTAGTTGTAGTAGGAAGTAAGAGTTACTAGAGTGTTTACTTAAAGATAAACTTGTTACTTAAACTTAAGATGTTAAAACAAGATATATTAAATACTAAAGTAAGTTAAGTATAAAGCTTCTATCTAATAGCAGACGTGCTAGTTATATATAGAACCTTCCTGCTTATAGATCTAGAGATTCTCTAGATCTCTTGTCTAGATCTTAGGATCCTTAAGATCCCATGATTTATCACGTGACTCTATACAATAAGATCTATAGATTAAGTAGCTAGCGTAATTAATCTCCTTGTACTATTAACGTCTGTTAAGTATTTGTTCTGTTAGAACGCTGCCTAAACTTTACTTATTACATGCTAACACCTAATTTGTAACACTTATGTCCTTATCTTTTTATTACTATTAGTGACATGTCGGTGATCTGTCCCCCGTTTTGGGGGTACTACAACCGCTGTTTTACGCACCCTTTCCACTCGCTTCACCTCCCAACCCTCAGGGTTCAGGACTCTAGCGTCACACTGCTTTAGGGCTATGGTTTGCGCCAAACTTCATCCTTACAACCTATAAAAGTTTGAAACATTCGTCACCACCATCCAAAAATTGAGGGCTCTTTGTACCAAAGAACTAAAAGTTTCTCTATCTTGCTCCTTTAGAAAATGTGTTTAAATAATGACTGCGCTATCACTGGCCTCTTACTTTCTCTTTTCTCTTCACTCCTCTCACTATATTTCCTCTCTATTTTCAATTAATTACTAACTGCTTCTTATTCAATTGTGAAAAGTGTTCCTGGCACCTCATGCGTCGCTGCCTACATACCTACTACACTAATCCCCTGAAAGCGCTGGTGACCTCAATTAACTCACATTACAATAAATAGCACAGTTTCCTCGATGACACGCTCAGCGACAAGCTCTGAGTCATAGTCAGCCAGAGACTCCTCCGCTAGGCTCGCCTAGTAACGAAGATTCTCAATGGCACAAAGCACTAGCTAAAAAACCCAAGGGACTACCTGCTTCCTCTAATGATCACGACTCTGGCTCTGAATCTGGTTCTATTTGCGATAAAGATTCTAGCTATAATTCCACTGCGAATACAAAAGCAAAAGTCAAGTATTATCAACAGAGAAAAGCTTAGTTCCTAGCTAATAGCCTAACTTTATCAAACCCTTGTGATAGTACAAAGGATATAATGTGTACAGCAGAACAGAAATAAGCATTGTAAGTTCTTGCTCTCTAATTATATTTTAAAATCATTACTCATTACATGGATTAGGTTTTGTAAGGAGACAAGGTCTAGAGATCCTATCCCTGCCCTTAAAGCTGTCGATGTAAGTGACTTCAAGATATATCTCCTATAGCGGAAAGAAAACTCCTGGATTAGGAAAAAGTCAAGTATAGTCACAGACTAGCTAGTCCTTAGTATAGTATACCAGCGAACAGCCCAGTGCTATATAGATGAGGGTGTTATATATAATATTTGTAATGTTAGTAAATTCTGGTTAAATACAAGCCTTACAATACTAAATTCTCAATAGTAGATTCCTACCCTCGGTCTCGATGAATCAGAAAAAGACAAGGCAAGGCTCTTCATAGAAGACTTATGTGTTCTTCAAAACAGTTACTAGGTACACGACTAGGAGATCTTTGCTCATAAGCAGCTTTAGCTACAACTGTCTCCTCTTCTAATCTTTGCTGGCTGCATGTCTACACAACCAAAGGCCCTAGTAGGGAAGCAGCCACTTTTGTACAAGGATATCAAGTTCTAGGTCTTTCTGCCTCCTACTAAAGGACAACTGCCAATGGTAATCCTAATCCTTAATCTAAAGTATATCAAGAGGTCTAGTGGAAAGACAAAGCTGTAGGTGCCCCTTTTATATCTTTTAATCTATGGCATACTTTTTTACACTTTTACTAAGTATTAACAGGAAGAAATTTACATTCTACAAGGGCGAGAATCTTATCTATTGTTCTGTTCTCTTCACAATAGCCCTCGCTCTTGTAGATAGGGCTTTCAAAAACAAGTTTACATCTCTTTCGCAGATCTACAATCTAGTTGTTCCAAGCAATACAGACTATATTAGATTAAAGTAGGATGATACATAAGCAGGAAGACCTATCTTCTGTGATGTTAAGAAGACCCCAGAAAAAGAGTTATATATTTCTGAGACTAAGCTACTTCAATATTCAAAGCATCAGCACTACTTTGTCTGCCTTAGTCAAAGCTGTGGATATCGAAAGCAGTTAGAATTTTACAACTTACAACAAGCTTCCAGAAAGAAGTTAAATAGTAAGGATAAACCTCTCCTATCTTATATTGCTCCTTAGTAATTATATTTACTAACACTAATGCTACAGAGGCCCTTACCCCCGAAGAGCGAAGGCAAATTATGGGAAATCGTAGAGACATCTACAAAAGGCATTATATGCCTTCATTCATTAATGTAGACTGTCAAGCTATCTACCTTAGTACAACACGACGAGACAATCTTGTACACACTGTTGGCTGCTTAGAACGCCATGACCAAGCTCTAATTAAATTAACCAACATACAAAAGTCTAAGATCAAGAAGGATATAGATGTTATTAGGCTTATTCGAGTTCGTGAGAGGTATGCCGCGAAAATCAAAAAAGAAGGCTATTCAACAATCAAGGAGTCTAAGAATACATTGTGGTACAAGCAACATAATAAAGCGCAACACAAGCTGAATAGCCTCAAAATAAAATTAACTAGTACACTACTTGAGAAGACTATCGACCAATTCCACGAAACTGTCTATACCACAGAGGTTGACTGCCAGATGTGAGGTATTCTCCCTGCATCGGATGTGCTCATGCCGCCGACAATTCAATATAAGCTAAGGGAGCGAGCTACAGTGGCTAAACTACTTTTTTAGCTAATTGATCATCTTAACGAGGATCAAACCTTTCACGTACGAGTACAGCTTGTCCAAGCACTTATCAATCTCAGCAGAAAGCAAATAACCCCTCACCAGTTCAAGCACTCCAGGACACAAAAGAGTGTTGCTCTAAATGATATTAATAATTCAGACCACATCGCTAGCAATGTACCAGATCTACCTAGCACTGCTAACCTATTCTGTGCATTTTGCAAGTGGGGGGACAATGAAGCTGGCCCACGAAAGCAGAAACATCTATTTTCTCGCATAGACAGCCTTAGGAGACATGTCCAAGCTCAGCACCTTCATAAACGGGCCGCTGCCAACGGGTTTTCTTGTCCTTACAAAGGCTGTTCGGCATACCTGGGCAGCGCCACACACTTCTTGTCCCACATAGCACGGCAGCATGAGATATGTCTCTGATTTTCTATTCCTTGGTATATACTCTGTATGGCAGTTTCTTAGACAATTAAATCAATTCTAAATAATGGACGCTACATTTTTAGAATTTTGTTTCATCTATTTTGTTCCCTTTATTCTCATTCAACATCATGTTAGAGTACTCTCCTTAATGATGGGACAACCAAACATAGTCTTAACTCTCCATGTAATTAGGTTTCCAAGTTCTTAAGCTCTTATTTCGTCTTTGTGATTACTTAGACCTTGCTCGAGCTCTCCCGTGACACGTCACATGCTCATTTGGTTATTAAATGAGTTGTGTGTTTGTCAAAGGCAGCTCCTAGGGCAAAGTGCACTGTGCTTTCTTTGCTACTAGATATCTCAATAGGTAGCTGTATGTGTTCAGCCCTTCGTAGCCTACGTAAAATATATTGTCTCTAAGTGTCACGGTTTGGTTATTCTTCACCATGACCGCGGGGCACAGGTGGCTGCCTAAGCGAGTATGCATGCCCTACGCTTCAAGCAAACAAGGAAGGAAGACTATTCAAGCAAACATGCTAACACACTACACCCCTCAGAAAACTCTTTACGCAAACACGACAACACATCAAATCCCTCATTATGGCGTGATAAGGAATGTGGGGGACGTGGGGAATGTGGGGGATAAGGAGGTGTTGGATATGTGGTGTTCTGGCATACCTCGGGGTTTCCCCTCAGATGGCTCTTCTCTCCTTAGCTTTAGATTCTAAGTAGTGGAATAGCAGTATCCTTCACCGTTCCGTTACACTAAGCATAGGGGCTGTAGGTAGGTAAGTCAAAAAGGAGTCTCGAATCTGATCGCGAATAATGAGGGAGCGAAGAAAGAGAAGTACAAATTTCCATGTACAAACCAATTTGCTTTCTTGGTATGTATAAAACATTACACTCCTTCATAAAAGAAGCTTTAGCTTTAGGGAAATATTATACATCTTCATAAAGTAATGCTATTCACAAAATAGATCACATAATTAGAACTCCTAATACTCTCTGGGCCGTGGCCGATCCGGAAAACCATCCGCAGATGGATAAGTAAGATCAATTCAGGTTGCATCTGCTCTAAAGTAGACTGAAATTGTTTGCATAAGATTCTCCACTGGTTGTGAAATCTGTCTTAGCCTAGAAGTGCGACTTTACCAACGAGAATTCTGCCAGCGAGCATATTCTCAGCTTCAGCAGCAAATTCGTGTAAAAGATTGCGGACGGAGAGTGCGTAATCACGTGCACAGACGGAGTAGGTTTGTATGTTGAAGTGTGCCTAGTAGTGCGTAGCTTAAGACCGTCAGCACCAGTTTCGAAGCACGTCTCACCTATAGACATATATATGGCAGTAGACCCTCGTTCTTTGTTCTGTACAGTTGAAAATATACTTCATTTTACCCTAATTGAGTCCTCTGTATGACCCTAAGTTACCATTGCTTGCATTGATGACACTAATCATCCGATTGGCTGGAGCCGTGACATCCAAAATCACGCTTACCAGGCAGACAAAACCTTGAATCTTACATCTTCTCGCAATAACAATCATGTTATGCAAATCATGCAAGCAGTTTTTCCATTGGGTCCAAGGTAAAGTACCTGATGATCTGACGCAAGAAGACTTTTATTACCACCAAACATGGAAAGCTTGGAGGGAAGGCATCGCAAGAAATTGTCCCCTCTGTATCTGGACCAAAGAAGAACTCAGTACCAAGATCAACGATCTTCTAAAGGGTAGTTATTATTCCTGGATCGATTCCAACGCTCTTTGGGGCTTTGAATATCAACAGCAAAACATCACCTAAGTTAGACCCTACTTGCCTTTGGCGCAAAAATCAAAGTTTTCGTCTGGCGCTTATTTTGAGCTGTGAAGGATCTAAAAATTACTGCTTGTTTAAAAAGCCTGGTTTTGAATTGCTATCAGTCACACAGGGCCATGGTATGCTATTTTACGTCTCGATTGGCGAAGAGCTAACTAGCTAAACAAATTTTAGATCGATTTGAACTATCTGGATATGAATCTACAACTAACACTGGCTCGAGAGCGTGTATGAGTCTTGCTAGACATTGGCTCAAAACTTACAACGCGCAACACAAGAAATGTATCAGGCCACGACCTTCCGATGGAGAGAGTTGGAAACCAACACGCTTGATTCGCATGCGTGAAAATTGTAACGAGCTTCAGCTATTTGAAGGAGAGGAAATTCTGGACGGAGTAACTTACGCTACCTTGTCTCATTGCTGGGGGAAGATTGAAAACAAACTTGTTCTGACGCTTGAGAACAAGAACGACTTCAAACAGGCCATTCCATCATTTGGGGCACTCAAGACCTTTGAGCATGCAATAAAAATCGCGAGACAACTTGGGTTCTCGTTCTTGTGGATAGACTCATTATGTGTCATACAGAATTCCGAGGTAGACTGGCTGGTTGAATCCTCTCAGATGTGTAACGTGTACAAGTTTTCGGCCTGCAATATCACGGCGACTTCAGCAAAAAGTGATCTTGACAGTTGCTTCTTTGACCGAAGATTAGGGGATGTCTATTCAAGGTTTCCGTATATTAATTTCTGCACCGACTTATCCAGGGATATGAAAAGCGGGCAAAATTCAATTGAGGTACCAAGCCGCACGGACCGCGTGATAATGCCTTTCAGGGGCAAGTATGAGTTTCTTCTGAGTGGTATAATTCGGGGATGGAGGAGAGACATTACCCTGGCCCCTGTCAATAAAAGAGCGTGGGTAGTTCAAGAAGTAAGTACAGACATGATATAGCTCGTATCAACGAAACCTAAAATTTTGATCTAGCGAATGCTTGCTCCAAGGGTGTTACACTTCAGCAAAACTCAATTATACTGGGAGTGTAGCGAATTAAAGGCATCGGAGTCATTTCCTTTCGGACGATGGACCGAGCAAAGGTTTAGCTACAAAGCCATGACTTCTCTGCCCACTAACTTCCTAAAACCCGAGAGTGAGAGACCGATCAATTCTCAAGCAACTTTGGAAGCAAGGAGATCAGGTTTTGAGATATAGTGTCATGCTGTCGCAGCATACACATCCGCTCAGCTAACACACACATCTGATAAACTAATCGCTATCTCCGGCATTGCAAGAGAAATCCAGTCACTCACGAGGTGCCGGTATTTCGCAGGCCTTTGGGAAACCGACCTCATTCACCAGCTAGCCTGGCACGTAGCATGGGTTTAGAAAGGAGATGGACAGTGATCTTCTGATCGAGAGTATTTTGCACCGTCTTGGTCATGGGCTTCTATCACCCAAGGCATAGAGATATCCTTGTTTTCAGACAAGCATTACCAGCAACACCCTCCACTAGTAGAGGTTATAGATGTGCAAATTGAACTTTCTACGAATGATCCTATAGCTCAGGTAACAGGCGGGTATCTCGAATTACGAGGACAACTTCTCGAGTTCCAAATTGATTATGTGCGAAGAGAAACAAACATTAAAATATGGGTGACTCTGGATAACGAGATATGTGGGGGCATGGTGTTGCTCCATCAAATTTCCCACTTCTTTCTGCATAAAGAAATTTGGTTTGTGCCGATACAAGCTTCTATATCTCACTTAATCACTTGTCTTGTGTTGGAGAAGGTAGAGAGCGCGGAAAGCACGTTTCGAAGAGTGGGTTTCGCTGTATGAGATAAACCAAGGAAAGGGGAAGCTGGGAATCTAGAGGGTCCTGATTTCATAAATCAAGGGGTGCCACTGACAGATATCAAGATTATTTGAGAAGCCAAATGCAACTCAACGTTTGTTCAAATGTTCCCCTTTCAGATAACACAAACACACTCCGAGAACCAGACATCTTTCTTCTTATGTAGGTAGTATATATTAGCGGAAACTATACTAAGAGGTAATAGTGTGCTTGTTCTAATCCCGTGTGCAAGAACCTCGTATGTAGGTAGTTGTATGTTTGTGTCTCTTCTAATTCGATTGACCCAGTCGTTCGCGAATTGCTTTAGTGCGTCTGCTTCGTTTTTGTTTGATGTTTTAATTCTGGCTTGCCTACCGAAAGGTATCCTTTAAATGTCCTTTGCGTGTAATGTCTACTCCACGTCTTATTTTTTTACTATAGCAATTCTAATGGTTTTGAAGAAGGCAGTTGTCGCTGGCGTGTGTGAATTTTTTTATAGACTATGTAAGGCGGTGAGGAAATATTTACAGGGCGGTGAAAGAGTTGGTAGCATGTAAAGGCGGTGAGGAAATATTTATAAGGCAGTAAAGGGTTTTGTATTATGAAGGCAGTGAGGAAGCATTTACAGGGCGGTGAAAGGGTTGGTAGCGTGTAAAGGCGGTGAAAGGGTTTATAATATGAAAGCGGTGAAGAAATCTAGAAAACATTACCTTTGTTACTAAATACTAAACTTATAAATGAAGAAAGATTTCTAACAATAAACGCTTTCAATATATTAATTCGAGCTTAATTTAGAAACCAATTACTTTTAAAATTTATATTCCTCTTCTAGTATTTTTTTCATGAGCACTTAACTGCTGCTTGTGACTGCTAACCTGCCACACTTTGCAAAACAAATTTTATCCTCTCTGTTAGGGGACAGCATATTTTTACTATGATAAATATCCTTCCTTTACTGCTAAACAATAAAGCAGCCTAAGACTAATGCCTGTCACCTTCTTTGATTCTTATAAATTCTGATAACTGTACAGTTCTACATAATCCTAGTGATGATTAAGCAGGGTGATTAAGGTGATCAAATTAAGCAAGGTGGCCATTGAGCGGGGTGACATGGTGATTAAATTAAGCGAGGTGATCATGCTACTAATTAAGTGGGGTGACCAAGGTGATGAAATTAAGCGAGGTGGCCATAGTCATCAAATCAAGCTCGTGGACACCATTTCCAACACCGAATTTGAGGTGATGTGTGATGAAACAAGTGCAAGGGACAATTGCGACCTGGGTAAAGATATTGATTACAAACTGAGAAAAAGATCGTCAGGCAATTCTGGTTTTGAGGAGAAGTTATATATACATAAAGTTTATACAGTTATGAAATATAGGGCAATCCCGTGACATGATGACGGGTTTAGAACGGTCAACAACTTAGGCAACTTCTACAAAGATAGAGGCAACCTAGTTAAGGCTAATGAGATGTACAAGCGAGCATTGTATCAGAGGAGCTATGAGGAGATTGACTACAATGAAAGAAGAGCTCCAAAGTAGCAGCGCTATTTAAGTACAAGGAAGTGGCTAAAACGTTGGGCTAAACCGCAGTAAGCCCTCTTTGGGAACTAATTTCTGAGTTTTTATCGTACAGTTATTCACTCTTTCGATTCTATCACAGGTTGCAAGGCGAGGCCAGAGCTCGAAAAAATCAATTGTGTGGTTTCAAATATTCAATTAAGAAGTGCGTGAAGAATAAATACATACAGGCTTTGGCTCTATATATAATAATAATAGGAAAATGGCATGATGATGAGTAAGCAAGAAAGGTCAGAGATATTGTGTATCCAGCACAACAACTATATAACTAGTGTTGTGCTGGATAATCACGTGTTAGCTCCACTGATGCGAGTTGTATCATGTGACTTAGCGGCCCACTATTCTCCTGTATATAAGACCACGTAGCCACTCCCAGTTCCATAATCAATCAATCACTTTTGTGTCATTCTCAGCCCAATAACTGGTTTAAACTTTGATTCGCTTCACATTGGATACAGATATATATAGATGCGCCAAAGCCAACTCGTAGTCGCACTTTTTAATCGATATCACCGCCAATTGAAATGAGAGCCCAGATTACACCCTAGCTAGCACGCCTTCTAAGCTGGATCATCAATGGGGGCCTCTCCCACAACAAATAAAATCTTTGTCCAGTGATCCAACCGCTACTTTGCTGGCAGAGATCATATTCAAATTCGAGAAGAATTTGAGAGAGAATGAGTCTCATCTCCGCATAAGCAAGACTACATTCTCAATTAGAATTTAAACTTATGCACTGGCGGGGAGAGACTTACTTCCTTCCAAGACAACCTCTTGGTCCAAGAATGAATGGTTGCATTGATTGCCTGTCATCCCTGGGAAGAGCCTTACCCAACCATCTTTCGGGCCTGAACTTGTCGGGCTCTGTCCAGTTTCTTTTTGATTGCGATGCAGCCTAAGTGGCAACTCCAACTGCCGTTCCTGGGGGAACTATTTCTCCACAGATAATTGCACCCTGGGCTGGAACGACTCTGCTTTGGTTGAACGCAGAGGGAGGATATACCCTTAGGCATTCTTCCAGTACTGCATTTAGGTAGGGTAAGTTGGCTACGGCTGTCATGTTGACTTCATTGCGGTTGGAAAAATTTAATCGCAACTCATCCACAAGTCGTTTTTGTATCTTCGGGTGTGTAGCCAGGTTGTAAAGAGCTCCGCTAAGGAGTGTCGCATTTGTTTCCGAGCCTATACCTATCAGCATATGTCTCGTTCAAAGATGTTTTGTACTACTTACCAGCTACTACTAAGATGTTAAAAGAAGCTTCGATTTCTGGCACAGTCATTCCTCGCTCTTCCTTTGCTCTCAGAATAGGAGACATGAAGTCATTATGTTGAGTTCCCTGTTGCAGACGACTATGGACCCTCTCAGCCGAGAATTTTCAGTCCTTTTCTAGATCTTCCATCATGAAATAACCTATTGCAGACATCATGGCTCTAAATATTGGCTTCGGGAGATGAGACAAAGCTGCAATGTATACAATATCACGAAGTGATAAAAACATAATCTTTACCCACGGATGCATCACGCCGGAGTGAAGACACCCGAATGGCTCCCCAAATGCGAGGTGGCCAATAATGTCAAAAGTAACAAAGTTTAGCCAGCTGGACTATATAGGAAAATAGGTAAGCGTCTGTACTTTTCTCGGTGGAAATAAAAAATTTGAGACTCACGATATTTACAATTCCTTCGTTGGCACCATCGATTTGCTCCTTCAATTTTTCGATGAGAAGATACACGTAGGACTGAATTAGAGGCTCTTGATTTTTAAGTTCTTTCTCTATAAAACAATCAGGCTTGAAAACAAACGAAATGATGAAGGCAGAGGGGCTTACCAGAAAACGCATGAGATAACGAGCGGCGAAATCGACCGTGGTCTTGTTCACTTGAAAGTAACTGTCCAGATTTGTGTAAGTCGCTGCATATATTTATGTTGGTCAAAACTCACAATTGATGGTGCTCTCCCAGGTAGATCTGGGTACACTGCTGGATCTCTCTCAAACCATCCCCTAGAGCCAACTTTGTGACCTGAACAAATAAGCATATGTCGTTGAGCATATTCAGTTTGGGTTCTTACCATGGATATCAAACCAAGCTTGACTCTCAGTATACGAAAGAGCATTAGGTGAAACTCTGATTATACTGCCGTGGTAGTCGTGCCATTCTCTCAGAATATGAGGCAATCGGCCTGTCACTTGGTAATAAATCCATGGGAGGCTAGTTGCTCGGGCGAGCCAAGGTCCATTGTATGAGCTCAGCGGGTGAAAGTATAAATTATAGATAACTTTAGTTATGCAATAAGTTAGAATCTGGTAGAATCATTAGCGAGCAAACGAGCTGGCGAGGGAAATACTTTACCAATGCTGCAAGAAGAATCAGCAACAAACCCCAGTTTTGGACTGGCAAGTTCAACAAAGCTCCCAGAGTAGCTATAGTGCTCGACATAGCAGGTGGTGCGAGTTAACAAAGTGTCTGTCACTTCCAGCAGGAGTAATTGAGAACTATATACTGAAGAGCTCAAGGTTTTCGAAATACCCGACTTGCGGAGTAGCAAACGCCAGCCCTCTTTAGAAGGAGCATAAACCTGGTACAAGTGTTCGCTGTAATCCCGACGGATTACCAGGGGTGTAAAGGCAAAATGCAAGCATACTTTGCGTGTTGGTTCTCATGCATGCCATTCGCAAGCATGTGTATCTCTGCAGATCCAAATATTGCATTACAACTTCTGATCCTGGTAATTTGAGGCGGGAGCGACATGTCATGCAGGCTTGTTATGTTTCTTTAGCGGGAAAGGAAACTCGGGGACATTCTCGCCACCTTGGATTTCCAGGAGCTTCTCAACTTGTGGTAACGCATTATCTGATGTAACGTGCCGGGTATGGCAATTCATTTTTGATTACTTCTAAATTAGGGCAAGGGCCTGAGACAAAACACCAAGTGGCGTGGCACGAAAGTCATTTTTTGGAAAACAAAGGAGCGTTGAGATTTATTGCATAGGTCACAACACTAGCACTTAATACTATATATCTACTTAGATCACTTTGACCGTAACTTCCGGTAATATGAGGGTTATGTTTAAAAAGTGAACTTCTCGCCCACCAGATTCTCGCTAAGCTCCCAAAGCTTATCAGAATCCGCGTCGTTGTTGGCATATTCACGTGTCTCCTTGTAAATCTCATTTTCAACAACAAAGACCCCGGGAATTTCTGTTTTTCTAAAATTTAGTCCTGCTTTCTTTTTGTCGATTATCACGAGGGTAGGTAAAAAATACCTCTAAGTTTTGGATTGAGTGCCGTGTATAAAATTACACCAGCAGCCTGCTTGAGCGAAACCATGTTCTGTGCAGGCAATGGCTGCCCTAAAGAGAGATAGATTTTAGCAATTTCTATGCCAAAAAATTTATAGAGCTCTGCTCTTACCGTCATTCCTTTCAATGGCAATAGCATAAGCCTCTCCGAAATACTCCTGGTCAATCGCGGAGTTTACCAGAAGCTTGCTCTCAAGTGTAACTATATGGGTCAGTTTCTGGAATGTACAAAGATTTAAAAGGGTTCTGTAGACTTACCACCCGGATGAGCGATCAAGACAGAGATTCCTTTGCCAGTCAGGCGTTTGGCCAAACCCCGGGTCCCCAAGAGTTGCGCGGACTTGGCTTGGCCATACGCTCTCCACCCATTGTACTTCTTGCCATTCTATGGAGAGCTTATTAGTGGCTAGGAAATATCGGGAGCCAATGAGACTTACCTCGTAGTTAAGATCATCAAAGTGCACATCATCCATTTGATACCCAAGACTACCCACGTTCAAGATCACATCGCCAGAGGTAACAAGACCTTCTTTGAGAAGGAGATTTGTCAAAAAGAAGGGACCGAGAAAGTTCGAAGCAAACTGGCTTTCAACGCCTTCCTCGGAGAGGAGGAATTGCCTAGTGGCCATGACGCCAGCATTGTTGATAAGAAAGTCAATGTTTTTGGTGATTGTCTTCACTTTTACAACCGCATTATAGATAGAGACATTGCTGAGGAGGTTCAGCTCCACGAAAACCACCTCAATAGAGGGATTGGCAGTTTTGATCTCTTGGATGACAGGTGTAATCTTTTCTTCGTTGCGGCCAGCTAGGATTAATAGCTTTGGCGAGGCAGTTGCCAGAGAAATAGCAACTTGTGCTCCAATTCCCGACTGACTTGGGCCAGTAATCAAAACTAAAGTTCAGATCAGCTTGGTTGTTGGAAACCATCCAAAAATTGCTTACAGGTTTTTCCTACAACTTCTCCCTTAAACTCGCTCAGGACATCGACATCAGCGGAATCAATATTAAAGGAAGACATTTTGGAGGTTGATTGAAAGATTGATAGTGAATATTCTGACTTTGAATAGAACAAACAGACGTTGGTGATAGTTCTCTTATAACTAGTTGGAAATTGTTGTGCTGGATCTACATGTGTTACGCCCCACTGTTTCGGGTTGTATTATGTGACTTAATGGCCTATTGTTCTCCTGTATATAAGGCCACGTAGCCACTCCTACTTCCATAATCAATCAATCACTTTTGTGTCATTCTCAACCCAACAGAAATTTAGCAGGGTCTAAACACACAAGATCAGGGTAATAACTCTCAAACCGTACATAATTATTTCAACTTCTGCAATCGATTTGCAGATAGAAAGTGGCGAAGTACATTATTAGCCGGAACCAACAACACTACTGCACTTGCCCTTCTTACCTCGAAAGCAGAAATAGGTAACCATCGCCTCGCGCAACCGACCCGCTCTCAGTTAGTCACTGTTGGTAGATAGGGATCTGACTCCTCATTTTCTGGGATTTAGACAGCGGTTAAATTCGGATTCCCTCCGGCCAACAAGTTCTTTTTATTTTTTGGAATTGCTGCATTATCACTAACATTTCGTGCATAGATGTTGGAATCTAGATGTGCAGATGCCCAGGGCGCAGCTGATTACGCGCCGAACCGAGTGGCATCTTCACAGCATCTTGAAACTTGACCCAGGACGTAACATTGAAGTAACACAATACGCATACTCCCTAGTCACGTTGATATCTTGAAGCATGCTGCACCTCGTATACATTGCACGTAAAAATTCTCTTGAGATGCGTGCACCATGCGGCGACAGGTTCAGGTTGAGCGCCCCGATGTGAAACTCGGTGAGAGCTATCTGTGAGCTGGTAGGGGTAGTTTAGATATTCCGTGGCACGGAAAGTTACTCTTTTCTCCGGTAAATCAGATCACACAGTACTGTTTGATTGCTGAATTTTGACAGAGACTCTGTTGAAGATGGGATTTACCATGCGATAAAGTATAATTCAGACATTGTTTTGTTTTCGAAACCACCAAGATAACGATATAAAAATGACTTCTATGTTTACTATGAGTCGGCATTTAAGCGAGCCTCAGCCATTTGGACGGCGGCTCTTGCCCCAAGTTGTTGATTTTTACGCAGTGACCGATCCAGAGAGATTGTTTGGCTTGTATGTGGTTCCGGTCAATCTCTCTATGGACTTTCGCCAAGTTCGAATGAGAGAAATCGCATCTGCTGTTAATTACCTTGCCTGGTGGATCAAAGACAGAATTGGAATCTCGGAACAGTTTGAAATAGTGGCATACCTGGGAGCCTCTGACTTTCTGTATCCTATATTCTGCTTGGCCGCTATCAAGTGTGGTTTCAAGGTAATTTTGAGGACCTAATTTGAAATTAATTTGCTAATAGACGCAGGTCCTACTTCCAGGGACTCGCAATTCAGCGAATCAAACACAGACGCTACTCCAAAGAACTTATTGCAAAATCATTTTTCATTCTGAGAACCTAGCTGAGAATGTTCAGCAACTTGAGGCTGAGAGGGCGTTGATAGTTCCGTCACTAGAGATCATTTTGAGTTCGAAAGCGGACCATTTCCCCTTTGAGAAAAACTTTGCGGATTCAGAGAAGGAGCTGATTTTGATCATTCATTCATCTGGAACAACTGGTCAGTCTAACCGAGGACCCTTTTTCGGCCGGGAGGCTCACTGATGTTTGATAGGCGAGCCTAAAATTGCTATTATGACCTATGGTACTGTGTCTGTGACTGACAGCGATCGATTTGTCACTTGTCCGGCTGGGAGAAAGCCTCAAAATGGTGCACAATTCAACTTTCAAGGAGGAGGGGGATATTACTCTTGCTTTCCACCATATCATGTAAGTTTGGTGGCATAAAAAGATGTGTGATTTTACTAATTCTAATATCTGTAGCTTGCGGGTCTTCAGGCTTGTCTTATCCTTCCAATCTTTTCAACAAGTGCTAGTATCATCTTGGGACCATCAAATTTGCCACCCAGCGGAGAACTGATGGCTACAATCATTGAACATCAGAGGGGATTCATTCGTGCAGTTTACGTACCACCATCGATAATTATCCAATGGACTCAAAGCCTAACATCTTGCCAAGATCTCGAAAGACTCGACTTCATTCTTTATGGGGGTGGCCCACTACCAACAAGTGTCGGCGATCAACTCAGCAAATTTACCGATGTCTGCCAAATGTACGGCTCAGCAGAGGCAGGACAGATTCAGTTATTAGTCCCGAGGAGGGATGAATGGGCATACATGGAATGGAATCCCTCTGAAAATGTCGATATACAATACCAAGCGGAGGGGATATTCGAGATGGTACTTCACCAGGACGAGAAATTTTGCATGCATCGTTCTCTTTCCCACAACTTTCCAACGATCAAGGAATGGCGGACGGGAGATATGTTTATTCCGCATCCAACTAAGCCAAACCTCTGGCGGTATCATGGTCAGCTGGATGATCTAATCGTTCTCTCAAATGGACACAAAATTAATCCCACTACATTTGAGACGAGCATACTGAGCCACCCACTCATAACGGGGGCCCTGGTAATCGGAACAGGTCAACCACGACCAGCTCTCCTCGTCGAACTGCACCCAAGTGCAAAAGACACTGCGAAGAAAGTCCTCATTGACGAAATATAGTCGGCGGTAGAACGAGAAAATGTCTTGGTACCAAGTCACGGCCAAATCATGCGATCTAAAATCTTGTTAAGCAGTTTCGAAAAAAGCTTTGTTCGGAACCCGAAAGGGTCAGTCTCACGTAAGAGTACCCTTAGTCGCTACTCCGCGGAAATCGAGGAGTTGTTTTTGGACTTGAACAACAATACAGAAGTGGAAGTATTTCAATTATATCATGCATCTCGAGATGAGATATTGCAATGGCTTGGGGGTTGTGTAGCTGCAATACTTCCCGGGACACAACTACAAGGCACCGTTGACTTTTTCTCCAAGGGTATCGACTCGCTCAAAGTGGCTGAGTTCACGAATGTATTGAGGAATTCTTTATCCACCTCAGAGAGTTTTGCTTGCCAGGCCAAACCGATCATATCTGCCCGGGTCATATACCAGAATCCTTCCCTCGCGCAATTGGCAACATATCTCCAAGGCTTCACTTCTGAAAAATCTATTTTCAGGCCGGAAACACGACCCACCGTTGATGAGCTCGTGTCTCGGTATAGTAAATTCCACACATCGACGTTGAGAAAAAAGGTTATTTTGACGGGCGCAACCGGTTCACTTGGCTTAAATGTACTTCAACAGTTGCTTCAAGATTCCGAAATCGAAACTGTGTTCTGCCTTGTTTGTGATCGCAACCACAGCTGCCATGTCAACGATCGTTTTCCCGAGACCGACCACCCCAAAATCAAAATCATACCAATGGACCTATCCAAACCCTTGCTAGGTCTTGCTGAGTCAGTCTACCACGATTTGACGTCAAAAGTTCACATCATCATACATTTGGCATGGGCTGTAGATTTCAACTTGTCACTTCAATCCTTTGAGAGGGAGCATCTCCGAGGTTTGAATTCCATAATCCACCTAAGCGTGAATAGTCAACTCAAACCCTGGATCATCTTTGCTTCATCAACTGCATATGTCATGAGCATGACAGCGAGAGAGGGCAAAGAAGTCATACCAGAAACTCTGCTTGTGAGCTCAGATGAGGGGGATTGTTCTGGTTACGGAAAGTCGAAACAAGTTGCAGAGCGTGTCCTTGGCATAGCACACTAGGAGGGTCAGGTACCCGTTACTATTCTTCGCATAGGCCAAATCGCGTGTGCCAGCTCTACCATGAGTGATAACATACTGATGTCAAAGGAGGGATCAAAGAATGAATGGGTGTCTTGTCTCTTTAGAACTTCCAGAGCCCTGAATCTAATTCCGTCTTCAAACATTCCAATAGACTGGGTCCCAATTGGTATTGTTGCTAGGACTGTTTGGCGTGCCACAACCTCCACCAAGAATGGAAATATTGAAATCAGCAACATTGTGAGCCCCCGGGTAACCCCTTGGAGCTCACTGGTCACCATTCTTCAAGAAGAATTCCCAACAGCAACGGTCATCCCGCTCGGTCAATGGATAGAAAAACTGTTTTCTCATGATGTAAAAGATTTGTCTGAGTTAGAAAGGCTTCCTGCACTAAAGATGGAAACATTCTTTCGGGGACTGGCTGATTACGATATTTTTATAAGAGAGAAGAACCTGCGGTTTGAGAATGACAACGCTGTCAATCTTAGCCTAGATCTGAAGAACACCAGGTGGTCAAGTAAGGAAATGATAAGAAATTGGGTGAAAAATATTTAGATGACAACTTTAACTTGTAACTACACTCAATTTTAAGAGTTACTTTGGTGTAGCGGCAATAATTCCTTTTCGATTCTCACTATTGATTATTGGACAAGTGTGAATATGGGTTGAAAAGCCTCTGCGCAACATAGCTCCCGAACTCACCTTGTGTAGAGGCCAGATTGCAGAAATGATAGCAAGTAAAAGTGGGAGTTTGCAAAGTAAATATGGATCATACATCAATTAAATTTCTCAGTCACTAAGTTCCTCATCAGTTACTGCGTGGTATTATTCTTGATTGTTATGATTCCAATTGTTATCCATGGCAAGTTGATCATCATCTTTTCCTAAACAATAACTTTAAAGGCCCAGGGGCAGCAGTAAACTGATCTCTCATCAATGTTTCTACATCTCTGCTGTTGTTTCCCCCGAAGAATCCCACATGATATTTGGAAACCAATGTTGAAGTAACATACCTTAGTTCCATCAGTGCCAAATTCTTCCCAACACATGAATAACGGCCTTGCGAAAAAGGTGCAAATGCCTTTTTATTCCTTACCATTTCCGGCTTTTCGTACCATCTTTCTGGGATAAATTGATCGGCCTTTTCAAAACAACTCTCCATTCGACCAATTGTGTAGCGAGGCGCAACGATGGTTGTGTGGCCGGGAATACGTTTACCTCCAATAATCACCCCTTCGCTTGGTGTTTCACGATATCCTCCAGACGGGACAGGTGGGTGGAGTCTTAGCGTTTCGTTTATGATACCATTAAGATGTAGAAGGGTTTGTAGAGCTTCTTGGTCTGTCGGGTCAACTACAGAAAGCTCTTGAAACAGCTTTTCAGCTTGATCCGGATGTTTTGCGAGGCGGTAAAACATATATACCAGTGTCGGAGCAACTGTATCACTGGTGGGTAGCATGTTAGTAGAATCATCAGACTAAAAAAAAAATAAGCGATATCAATTACCTTCCAGCAATAATGATTGCAATAGAGTCTCCGTTGAGCCAGTGGCGGTCGTCTTCCAATGAATCAGTTTTGCGAGATGCCTCAATGAGAAAAGAGGAAACGTCTAGTCTCCGAGGTTCCATCTGCAAAGCAGGTTAACATGTAATATGCTAGTATGGGGGACTTGTAATTCCTACCTGAATTCTTTCGGCCATTCGGAGCTTGCACCAGTTCATCATTGAATACCAATCTTTGACAACCCAAAGATTTGGAATCAAGTCAAATCCAATTTGCGCCAGCCAAGGAACTGGACTTAAAGGACTAAGGAGACTCATTGCAACCCTCAACATAAGCACCACATGATGCCATTTCTTGTCTCGTAGCATGTTGAATGATCTAGCAAAGGCGAACTCCCCCATAACGTCAAAGCTGTACCAGTAGAACCACGATGTTACATCAACCTCAATCCTGGTTGAGGCTAATTTATCAATGTGATTCTCCAATACAACTGCGAACTCAGCGATGTGCTTCTGGTACTCCGTCAAGGCTGCAAAATCGCGTTAGCAAATCTAGTTTGGGGGAAGTTGAAACCAAGAAAGTGACCTTTGGTGCTAAACCCATGATCCCAAATTCTTCTTCTTTGGTCATGTTTGTGCTTTTCTCTTGTGGTGTTGATAGCAACCTCTGGAAGCAAGAAGTCATACCAGACTGCTTTACCACAGATGTTTCCAGGGCCATCTGTGACCCCAAAAACCTCAGGATGGAACACTGTGATCTCACTTGGTCCTTTATCTTGGTTAATGAATGACACTCCTGGACGTAGCCTACATACCAGTTCGGACAAATTCCCTGTATGTTTTGTGCAAATTGTCTAGAACAATGTGGTTTTGGGAAGATGACTCTAAGCATTTTTTTACATGCCAAAATTTACTGATCCTAGCCCAAAATGGTCCTGGAAAATTCCCCAGACGATGAAAGGCCGCCCTGTACAAAATCATACTTGTGAAGAGTGAGATTGAATAGGTCATGATGATGGCAACACTCATTTCTAGACCAAAGGAAAACCCATGGAAGAAAACTTGAATAACCGTCAAAAGCAAAGCGAGCGTAAAGTAAATTTTTAGAATCTTCGGCGCTTGCATATGCCATTCCCCGTGTATGAAAACAAGGTGATGGGTAGCAAAACCAGCAACAGCAAATGCTGTTATTGAAAGGACACGAGATGACCACATTGCTTCTTGGGCTTGATAGAATGTGAGGAGAATTATGTGTGTTGATTCGCAAAACTGGGGGAATCTTACCCTCCCTATCATTCAAGATCTGCTGTCAGGGGGGCCTTACGTGTGAGCCACATTGCTTGTCTCTGAAGGGAATGCCGATGGGGGTAGTTTAGAAAATGACTTAATAAATCATGGCACATTGAACAACTGAGTCCAATTGCTCTAATTCGTTAGATACTTTGAAAACTTCCAGCTGAGGATCTGTTACTGTATTCGGCCTCTTCGCTTACAGAACTGTGGGCGTTTGCATGTCCAACTTCTTAACGAGGAACTATTGGGTTCTATGTCATATCCTGCGGTGTCATATTGATACTGGAGTCAACCCTGGTTCAATCCTGGTTTGACACTCCGCTTTCAAAGTAAATGAGGCCCTGCAGCATGGTGCATGCGTGAAATACAAGATAGATAGAATCTGCGCCTTGGCGTACACTAAGCCCGCCATGCTTGAAGAAAACAACAGAAGGGCGGCTGTAGGAAGTGTTTTGGTATTTACTGTGCCTCTGTTGGATATGGACAGGGATGCATTTTCTCTGCCGTTGGCTCGGGTGGATCCTCATATTGGACAATCAGTTTGTGTGCATTCGGAGATCTAGACAAGTTGTTTTTTCATTGCCTGCATTCATCGTTCCATAAACGGCGGAGGCGCTAAGTGTAACAGACTGCTGTTCCTATTATATCTGAGCATCAAATAACTGATGTCCCTATATGTAAAAATTCCCTATGCGCGTGCTTCCGCCCCACTGTAGACGATAATTTCTTGAGCGTTCTCATGGATTTAATGACGGGAGAATTAATCCCGCCGCATTTAGGTTCTCGATCAACTCAGATAAATGACTTCCAATATTATGGGTTTGAAGTATGCTCATTTCGCGAACGAATTCCAAGCGACCAAATATCTGCGAACACGATTGCGCGCTAAATTACACGGCAATTTCTCCTCATAACTACAAGGATCAATTGAAAATCTCTCGAATCTGCGTTGTTTTCATTGTTTGAAATCCGATACAGAAACAATTCCAATAGAGAGAACAAGTCATCTTACACGCCACCCTCGAAGGGCGGTTGTCTTGGACAAATAACAGCAGAGATTGGAGCTACAAGTTTGTATACCTAATTCCTCAATCATTAACTATAAGAACTGACTTAAAAGATCTAGGCAGAAAAAAGTGTCACCTAAACAGAATTCAACAACGACAAAATCATGCCGCAATCGGGGAATCTTGGACCGGGAGACATTGTCAACATCGAAACTCCGCCGAAACGAAATTTGGCTTTCCATCTTAAATCTGTATGGCTTTTCACTTTCAGTGACTTGAAGACCATAGTTGGTCCAAAAACGCTATTCGGAATTCTTAACGCTGTGGCCGCACCAGTTTACCGAATCCACACCAACTCAACTATGAGCATACGCGCAATACTTGCTACAGCCTTCTGGGTATGGATCAATCTCGCGCCATTTGTTATCGACAACCAGAGAAGGGCAGAATCGATTATTGAGGACAAACAGAATAAGCCATGGCGACCGTTACCATCAAGCCGAATTACACAACTAGAAGCTCGAAGCCTGATGCTGATTCTATATCTAGTCGCTCTTGCTACAAGTATTTTCATCGGGGGTTGGAAACAAACTTGTGCATTGATTGTTCTTGGCTACTGGTATAATTCGTTAGGCGGTTCTGGTGGAATGTTTAGCAAGAATTTCATCAATGCCTGTGGTTTTGTATGTTTTGCGTCCGGTGCTATGGAGGTAGTACTTGGTAAGACTCTTCCGGGTTCTAGGACGCTGGTGGTTTGGTTCATGGTTATTTGGGGAGTCGTGTTTACAACAGTCCAAACACAAGATCTCCCGGATCAAGAAGGAGATTTGCTTTGCGGTCGGAAGACGCTTCCCCTATCTTTTGGCGATATCTATGCTCGATGTTTCACAGCGTTATTCATGGTCATTTGGTCCCTAGTGTGCCCGGTCTATTGGCATTCTCCAATCTTTATTTACGGGCTATTCGTGCCGCTGGGAATTCTGATTGGTATGCAGTCACTGTTTCAGAGAGAGATTCACGAAGACAAAGGAACGTTCCAGCTCTGGAATGTTTGGATGGTGATTCTTTACTCGATTCCACTTGCTATGTATTTGCTATAGAGTTAGGTGTTCTTAGAACGGCGGTTTCTTTCAGGTTATCGCCGGGATAGTTTGAGTGGGGTCCGGTTTACAGTAAATTCAGATTTAATTCATTAGTTCAAGAGTAAATGCATATAAAACCTGGATTGATTGAACAGCCCCCAAGTCGCCCCGGCCTAATATCATGTCATCTCTGCAGCAGGCTATCTTATCTGCTTTCTTCATGCATGTGCCACCAACTTCCAACTGCATACATATAGAACCGTTGTACTTGAAGTCGCAAGAGCTGATGGTCACGAGCAGCAATCAACGGAAGAGAGCAAATGAGAAGACTGGAGAGAAGATGTTAAAAAGGTTAACGCGAGGGAACCAAAATCAAAATAGCAGCTTGTAATCATATTTACTATACGAAACATTAAGCGGAGCTCTTCTAATAGGGCGGTGTGTTCTCCTCAAGGAATAATGGAGCGCAGTGCATTCTGGGATATTGGGTGATGAGATCAAGGACTTCAACAGTGATTACATATCTTCATCTGTCAACCATGGTCTATTCCTTTAGTATAAGCACATGGAAACATAGTATTCATTACAGTGGGCATTTATCGGTGGAAACTTACAAGCATAGTACCTCTTCGCCATTTATCGTCGTGATATAAAAGTCCTTCTTTTCTTCTACAGCTGCCTTTACCCGATTCTAGATCATCGCTGCAGGCTTCGCAATATCGGCCACTACCTGCTTCACAGGAATATTAGGGTGACAACTCAACACCAAACATTAGATAACAAACACTATAGAACAGGTTTTGACTAGCACATATGAATGAAAGTGGAAGGCGAAAGTAAGACTTACTTGGTATAAGGGGAGAAGGCGCTGAGGATAAACTAGAGGCCTGAAATATTGTGCAGAGAAGAAAGCTAGTTATAAGAATTCTCGAGAGATGAAACAAAAGTCTGGAACCAGAAGGGCAGATGGGAAAGCGCGGGGTGGCTTACCTGATGTTGGAGTAGTGCTAGAAGACAATCAATTCAAAAGAAGTAAGGTTGAAGTACAAATGTAGAATGTAAACACAAGAAGTTTGTGATTAGAAATTTTCTCGATGCAAGGGAATAGTCGAAGAAGAAATGGTGTTATGCCTTGAGGTGTTCCAATATCTGCATGTTCCTAATGAGACCAGAGGTTGGCGAGGAAATAGCAAACAAAGAGATCACTCTATCCCATAGTTTTTATAATGTTATGTTTGGACAATCTTCCTTCCTCATCAATCACTTGATCAACGATTAAAGACGCTGGCTCAGGGCACACACGTAATGAACTTGTTACAACTCGAATTCTGACCTCCTTTTAAGTGACGATCAAGTAGCACAAATCAAGCTTATTTATTTATTTATTTATTACTATTTAACGTCAGGCGGATTCTAGCTCGCGTGGGCTAGGTCCTAGAAGAGTCCCAAAATAGGGCAAATGACGCTAGGGGGGTGCCCTAGGCTACAGGGGGTGTAAACGAATGAGCTAATTTACAAGAGACAATTTAAAGAGAAGTTCCACTTTCGGAACAGCCCTTATCCTTAATTAGTTTTAGAACCAGGGTAAGACAAAGGAGATATTAATTAAAAGAGAAGGAAAAGAAAAGAAGGCGTGTCTGACTAGAGACAGATTTTGGTGTAGAATTCGGTCTTAAAGTAGACCAGGCTAAAGAGCTTCTCGCAGTGATATCCAAAGAGCAGCTGGGGGTTCTTCTTGGCCTTAGCTAAAAGCTTAGGGTCTTTGTTGTTCGCTAGCTTGCAGAAGAGTAGGTGGAACTGGGTCTTAGCCTTCTTACACTTACAGTTCCCTGACTCAAGTAGCGAGTCGAAGTGAAAGAAGCGAAGATGGTAAGCGGTAAAGTCTCCATGTCCAGAACGAGCAGCAATTAAGCGAGCGAGGACCTCTCTGGGTAGCTGGAGAGACTTGGGCTTTGAGGACCAAGTGTAGAGCCCTAGATCCTTATAGAGAGCTGGAAGTGTTGTACCCCGGAGTTTCTTCGCAAGCGTAACCCCTGTCTCTTTTACCTCTCTCTTAAGCGTGGCCAATCAAGCTTATAATTCTATTTCTATTATTAAGTCAGGACCCCTCCACTGGTACAGTTTAGGTATGATTTGGAATAAAGTCGTTCCCTTGAACTGCCATTCTAGACGACGAGTAAACTCATCAGGGTGCTACATAATTCGTAGTTTCCTGAGTTTCGCTATATCCCAGTGAATTTTCCCATCTATTAAAAGACAATCTATATTATGTAGCCATGCCTACACCATTGAACTCTTGACTTGTTTTGGAATACTTCACAGGTTTTATCACCACATCTGTATGATGGTGGATCTGGAAAGGGCACATTCTCGAGATCCTCCCATGCTATTCTGCTATTCTTTGGCCACTCCTGATATCTCGGCTGTCTAGGTTTCCCAGCTCGCCTCGTGTCATCAGCCAGTTCTACTTCCGCTCGTTTGGCTGCTCGTTCTTCCTCCGCCCGTTCTTCCTGTGCCCGCTCTGCTTCCTCCTCTTACAACGGGAATGGACTGTCAACCTTGAGCCTCCAAAGCTCTAAGATTGCTGCCAAGATAGTCTGATCCTCTTCTGGAAATCCACCCAGTACATGAAACGGTAGAGAGTTCCTGTATATATCGAGGAGAGCCCGACACCACCGCTTGTACATTATATCTCGTTGGAAATAGTGTTGATGACAGAGAAGTTTACCTGCAATGGACTGAAGCTGATTCAAGAGCTTATCAATCGATTTGAGACGTTCAAGTGAATAGAGTGTTGTACTTGCTCCTGCGCGGGTATTTGCTGAAATTTGACGGTGACATGTGTTATTCTTTGAGCTGGTGCTAATACATTCTGAAGTAAGGTCGGGGCTGACATTGAATAGTTGGCTAATGTTCATATAGAAAGTGGTAGACATGATGATTGATGAGAATAGTAATAGAATGTTGTGAGCTGGGTGGGAGTGGGCAGTTGTCTTATATAGGACTCTCACCTTGGGGGCCAGTCAGCGATCATGCATGAAATAACAAAAAGCTTGTAGATCCTTACTCATAGAGAAATGCCTAACATCCCCACTGAGGCTTGAACTAACTGACTTACATACACGAAGTACATGGCAATACCTATGTTGGAAGAGAGTGGGACGAGATCTCGTTGGACACCCTCAGCTACGGGATCATAGGGGCACTGCCTACCCAGTCCAGCCTACAGAAGAATCAGACCTTGACTTAATGAGACTAGTTTAGCTGTGGAGATGTGTCTACGTTATCTACCTTCCCAGACTGGAATAGAGGAATGCTATCATATGGTATTGCCCTTGAAGCCCCTGCTTCTGTGAATCGTTGGTCCTTGCTCTTGAACAGCCCCAGTTGTTATTCCAACAATGAAACAACTTCTCCACCTCTTCTTGCTCTTAGCTTTTTTTATCATCTGATATACTAGTCGGGTATCTTTTACGCTATTAGCACTGCCCTCGAGGTAAGAGCCCTATATAAGACGCACTATCTGCTCCTACCTATTTCATGGCATTCTATCACTATCTTCTTTATTATCATGTCAAACAGCTTCACTATGGACATTAGCACCTTCTATATAGACATCAGCCAACTACTCAATATCGAACTGAACTTTACTTCAAAATGTATTGGAACTACCTCAAAGAATAAGAAATGTCCTAATCAAATTTCAGAAATACACTGTGCAGAGGCAATTACGGCACTCTATTCACTTGAACGCCTTGAATTAATCAACTAGCTCTGGAATTTGCTTCAGTTTATCTCGGGTAGACTACTCTGCTACTACCACTGCGATCAACAAGATATATTACAGGAGCAGTGGTAGTTGACACTTTTTGCTCTTTCCTCGAGCAGAAACCCTTGGGCAGGGTTTCGAGTGCTAGGAGAATTTCTAGAAGAGGACTAGAATATTCTAGCAGCAATTCTAGAACTTTCGAAGCTTGAGGTAGAAAACTTCTTCTAGTGGCGAGATAAGCAAGCGAAGCTAGCAGAGGCAGGACGAGCGGAGGCGACACAGGCAAAACAAGCAGCAAGACAGATTGTAAGAGAAGAGGCAGCAAACGAGCAGGATTGCGAAAGGTTATGGTTGCTTTATGGAAAGAGGGCTGATAACCTACTTAGAAAGATCTGGGCTTGCTGTGATAAGGTAGAGCAAAGGGAATTAAAAGCTAAAGGGCTGACTCGTCGTCCTGACTGGTACTTTAAGGTAGCGAATGTATTCTAAATCATCTCTATATTATATATATAGGTAGAGGAAGGCTACCCTGTAACACAGATATAATTATAAGCTTTGATCCATCACATACTAACTTTAGTTTTGAAATCTGTGGATAGAAGTTTTTTGATATCTGACTAGAACGTGAGCTGGGTTCCTTAGGCGTAGTGCATAGAATTCTTGTTTACAAGTACTACAGATAAGCTAATTACACCTAATAACGATAATAATCTAGATGCCGGAATTGCTTGTTGTATTTCAGATAACAGGTCGCTGGGTAACCACGTATTAAAGCTGGAAAGCTCACAACCACTTTCCAATTACACAGCTGACGAGTATGAAAATATTGACTATGTAATTGATAAAGAAAAGGCTCCGTGGGTTTCCAAACGACAGAGATCTGACTCTCTCCTCTCTGGAATAAACTCACACTACTATAAAAAGCAACAAAAGCGTTCTACTTCACCAATTCCAGAGAATTACAAGGACGACAGGGCTTTTAGCATCAACTACAACCTATATTAGATGGCCCGCGAAATAATTAGCGAACATATTGTTGATAGTGTAAAACACTACTTAGTGTTGTATATCAGCTATTTCAGTTACACCCTTCCCGTTTCGTAATTCTAGTTTTGTAATTCTAGTTTCGTAATTCTAGTTTCGTAAGATTTTAGCAGGGAGCTGTAGGGTTAAGGGGTATTGGGTACTAAAGACCATAGAAAATTGAATAAAATGTAAGAAGTAGGCTAGCTAGGTCTATATTTAGGGGATTAATGTAGATAAAAGAAAGTATTGTATAATAAAATAGTGTAATACGCTATAGTAGTACTTGAAATATACAATCAAACTAAATGAGAAAACACACCTTGTTTATTACCTTTTCTATATAAAAGTGAAAACGGTGTTGATTTAGGTGATTTTCGTCATATATATCATTTGACATAAATATAGTGACCTTCTTGGTTGTAATGACAGTGACCTTGTCAGTGTTCTTGTTCTTGATCGGAACAAAGAAGTCCTTTAATTCAACCTTAAGGAGACGAATGCTCTTATTATAGTATAATAAGATAGTTATTTTGGGAACTGTTGTTGGATTTTCAAAGGTATGCACATATAGGTGTTTGGCCATCGCCCTCCTGCCCTCAAACTAGTTCGAGAGTCAATCCTCGAAGTTAATGACAATTCGTGGATCATCGGGGAAAAGCATTTTCTTGCCTGCTAGGATATTACGCCACTGTCTAGCTGTTTTTGTGGCGATGGTGGGGGCGTGTTTGACAGGATATGCCTGGTTTTCTCGACATCTGGTGTACTTATATATTCTACTAACAAGCTGTTTTGTTTAATGTTTAGATGAAATCTCTGTAGTTCTATTAGACAAAGTACTTTGCTAGCAAAAAGGCAAACTAGTTTATTGAGTGATCTTTACGTGAGTCAGGAATTAACAGAAGATCACTAAAACATTTACTTTAAGCTATTAGAGAAACCTGACAAGTTTATAATAGCGGGATATTGCGCGGCAAATTTTGAAAATGGCAGAAAAAGCTGCTAACCCAATCCAGTAGAATTGGTGAAGTTTTATGACTGGCAGAAAAAGCTGCTTACCTAATCTAGCAGAATTGGTAAGGTTTTATGACTAGCAGAAAAAGCTGCTAACCTAATCCAGCAGAATTAGTAAAGTTTTATGACTGGCAGAAAAAGCTACTAACCTAATCTGGCAGAATTGGTGAGGTTTAATGACTGGCAGAAAAAGCTGCTAACCTAATCCAGCAGAATTAGTGAAGTTTTATGACTAGCAGAAAAAGCTACCAACCTAATCCAGCAGAATCAATAAAGTTGAATAACTAGCAGAAAAAAAAAGCTAACTAAATCCAGCAGAATTACTACATGGCAGAAAAATCAAATGCTTACCAAATCCGGCAAGATCTGGCGGAATCGCTATTCAGGCTTCTTTGAACCAGCTATTTGCTAGGCGTGTGACAGTTTAAGCTGCACAATCAAGGTTTGTATAACTTAGTTAATAGGTTGATTATAAGTGATAGAACAGATTTGTACATCAATTTACAAGGTTTGTCTCACGAATTATGTGTTAAAAACCCCCTGTAATATGATCACGTGACATATGAGTCGACCTATAAGACCGTCTTGCAAAGCGAGGGTCAGAGTAATAGGCAGAGTAGGAGCACATGAGTAAGGACTACGAGACTAGTTTACGAATATCTCCAATCATTTATTGTACGACCCTAATGCTGTAGGAGGTACTGCTACCAATGGACACCTAATATCTCGAAGTAAGCGATAAAAATATGTTTACATCGAAGGATAAGCATGTTCTAAACAAGGTGAGGTAATATTAGTGTTAGAATACTAGCATATCAACGGCCAGGTATTCAAGGGTGTAGGTCACGCTTTTCTCCTTTGTTAAGTTTTTCTCCTTTGTTATACTTTTTCCCCTTGGTTATACTTTTTTCCCTGCTTTCGCAAAACCTAATTTGTTTTGTCTTTCTACACTCATTTATGTATCGTACGAAGCCCCGTAGATAGAAGAGGACATACATGATTTATTTACAACAGAAGAAGATTGATATTCAATTGTGTGTGCACACAACCTAGCTGAGTCTTAGACCAACAATTAGGTAATAGTAATATTTCTTGAACTATGTTAAAGGGCCCTTGCTAAAATCCTACAAAACTACAATTAGAGGTAGAAGATTAGATATCATCGCCCATGTGAGGGTTGGAACCCAAGCTGGAGGCTCGGGCCATGCCCTCGCTAAGCACTGACCAAAGTCCCTGCTCAGCACTGGCCACTACTCCACTACCAAACAGGTTTCCTCTGTTCTATACTTTTCTGCTCTATTCTTTTGATATCATAGATTCGTTAAGCAAGTTCCTGGAATATTCCAGAGGCTCTTCCTCTCTCTATATATAGAGGAAGAGCTCGCATGTATGTATTCTTCATGCACTTCTTAATTGAATATTCGAAACCTTACCTTTGAGTTGTTTAAGGTCTGGCCTCTTACAGCCCATCTGTTATAGTTAGGGTCAAGAACTAGATTGTTCGCAAAGAGCTAATCTCTCTACGATCGAGTATCTAGTAAATACTCTCACTGTTGCTGACTAATTACACGCAGGTAGTGAATATACTACCATTCAAAACCATAACACTAACTTTCTTTTTAAATCTGCTCAGTGATAGAGGTACTTGACCATCCAACTGAATTTGCACTCACTACTGCTCCTAGGGCTGGCGTCCTGGTCTCTTGTGTTGCCCATTGGTATTTCTAGTTGCTCTACTCAATTTTCGCTTCAAACCAGGCCCCCTTGGCCCGTTCTTAGCCTCGCGCTGTGCTCGAAGGCGGTCCTCAAATTTGCCCACTAGCTCCTTTGCATGCCCTAGCGAGTGCTCAGGAGCCAGTGTCGGGCTCCAGTCCACCAAGTAGTGTGTTACACCATCAATAACCTCTTTGCTAATAATTCGGCGGACCTCCCAACCTTGGTCACGGTCGTTGTCGTCGTCGTTGTCGGTCACCTGTAAGCAAAGGTTGGAGTTTACTAGGTGGGTAGGTTCAAGCACAGGAGTGGTTCTGGCAGTACTACTAAGGTCTCTGTAAGCCTGAATGCTAAAAGTCTCGTCCTTTTTTTTCTCTAGAATTAGTGAAGAAGAACGCTGTTGTCGATTGTGGTCGTTGTTGTAGTACGAGGCTATTCCGTTGGAGAGGGGAGAGTCAGATCTCTGTCGTTTAGAAACCCACAGTGCCTTGTCGTTATTGATGAAATCGACAGTGTTGTCATGCTTCTCGGCTGTGTGACTGGAAATTGGTGGCAGGCTTTCCGGGTTTAATACATGGTTACTAGGCGGTCTGCTATCTAGAATATGACAAGCGTTTCTGATATTAGGAATACTATCGCTATCAGGTGTGTTTGATTTGTCTGTAGTACTAGTGAGTAAGAATTCTCTTCACTACGCTTGTAAACCCCACCCCACGTACCATGGCCGCTACAAGCAAAGATAATGTCATCTGAAACTTGATCATCACTTTTCACACCTAGTCGTTCATTTGCTGATATCAAGTCTGCTATTTTGTTAGACAGACAGCGACAGTAGTATTGTGGGATTAGACACATACCCTGAACACCTTGAGCTATGCCCTCACTAGCAGCTGTGTATTGCCAATTCTTTTCGCTTGTTGCACCTCTAGGCGCCGGCAGTATTTCAACTGGCACATTACTTGATTTGATTGGCAAGTAATTTTTAGGAGGGTTAGGTTTCTTAGAGATAAACTTGGATGGCTTCTAGTTACTAGCGTTTGTTGGTTTTGGAACATAAGGAATGAAGGTAACTATCTCGAGCGTAGGGTAGATAAAGTTAGAGTGCTTCTGAAATCTGACAATTAGATACAGAAAAAAATGAGGGGAGACAAAGGCTTCTTATGTACTTGTCCTACTACGCGCTTTAGATGGGATTTACAGTTTACATCTGCCATCCTTGCTCTCACTCTAGCCTCCAAGTGACGAACCGCGCTACTACTCAGACACCCAACGAAATTTTAGCATAGCTGAGTTGTAGTATTAGCAAATCACAGCTTTATGTCTCGACAGGCAGGAGAGCTTTAGAACCGCTAATAGGTCAAGTAGAACTCCATCGTAAGAGCTCTACCTTGTATTTATAAGCTTAGTGTCTAGCGTGTATTGTCCAAAGGCGAATCAGGCTATCTAGATAGGCTATAAATTGTCATACTATGCAGTTGTTTTTTGGCGGATCTGAGAGGACTTCCTAATTAAGTAATCATGCTCAAGGCAATTACTATAAGAGGAATGTCTTGTAGTGAAAATCAACATGCTATGTAGTTGGTCTTTAGCAGATCTAGGAAAACGTTCTCCATTAAGCAACTATTCTTAGAGCAATTATCATAAGAGGAACCTTCTGTAGTAAAAACCGCAAGGAATCCTCTAGCTGGCAGGGAAGTGTGTTGTTTTAAGACACACTACTCTATGCTAGCTTAACAAGCCCTCCTCTAACTACTCCAGCCATCTCCTGTCCACACCCCGGCCAGGCACCAACGAGTACCGCCTGTATTGTAATTCCTGCCAATCTCAAATTGAGGGACTATTTGCTAAATATAGAAATTGACATTATTCCAGACCCTCTCTGAGCTTGGTTGCTCTGCCTTTTCCTTGTTTTGCTGTGTCATGAGCTGAGCTGGCGCTCCTAAAAGACCTACCCACGTGCTGACTCTCACAGGGTTTGCTTGCTCAGTGTCTTCCTTGTGTTGCTATGTAATGAGCTGAGCTGGCTCTCTCCTGCCGCACGCAGTTGCTGTCCGAAAAGACCCTCCCGCCGCATGCTGATCCAGGGGTTGTGTCACACCTCTCCCTGGCGAGGAATCTTGTAAGAAGTCTAAAGGATGCCAAGTATGTAGAGAATTTTGAATATCGACGGAGATTTTGGAAATGGATAGCGATGCTGAGCCTAGTAATAACGTCTTGACTTAATCGCAGGCGGACCTGGAGAAGGGGGGAGGCTTTGTTGTGGCTACAGACACATTGTAGGATGTCGGTGTAATTAAGCTAAACTAGATGGTTGTTAGTATGAAGTAAATTCCTGGCAAGAACGCCAGCGACAGAGAACTGAGGGGCACTTATAGAGGGGCACTAGGTAATTGGAGGGCTGGCATAGCCTGGTGAGGGAAATTCAAGGATTAGGATACATAATACGACTGTCGTAGAATAACAGCAAGGCTGAGATGGTCTCATAGTAAAGGTGCCCTACAGCAGGCGCGTTGGAAAGTTGGGAAGAGAAAGAGTTGTTGAGATGGGAAGCAGCACTGGATTTATACATGAGGTGGAGACTCGATTAGAACTAGCAGGGGTGAGCAGGGGCCCTGGTAGCCATCGCAAAGCAGCAAGCGCGCTAGAGCAGCAGGGCCGCCAAGCGAGGCGATTCCCTGTTCAGGCAATCCCGGTTTCCGGATGCAGAATCACCGACATGTACTTTATTAATATAAGAGCATTTACGAAACTAGTGTTTTCTCTCTCTATAGTAGCATTTGTATAGACAGGTCTGTAGTAGTAAAAGAGCTTTTTCTTTAAAGAATTACTACTGCTAGTATTATGTAACGAATTACAAACTTACAGGTCTAACAAGTGTAACTAGGTCTTTGTTAGTTTAGTTGCAGTAGGAAGTAAGGGTCGCTGGAGTGTTTACTCAAAGGTAAACTCATTACTTGAACTTAAGATATCAAAAACAAGATATATTAAAAACTAAAGTAAGTTAAGTATAAAGCCTCTATCTAATAGCAGACGTACTAGTTATATATAGAACCTTCATTCTCATAGAGCCTAGAAGGAGCCCTAGATCCTTAAGCTCTAATACAAGCTTCTGCAAGCTCTAACAGTTATGTAATTATATTATATAATAACTATAACATGGAAATCCTTGGATCGTTTAGCTAGTCTAACTAATCCCCTTAGGCTATAGGTTCCTATAGATGTGTTTGACCTGTTAGAGCACTGCCTAGTCTTCACTAGTTGTGTGCTAGCATATAATTCGTGACACTATTCTCTTCTTAGCCTAGTATGTCCTTATACTTAAGTATAACCTAAGAAATATTGTTAGAAGGCCATTAGCCTTTCTTCTTTTATTATGTCCTCTAAAGCACAAAAATATAAACAGTACATCCTTCTTTTTAAAACTATCCAAGTATATAGTTCTAAAATTATATCTTGTTCTAACTGTTGTTAGTATAACTAAAAATGCTTTGTTCTAAACAACAAGTTATAGAAGTATAGAGAGTACATCTGTCAAGGTGTTAGGTGTAATGCCCTTTAGTCATCTAACAATAACCTTTAGAACATTTGTCTCAAGAAGGAGTATTTAAAGTTTAAAAGAGATATAGCTTTTAAAGCAGCTATAGCTGGTTTAGCTTATGTCTACAAGCTTAAGCAACGTCAACAAGAGTTGTGTAAGCGTAGGATTAACATAGTCTAGTAGAGACTACAAACGCTTAACAAACTCAATGCTACTAAAGAGAAAGAGAGAGAGAAGAAAGAGGAGAGAGAACAGAGAGAGGAAGAAGCAGCTAAGCTAGTAGCTCTTTCTAATCCTGCTGTCTCTAACCTCGCTCTTAACCTAGGTCTTGACCTATCTTTTCTTTTGTCTTTTCTAGCTGACTACAAGATGTAGACAAGCCTAGGTTTTAGTAGTAGAACTCCTAAAGTTCCTCCTAGCACTAGGTAAGACTTCTTTTTAGTTCCTAAGTGTTTTCCAAATGTAGGTAATCTAACTACTTAATCAGGTACTTAACTTGTTCTCTGACAACCTTATAGTCAAGAATCCTCTTGACTTTGTATTCTACGTTAGAGTTAACAGGTTGAATTTCTATAAGTAGAGCTAGTAGTACTCCTAGTAGTGCTAGTTCAAGTAAGGATATATAGAATACTAGATAGATATTTATAGTTTTTAGTAGTGTAAGTTTATAATTCAAAGGTCCTTTAATACATTTAATTTTAAACAGCTCAAGCTTTTTGTAGTCTAGTTTACTACTTAGTCTTTTAGTGTTAATGTTTTTTCTAACTAAATAGACTTTATCTCTCTCTTTTAATATTAGCTCCTGACTATGTTATTTATTATAGTAGTATATATTGTGTTTTGCTATAAACTAAAGTTACTCTACAAGCTTTCTATGTAATTCTCTAAGTTTATAGTCCTGTAATCCTGCTTTGTTATTATTAATAGTACTTAGTAAAGGATTCTAATAAGTAACTAATTCATACCTATAGTTAGCGTAGAATAGTATAACAAGTATAGTTTCTGTTATTAAACTATTATAGACAAACTATACTAGTAGCAGAAGTTTAACCTAGTTATCTTGCTTGTAGTTTATATAACATCTTAAGTATACTTTAATAACTTAATTTATTTGTTTAGTTCCTCTATTTGTCTGTGAGTGAAAAGCTGTTAATAGCTTTCTTTTTATACCTAGTTGTTCTGTGAGAGCTGTCTAGAATTTTAAGGTAAAGAGTTTGTCTCTGTCTAAGATTATTTCCTCTAGTAGACTATATAGAGCGACTACTTTCTATAGAAACATATAGGCTAGATGTTCTGCTATACTTGCTTCTATATATAGTACAAGAACTATATACTTTGTGAGTTGTTTAACAATAACTAGAATTGAGTTATATATAACTTCTGTTATTAGGTCTTTGGATTTTAGTAGTTTGACTATAAAATCCTATAATATAGATCTCTAAGGTATTTGTAGTATTAGAGTAGTACTTATCTGTCTATAAGGTATATAGCAGAAAGCCTTGTTCCTAGTACAGGTATTACACTCTACTACTACTTTCTTGACTACTACTAATAGGTAATTAATATAGTAGTACTACTTAATTCACTAGATAGTTTAGCGAACTCTCTAGTAACTATGTGCTAAGGCAGTATAGTATTCTTTAACAAATTCCTTTACATAGGATTTAGAGACATGTAGTTTCTCGTTTATATACTATTCTTTGTTGTTTTGATTATTTGTTGCTCTATATTTATTAATGAAGTCTCCCTTACTATTAGGCAAGTTCTTTAGCATAGGTTCTTATTTAGCTAGAGTAGGTTGCTCTATCTCCTAGGCTCTCTAGACCTTCTTAGTCTATAGATGTTCCTCTGTCGCTGCTATTTTATATATAGCAGAGGCTAGATCTCTGTTTTCTAGAGTCTTTAAGATTGTAATTTTTTTGTACTCCTTATCTTCTTTATAGCCTGGCTTTTGACTAAGAGCGTCGGCTCGAGGGTTTGCTGTCTTACTAACGTGTTAAATTACAATATTATAGCCTTTTAAGATTCCTGCCTACCTTGTAAGTCTCCTATTCAAGAGTTCTTGTATAATAGTGAATGTTCTAAGGTTTTTGTAATCTAATAGTACAGTAACCTAGTGATTTACATTCTAGAGATATATTCTCTAGTGTTCAAGTACTAGAACTATAGTAAGAAGTTCCTTATTATATATTCTATAGTTCTACTATACTAGATCTATTTTCTTGGAAAAGTATACTACTAGTATAAGTTTATCTTCTTTTTTTAGTTAAAGATATATAGCGCCTACTGCTATGTCTAAAGCGTCAGTCTCAACAGTACTTAGTTTGCTAGTGTTATAGCTTTAAAGAATAGGTTCCTCTGTAAACTATTTCTTGATTTCCTAGAAAGCTCCTTTAGCTTCCTTTGTCTATTAGAAATCAATGCCTTTTCGAGTTAGGCTTGTTAGAGAACTAGCTAGCTTAGCGTAGTCTCTAATAAATTGTTAGCAGAAGTTAGCGAATCCTAGAAATAACTAGACATCTTTAACGTTTTGTAGTATTAGCTAACTCTTGACGTCCTTAGTTTTTTCTAGATTAACTTCTACCTATTCTAGAGTAATCAAATACCCTAAAAACGTTGTATAAGTTACTCTAAACTTGTATTTCAATAGCTTAAGGCAAGAGTCTACTACTATAAGCCTCCTTAAGACTTCCTTGACATATCTCTTATAATCCTCTTCTTGTTCTAAGAATACTAGGATATTATCTAGGTAATATATTATAGTTACTCCTAGAAGATCCTCTAGTATACTATTGTTTTGTCTTTAGCATATAGTAGGTGTGTTTGTTAAACTAAACAGTATTACTATATACTTGTAAAGACCTAATAGTAAGACAAATGTAGTCTTCTATTCGTTACCTTCTTTAATCTAAATTAAGTTAAAAGCACTTCTCTAATCTAGTTTTATATATTAAACTACCTGTCTTATTCTGTTCTACAGGTATTAGCTGATTAGTAATAGATAAGTGTCCTTAACTGTTATGTTGTTAACTTCTTAGTAGTTAACACAAACTCTCCTGTTTAGATTATTCTTTTTATATACTATAAGTATATTTAAACAGATAGAAGACTCTAACTTTCAGATGTATTCTTTCTTGATTTCTTCTTTGATATATTTGTTTATTACTTATAAGTTACTCTATGTATATAGTCGAAGCCTTTGCTTTCTAAGGTTATAACTCTCTTTTAGTTTTATTTTATTATTCTATAGTTAATGTTTTAGCAAGGCATACATGTCTTCTAGGTTATTAAATAATTTTGAAAATTCTCTATACTATATAAGTATTTTGTTATTAGCTGTCTAGCTGACCTGTAGAGAACTCTAAGCTAGGTGTCTAGGTAACTTAGAAGAGGTAGCGCTAACCTTATTCTAGCCTTGCAGTCAAAGCTACTTATAGTTACATTAGCTAAAGGAAATCTCTTTTTCCTTCTAGTTAATGTTAGAGTTGTGTTCCCTGATCCAAGGCATTCTAAGTATTATATCTTTCTTGCTAATATCTATAATATTAAATTATATATTTAAATAGTGTTCTTTGATCTATGTCTTTGTAGGTATAGTTTATTAGTTAACAACACCTCCTTAGTATTCTACCTCTATTCTATTAACTACTGTGAGTTTATATAGTGTTATTCCTTTGACTAAGACATTTAGCTTTTATATAGCTGAGAGAGAAATAAAGTTACTTATAGCTCTAGAATTAATTATAATTTAGAGTTTCTTTCCTCTAATTATTATAGTTATATATAACTGACTTTCTCCTGAAGTTACACAAGCTTCTTGTTGCTTAATAGAAAAGATTTCAAACAAGAGCTTATCTAGCTCTTCTAGTGTTCTAAAAACTACTTTCTCTTTGTCTAAATAGACTACTTTATATACTTCTTCTACCTGACAGTACTTATCTAAGTTAGGTTTAGGTAGTGTTACTAAAAACCTTAGCTTGAATCTAATAATTCTAAGAGGTTGTTCTAACTTCTAGGTACTAGTTCTATTAACTAGCTAGATCACTATCTATTGTTCTCCTTCCTTAGGTTGTTAGAACCTAGGACCTTTAGAGTCTTAGTAGTAGATGTTGTTCTTAGAACACTATCTATATATAAGTTCTAATGTTTCTTTTTCTAAACAGAGATTTTAAAAGGTAATTCAATAGTTCTTAGCAAATACTACTTTATATTCGTCTAGGAGTACTAGTTTGTCTCCTTGTGATATATATAGGCTCTAGAAGTTAGGCTTGATTTCGTTGATTTATACTCAACGGTTTCTGTCTATATAGGTACTAATAAATGTCTATATTTCTCTTACTTCTAGGTCCTCGCTTACTACTTCCTTGTTACCTGTCTTAGATAAGCTAGATGATTCTAATAAGTACTTCGTAGGAATAATTATTTAGCTAGGTTAAAACATGTTCTTTCTATAAAAGTCGTTTGTGGGATTATACTAATGCTTGTTAAACTAATTAGGCCTTCCTCTAACTATTAGGTAATATATTTTATATTAAACCTTAGGCATGTACCTAAGTATAATCGTATAGTTTAAAAGGTTTGTTTAGAGTTCTATAGATCTTTCTACCTATACTCTTGTTCCTCTCTGTATATTAATATCTAGGTGTCTCTAATGTCTATACTAGTAGATTCCTAGACTAGTACCACAAGCTGTTAAAGTAGAAAAATTTCTATAGAGCCTGATTGTGTACTATAGTATTCCTCTAGAATTAGATTATCTGATTTGTCTGTAGATTTAGTTTCTTTGATTTATATACTAATATACTTAGCTAGCTCTTCCTCTGTGAGCGGCCTGCTTTCAAGTACTACTACTTCCTTATAGCTAGTAGCATTAACTTGCTTTCCCTGATTAGGTTACTTCTTTAAGCTATATTTACTTACTCTATAACTGGTTTTGCTATATAAGTAACATAAATTCTACTTGTGTTAGTAGTTCCTTTCTTCTTGAGAAAGTTTACTCTGCTTGCCTGCCTTTTTCTTTAGCTAGGTTCTGTTTATAGTGTCTAGTTCTATGGGATCTCTATAGTTCTTTCCTCTATAATTTACTTAATGTCTATAACTTTCTTTTCTTTCAAGCCTTTGTTTATAGTTCTAGTTGTTAATTTTGATTAAGTTGTTAATTAATTTGTTAAGTAAGGTTAGCAGGTTATCTCTTGCTAATTTGTTCTTAACGTTGTTCTTTAATTCTCTATAGAATTGTTCTCAGAGAGCTTTGTTGTTCTAGTTTAGTTACACTATGTACTACTAGAAGTATAAAGTATACTTGGCTACTAAGTTCTTCTGTCGAAGATTATATAATACTTATATAGATTTTTTCTTTAAGTCAACATCTGTAAATGCTTAATTAAGTTCTTCTTTGAATCTCTTTACGTCCCAGAATAGTTTCTTTGTAACTTCTAATATAATTGTTAATACCTTTCCTTTAGGTGTTTTGTTCTTCTAGAAGTCTTTAAGGTGTGGTTTTATCTAGTTATAGACTGCTTCTTTGAGACAAGTAGCAAGCTATATAACTTAGTTAGTTTCACTTGTGAATTATACTATATAAAAGTTTAAGTAGAGAGAGGCTTTTATAAGAAACTCTATGAGTTTCTCTAGTAAACTATTAAATAGTTTTAGGATAGATAGTTTCACTTCCTCCTAGAGAGTAGTAACAGTTAGTACTATTACAACAGCTAGAGTAGCAGCTGCTTTTAGCGCTACCTTAGAGGTAGAAGATATAGCTAACATTGTAGTAGTTTACTTTTCAAACAGATACTTAAAGTATAATAAATTACAAACTCACAGGTCTAATAAGTGTAACTAGGTCTTTGTTAGTTTAGTTATAGTAGAAAGTAAGAGTTGCTAGAGTGTTTACTTAAAGGTAAACTTGTTACTTAAACTCAAGATATCAAAAACAAGATATATTAAAAACTAAAGTAAGTTAAGTATAAAGCCTCTATCTAATAGCAGACGTGCTAGTTATATATAGAACCTTCATTCTCATAGAGCCTAGAAGAAGCCCTAGATCCTCAAGCTCTAATGCAAGCTCCTGCAAGCTCTAACAGTCATGTGATTGTATTACGTAATAACTATAACATGGAAATCCTTGGATTGTTTAGCTAGTCTAACTAATCCCCTCAGGCTATAGGTTCCTATAGATGTGTTTAACCTGTTAGAGCGCCGCCTAGTCTTTACTAGTTGCGTGCTAGTATATAATTCGTGATATATTATTACTGTTCTATAGTTGAGAATAAAGTATAAGTAGACTTTAGTTCCTTAAGAGAGTCTTGTTCTTAGACATAGTTACAGAATTACTTAATTAAGTTATATAATTCAGGTATTTTAATACTGTCTAATTCTTTCTATTAAATATTAACTTCAAGTACTATAGTATATAAATCGTTAATAGTATAGATTACTTAGATAAAGTCTCTTTAAGCTCTGTTGTTACTTACTTCTAGAAGTTCAAGAGCTCTAGCTTTAGTATATATAGCTTTCTACTAGAACAGTATATCTTTAGGTTTTTGACTCTTGTTCTATAGTTTAAGCTTAGTATAGCCTTGTATAACTTTATTCTTTCTAGTTTAATCAGTTAGTACTAGTCTCTTTTTTAAGGCTCTTAGAATTTAATAGATAGATAAAAGGTTCTTGATTAGAACAATGTATTTAATATAAATAGTATCTTTAATATACTTACAAACTTTGTAAATCAGGGCATCTCTCTTGTTAAGTTCCTTGATTTTACTGTTATATTATAAGATGTTAAAGTATAAGTCTACTCTCTTATCTACTAAGAGATTAGATTAATAAGTAGTATTTAGATTAATGCTCTATATTGTTAGCTCTTCTAGACAAACAGGTATTGTTAGTTAAGTAGAAAGTATTAGATCTAGAAGATCTCAAACACTAATTCTATTACTAGTAGCAACGGATTTAACGCTAAATATCTACAGATCCTAGTCCTTAGAGTCTAAGAGAGTAATAGTTTTAGACGTCGACATAGTAAAGGCCTTAAGATAAGAGATTAAGAGAGTTCTTTGTCTAGAACAACTACTTCTTAAGCTAAGGCAAGTTGAATTTAAACAAAGTATATAGAGAAGAGGAATTAATTAATTAAAGGTAAAAGTATTAAATTTTACAGTTAAAAAGTAGCTACCGGGCTTATAACTATTAAGTTAGAAAGGTTCTTAGTACTATAGGTCATAGAGAATTAATTGATTTATATAGAGAGTTATCTAAGGTCTATATATAAGAAGTAAATAATTATTATATTATAATAAATAAATGATATAATAACAGTATAATAATGATATTATAATAATATAATAATATAGTGAGTTTAGTATAACACTAGTAATTATATAGCTGATTACATAGTAGATAAAACTAGTAATAAAGTAGTAAATTAAACAGTAGTTTATTATAAGAATAAATAATAAGAAAAATCAGGTAATGTTATAACTTTAGTATAACATAATATTAATTTTATATCTTTACTAGCTGTTAGTCTTGACTTTAGCTAGGTTTGTTTATATATATAGTAGAATATTAATGTCTCTTATATTCCTGTAAATTATATATAGTTCTTCTATCTACAAGAGCTTTAGACAATAAGTAAAAGAAGTATTAAGAAGTAATACAAAACATATATCACTTATATAGAGAAAACGTAACTTGAGAGAAAACGTAACCTAGAGGAAAACATAACTTAGACTCCTAAATGCTTGACTCCTTGGCAGCATTAACATACTAGTATTCTAATACTAGTAACTCTTTCTTTCTTGTACAAAATAGTTTTATATAAGATAAGTAGATAGCTAACTCAACGTTGTCTGTTGTTGATATATAACTTATACATGTAATGCTAAGGAGCAAACAGCTTCCTGTATATATGTCTCTAAGAGCGTTGTCTAATTCTAGGTATATAATACTCTTCTGTATCTCTTCTTTAGACAAAAAGCTAGCTTCTACTAAAAAACTTACTTTTACTAAAAAAAGAACTTACTTCTACTATATAAGTCTTTTGTCTCTCTCTTACTCTCTTCTCTTATATAGACCTAATCCCTTTATATCTATAGAGCTTTAGTTTTATTTAACTCTACACAAGCTTACGTTCTCTATGTTAGCTAGTAACAGCTCGCCTCTGTTTGTTACAACTCTCACTAGTATACTGTTCTAGCTTTACTAGGTTAGGATATTACATTTGTTCTAGAAGCTATTACTACTTAGTAAATCACCTCTTATTGTCTCTTATATATTAACGCTCTTCTTATTTAGTCTTGTAGAGTTGTTACTACTGTAACCTGTAGAGAGTATAGTTGTTGTAGTCTTTGTCTGTTTCTATTCTGTGTTAGTCTTACTAGACATTTTAGAAACGCTTATAGTAATTACAAGTAGCAGGATTATAGTACTTACTATTGTTTTAAAGCTTCTTCTTCTTCTTTAGACAACAACAATTCTAACAAGGGTTTAGCTAACTCTAATAACTCTTCAGCTGTCTCTGCTACTACTACTACTGCTGCTAGTACTAGTTCTTCTCCTGGTTCTGCGGTAGCTGTTATTCTTGTCTAATAGTATGTACAAAACTATTTCCTTCTGTTTACAAGTACTCTAGTTATGTCTTTTTGCTAAGTCTGTTAGGCTTTGTACATAGACTTTCTTAAGTAGAGACTTAGATTTCTCTTTAACCTTGTATAGTATCTAAGATAAGTATTAAGAAACAAAGAAGAGGTCTACTTCTAGAACTCCTACTATAAAAATCCTAAACATCTATATAAACACCTTAACTCTAAAAATATCTAAGTTTACTTCTTCTCTCTCTTCACCTATTCTTCTACTTATATAATTAGTTAGTTTATATTAATAAACCTCTCTAAAGCCTTGTTTAGTGTCTCTTTTGTTATTACATCAGCTAGGTTATCTTATCTATTAATCTATCTTATCTCTGTAAGTTCTCTTCGCTTATATAATTAGCAAATAGCTATAATATTAATTATTAATCTCTTCTCTTTTGTAGTTCTAAGCTTAATAAGACGTTTATATAACAAGTATAAATTAGTATATATAATAATTAGAGTTAATAGAAGTTTAAGCTAGTCTGTGATTATCTTAATAGTTGTGTTAATAGTAATTACTATATTACACCTCCTACTATTCTATAAACCTCTAATGCTAATATACTTCTTATAACTCACTTACTTTTTCTACTACTATAATAAATTAGGTTACCTCTTAGCTTAAATGAGTTCTTTTTGTACAAAGTATTAGTAATCTTGTTTGCAAGAATAATTTTATATCTAATCTAGAAACTTAAGTTTTTGTTATTTGCAAATAATCTATCTATAAATATAAAGAGCTTTGTGTAAGTTAAGTCAAGGCTTATATACCTAATACTATAATCAAGGTTGTCTAGTTATTATTAGAGGTGTTTGTTAAGAGCTGTAATATTTTTTTTTAATAGCTCTTAGTACTAGGCTATGACAGAGAGGTTAAATATAGCTTCTAGTTAGTAAATTATAGATATATATACTCTACAGACACACTGTTCTCTATACTAGCCTTGAAAATTATCTGAAGTTAAATTAATTAGCTTAATCTTTAATTCTTGTTCTTTTTATATAAGTATAATTATATCTTCCTCTTAGCAAAGAATATAGCTATTAAATATTAATAGTGTTTTGTCTAAAACTATCTCAGCTAGCTTTATACTTAGGTTTGCTTTTACAAGCTCCTTGTTCTCTAGATCTATAAAAAAATTATCTCTAAGAATTAATATATTATCTATTTATATTCCTATAACTCTAAATGCTTCTTTTATAGTTATAACAAGAAGACATAGGTTATATAACAATACTAACATAGATAGCTTTTCTTAATAGTATTTATAGTATATAGCCTACTAATGAGTTCTAGCTTCTAGGATTCTATATAAAGGTCTTTAAACAATTATAATAGTGTTTTATAGAAACTACTTACTTAATTCTTTTAGAAGTTAAGATAGAATTTAGTAGTTAAGAAATGTTGTTAACTATATATAAGCTTGTGTTATATCTTAAAGTAGTAGCTTAATTCCTTGCTTTATAAGTAAGAGTATAAAAGTAACAATTACTTGTTAGCTTACTCTTTAGATTATTAGAGATTGTATTAAAATCATCTCCTTTCCTTAGTTGTTATATACTTGAATTACAAGCTATAATTTTTTGTATAGACTCTTAGTTGCCTTCTCTTTTACTTTATTTATAAGTCTTGAGTTAAAGATTCTTTCTATATAAACCTTAGAATTATATAAAATAAACTTAAATACTTCTTTTGTAATTAGAGTATCTATCTTCTGTTTCTAAGATATCTAGAATAGTTGTCTAGAGGTTGTAATTACTCTATGTCTTCTAAGGTTAATTAATAGTTTTAAGTCTATCTTCTCTTTCCTTGTAATAAAAATTTCTAAGATATTAATCTCTTCTTATACTACAGTTATAAATTAGTTGTCTAGGTCCTTAATGTTATTCAAGTATGTTCCTTGATCTTAGATAAAATATCTTTATATAGAAATCTTAACAACTAGTCTTATATAAGCAGGAATCTCAACAACTAGTCTTGTTATATAAATCTTCTTAACTTTCTACTTATCTGTAGTTGTAGTAGACTCTTTTCTTTAAGAAACTTTGTTTTTCTTTTAGTATAGCATTGTCTGTTCCTCTGGTAGCTTTTTTTTGTAGAAAGGTTTAATAACTATAAAACAAAACTTTGTTAGTCTATATAGTATCTCAATAGTACAAGATTCTCTGTTTATTATAATTAGTTTATATAGACCTCTCTATTCTTTCTTTTTATGCTAGACTTATATATTTAACTAAATTAGTAAACTTAAAGTTTTAGCTATACTTAAGCTATTTCTTGTTATAAGTACTTCTTAGACTTATTGTTTTATATATAACTGTTATACTTCTTTTATTGCTATATAAACAGCTTTAGTTCTTTTAATAATTACTAGTAAAGGAGAGTCCTAGTCTATAAGTCTTAGGTATACTTCAAAGACAAGAAGTGTTAGTATAAGGCTGTCTAGACCTACTGTGTTATTAACTACTTTAATAGTTATTTGTAAAATTATCTCTTTATTAAGCTTCTTGTCTTATAGCTTATCTCTAAAAATCTTATATATATATTACAAAGAAGTGTAGTATTGTTTAACTTTACTAATACTATTGTAAGCCTTTACTAATACCTCTTTTACTTTAATTACTATTGACCTTATATGTTGTTTGAATTCTATAGATAAGAAGTTCTTTTTTGTATTATATATAAAGTAGTCTAGTAGTCCTTGATATATATTAATCTAGCAAATCTATATAGTGTTCTAAGCTGTCTTTGCTAATATATCCTTCAAGAACCTTACTACATTAAATGTAGTTACTTTGTCTATAGCTTGTAATATAGGTTTTCTGTCTAAGTAGAGTATGTTAATAATTATAGAGTAGTTAAAATTATAGTTGTCCTTTAGAGTGAATTTAAATTATTCTAGTAATTTTGAGTAGAGTTAACATTACTTATAAAACTTTGTTAAATGTTTAATTGTCTAATAATTTATATCTTTATATCTAGCTCTTTGTAGTACTCTAGCTAGTCTTTGTACAGATAGATAACTAAATTGTTAATATAGCTGTCTAAGTTTAACTTTAGTTAAGTAACTATAAGTAATAGCCTCTTCTATGTAATATAGCAGCATCTATAGATAACCTTAGTTCTATATAATTAGTATAATCTTTTCTCCTTGAATTAAGACATTTGCTAAGTTATCTAGCTTAACTCTTATTTTGTTTATATCTTAAATATAATATAAGAATAAGGTGTTTGTAGGTATAACATAAAAAGTAATTTATCTAAGTAGTATATTAACATCTACTGTTTCTTGTACTACTACTAACTCTTTTCTAAATCAAATACAATAGTCTCTAGCTTTTGTATAATTAAGCTTGACTCTTAGATTTAATTTCTAAAGAGCTAGGAATTATAGTTCTTCTGCTGTTAATACTCTAGATGCTCTACTGTCTGACATAATCCCTTGAAATATACCTAAAGAATAGTAATTCTTAAAGGTAAAAACTAATGTCTCTATAGGTTAAGTAAAGACATTCTCTTTAGTTATTACATATATATAGAACTGATTATTTAAGGCTAATATTGTTTTTAGCTTGTTAACCTTGCCTAATTCTATAAGATAGGTCTCTGTCTTATATAATAGGTTCTTAATATCTAATAACATTATCTATTATTGATTTTTATTATTGTCTAAAGTTTCTTTAAAATCTATTAGAAATTGTTAGAATTCTTCTTTTAATGTTATATTATCTGTTATAAAATATTTATATAACTTCTTCTATTCTTCTTCTATATGTTTTATTAACTAGTATCTTAATTATCTATATATATAGTATTTCTTTTTTATATAGCTGTTCTATCTTCTTATAAAACTACTATTGTTCTATAAAGAGTTTCTGTTTTCTAGATTCCTTTAAGTATTTCTAGGTTTGTTAAAGTTACTTTAGTAGCCTCTCTGAGATTTTCCTCTGTTATATAATTCTTCTCTACCTCTAGTACTTATATAAGAAGTGAATTGTTCTTGGCCTCTATATATTTAATCTATCTAATGTACTAATAGATTATCTTTCTCTTTCTCTTAATAGAAAACTAATTAGTCTCTTAGTTCTCTCTCTTGTATAAACTGTCTAACTACTAAGTATAGTTTAGTATATATACCTTTAAATGTTAGAGCTAGTTTAAACATTACTAGATAATACTCTAAAACACTATTATAGACATTAAGTACTTAATCTTAAAGGTTGTACTTATTTTGATACTTAGTTAATAAACTCTACTAAGCTATATAGAGAGTATTAAAAAGTATTTCTAAATACTCTAGTTATGTTTTCTTAGGATATTTTATTATTATATAGAGTAGTATTGTTACTCTCTATTCTGTTAAGTATTTCTGTTATCTCTTCTCTGTCTTAAAGTAGGTTCTTGTTATTTATATTATAGTATTAAATATATATAGTCTCCTAGAGATCTTGTTATAGTAGAAAGTACTTGCTCTTTCTTTGAGTATAATAGAGAATACTAAGTAGAAGTAGTCTTCTAGTAATCTAACCTTTGTATAGTAATTATAAAACACTTATAGCTTTATATCTAAGATATTATACTCCTCTCCTCTATATTTCTTCTTATTGCTTATATAGATTTTTATTAAGTCTCTAAGGATTCTTAATTAATTTATTTAATAAGGTAGATTGTTTAGAAAGGTTTGTTCTTATTATATAGAAGAAGATTAGGTTGTAGATTCTTAGTAAAGTAAGAGGTATAGATTATTATTAAATTACTTATATAGCTATATTAGTAGACAAGGTGTTTTATATTAAGTTAATTGTCTTGTTAGTAGTATGTGAACTTGTGTTCTCTCTTATAGAAGTTAATCTATCTAAGAAGGTCTCTAGGTTTCTAGATTTAGCTGTAAGGTAAATCTCTTTCTTGCTTCTAGTATCTCTTTGATCTTGTCCTCTGTCTACTTATATTATGTCTTCTTAGTAAGAGTATTATGTAATATCTTTACAAAAGATATTAATCTCACTTGTTGTCTAACCTAAACTCTATGTGTAACTAGGTATATATAGAGCTCTTTTAGAGTAACGTGGTTTATTAGTACCTTGTTAATATCAGTACCTCGTCACTTGAAATCTTATACAAAAAACATCTGTACACAATCGTGTACTTTATGTATTTATTAATAAAAAAATCTAAAATTGAAATTTTACTAAGGAAACAAGAGTTTAATATTATAATAATATTAATTTTAATTCTTTACTAGTTTTAATTAACAATTCGCTTAAAAATACCCCTGTAATCATTAGTAATTTTTCCTTTTTTAAATAACACTTTAATATAAGATAAGTAATATTTAAAAACTAAGAATTAAGAATACTCTTATATTAATAAAACTAAAATTTCAATTTTAGATTTTTTTATTAATAAATACAGAAAGTGCACGGTTGTGCACAGACGTTTTTTGTATGAGATTTCAAGTAGCGAGGTACTGATATTAACGAGGTACTAATAAACCACGTTAAGTTAATTTGTTTTCTTGAGAATTTCTATTATCTATTCTTTGAGACTCTCTCTAAACTTCTCTTATAGGTTAAAGTCTATATACTTGTAATGTTTGTATTATAAAATCAAGAGAGTAATGTAATTGTTTAAGTATAGTTCTATATATTGCTCTAGATTACTTAAGTTAAGTGTTTTTCTCTAGTTTCTCTTGTCTAGTAGATAAGTTAATAAAGAAGGAAATAGAAACGTTTATCTTTATGTAATATTATTATGTATTATACAGGTGTTAGTTTTTGTGTAATAGACATAGAATCTGTCTAAGATTAAGTTAAAGTAACTTTGTACTTGATTTTCTTCTTAATTCTTTTATATAATGTCTTTGTGTATTATATAGGCGTTAGTTTTGTGTAATAAACATAGAATCTGTCTAAGATTAAGTTAAAGTAACTTTGTACTTAATTTCTTCTTAATTCCTTGAAAATCTTCTATACCTCTTACTTTGTAGTTAAGTTAAAGTAACTTTGTACTTGACCTAAAATAAAACTCTTTGATTTTCTCTAGTATAATTTATACAAGCTTAAGATTCTAAGAATTTCGAGATTTGTATAAACTGTCTCTTCTTGTAATAAGTGTCCTAACTATTCTGTGGTCTATTTAACTACTAATCAGTGTTAGTCTTGACTTTAGCTAGGTTTGTATATATATACAGTGGAATATCAATGTCTCTTGTATTCCTGTAAATTATATATAGTTCTTCTATCTACAAGAGCTTTAGACAATAAGTAAAAGGAGTGTTGAGAAGTAATACAAAACATATATCACTTATGTAGAGAAAACGTGACTTAGAGGAAAACGTGACTTAGACTCCTAAATGCTCGACTCCTTGGCAGCATCGACATACTAGTATTCTAATACTAGCTTTAATTAACGATTCGTTTAAAAAGACTCCTGTAATCATTAACTATTTTTTCTTTTTTAAATAATACTTTAGTATAAGCTGTGTAATATTTGAAAATCAAAAATAAAGAATATTTATATGCTAATAAAACTAAGAATTTAATTTTAGTTATTTTTATTTACAAATGTATAAAGTACACGGTTATGTACAGACGCTTTTTGTATAGGTTTTAAAGTAGTCGACTCGGTAATATAATCGACTCCCTGATAAACTACGTTAGATAACCTCTAATAAAATACTAAGAATACTTAATTTACAAGAGTTTAGAAGTTATTTATATGTAAATATCTAAGATTATAAAGTTAGAGAGAGAGTGAGTTTTAGTGTAAAAAGAGAGGTGTTCTAAGACACGCGTCTAGCGTCTATATTTAGATTAGTAACCGTTAGTTGAACTAAGGTCGAGAATTTATATAAATTCGTAGAGACTTTATATATCCATAGAACTATGTAATATTAGAAATATTAAATAATACATACTACCTCTCGTTCTTTCCTTCTATGGTTGACTAAAATCGAAAGAAGTGTAAAGAAACAAGTTCGGTCAAGAAACATCACAGCAGGCATGTGACATCATTGAAAGTTGTATGGTAGCAATTTAATCAACTAAATTCTAGAAAGTGAAGTAGCATCCTGGGAGAATTGGCTCGACTATTAAGCCGGGAACTGTCTAGACAAACTCCTTTTGCTGGAGAGTGGTTTTAATGAGATTTACGTGTCGATGATGATGGCGTTGAGGCCTGCTTTTGCTTGGATCTAAATGATGTGGAGTCAGGTATGGAGTTCTATTTTTTTTAAAAGGGAAGGAGGGGAGACGAATAAAAAATATAAAAAAACAGTGGGAGATCAAGGAAAGAAAGTAGTTAGGCCGTAAAGAAAGAAAACATACCATCGCATTCTTCAGCACATCATTCAAAGCCCCAAACGAAACACAAACCAACCCAGCATTTTTCACAAACTGCACAAAACGTGGACACATCACGAAAGGTTCACTGCTCATAACCGCCCCTGGTAAACCCCAACGTCGTGTGAAATGTATTCTTGGAGATTACTCGCTCGTACATCGCCAGTTGGGAAGAGATTCGATTCGTTGAGGAACATGACGGGGTAGATATTTTGCTTGTGTGGAGCGAGGATGCATAATTCTAGGCTGAAGGATGTGAATATTATGCTTCGGTTTCCGCCGTGTTTTTGGACGATTGAGAGGATCGTGTCGGCGATTTTGTTTAGTTTGAGACCTTGGAGATCTATTTTCCAGTCTTCAGCTTCTCATAGCATGGGGTATTCTGGGGCTTTGTTAGACTTCAGATTCAAGAGAGGCTGTATGGTTACTCACTAAGTTCTATATCTATTCCAACGTTTTCCGGGATTTTGATAAGAAGTTCTTCTAATATTGTGAAGGGACTGTGGATATAATTACCTCGCAGATTACCCTTGAAGCCTTTCTTCTTGAACTCGTGGGTTTGTCTCATGCGATCGACGAAATCTCGAATTTTGCGATCCTCGAGGAGATCCAGTGATTTGGAGCGAGATTTAGGGAATGGACAGGTTTGGAGTTCTTCAAATACCTCGACAGGTGGGCTTTGAATATTGCTAATATGCATGGACTAAGAAAAACTGTTAGTTTAATGACTTGGTTGTGAGATGAGCTGACAATACCTGGTCGTGACTAAGGTTGTGAGGAGCTAGGTCCGCTTTCACTGAAGAGGAAATCGTGATAGATCACAGGTATGTGATCCCTTGTCAACTGCATATCTAATAAAAACTTAGTCTTGAAGTTCCCATCGACAATCTCATGAACACATACCACACTATAAGATGTTAGTGTACTCGTTTGTAGCGCAAAGAGGGCAATCTCACCTCGATATAAGAAACACCAAGATCGACAGTACTCATGAATGACTAGCCCATATCAGCGGCGAGTAAGCTTGAAATGAACTATTGTTCATACTTGTGTGGTATTCTCGCCAGCTTGTAATCTTTTGAACCCTGGATGATTCTGTCCCAAACCTTTTCCCAAATTAGCAAACTGCATATACAACACAAGAGGATAAGTCACCTCTATGTCCCACAACATGTGTCCCTTCCCCCGAATTCCAGATATTCTTTGATCGTGGCGCATAATTTCGAACCAAACTCTCTCTGTCCGTTCCTAACCCAGCTTTTAAACTTTCTAGCATTCCAACTGCACTTTTGCTTGTCTTTCGATGAAGTACTTTCTTCGTAGATTTTAAAAACGAGTTTCGTCGTACTAGAATCTTTGGTCGTGAAGAGCAAGGGGTAATTCGTAGCATCATTCAATAGAGGCAGCGAGATATGATCACTTGCCTCAGTTGCGCCTGTTGCTTCGACTTTTATAGAGAATCCGGTTTTGGGATAGGGTTTATATAGGTAGCGAGATGGATATGGTTTTACATCGATGATTTCTTTGGGGTCGCGAGTGTTTAAAATTCAGAGGTTGACGAATATTCTGAACTCGTTTTCTGAACAAGGAGGAAGTGCATTGGTTTTGGGGAGCGGGAACTTTGGGATTCGAGGGGGGTAACATGGTGGGGAGGGTTTGAGTAAGGCTGCGATGGACTAGAAACCTCTGAATGCAATGTCTAGATGAGATTTAGTTAGTATTATTAACGAAGAGAGAAGTACTTACGGTCTCTCGCGGTCCAACCAAACAAATCTTGGTGGGTTTCATAAGCTCCAGCTTTCAACAGTTTTTCTGCAGTTTGTTAGTATTAGGTAATAATTACCTTACTTACTAATAGGCTTTAGGTTTAAACCTTAGTCTATACTAGAATGTTCTAGAGGGTTCGATTAGCCGAACACGTGATTATAACATTCCTTTCGAATCTTCTAGCTATTACTTTATTTGTAAGCTATAGAAACTCCTAGAATCTCTCTAAGAAGTATATATAGCCTCTTACTGTCCTTATAGTTAGAAATCAAGTCAATTTTAAGTCTTTATCTTATACTTATCTGATTCCATAGAAACGTGACCTAACAGCCACGTGACCTACCCTTCTCCGATCTAATTACTTCACCTATCACCTACCCTGTGCCTACTCTGTAGCCTACCCTGTAGCCTACCCTGTACGTGCTGTTTACCTCCAACACAGTTGAGAAATGATTTCTGACACATGCAGCAATTAAAGGTGTCCAGTTATAAGCTGTTTCTGGTATGTCAAAATGCAGACCACTCTCCGAGGAGGCATTTAGCAGAAGGTCAACATACTCCTCGCAGCCCGATTGTGCAGCAAATAATAAAGAAGTCTCGCCCGTAGGATTCTGGAAGTTGATGTTCGTAAATGGAGTATCGATCAATAGGTGAGCTATACCCATGAAACCTGATGCAGCCGCGACATGAAACAACTTGTTCAAGGCTGTACTTAAATCTGTAGTCCAGTGATTCAAACAGTTCCTCGTTGATGAAATATGAAAACAAGGAGAGTCTTCACAATGGCCAAATTTCCATTTGCTACAGCTAGGGACAGAGGTGTATTTCCTTCAATGTCGTCGAATTGGTCAATCCCCTTGATATAACATGGAGGGTAATAATATTCCCAATCCTGCATATAAATTACCATGCTGTCACATGATTCTTCCAGATTATATTGTGCAGCATAGTGCAATGGTATCCGTCCAAACGGATCTTTTTTGATTAACGCTTCTCGTTCGTTGGGGCGTATGGAATTGAGAACAGAGCTCAGAAGTGATGGTGTGTCTTCATGTTGGCCTTTGGATGTTAGGCAGTTTTTGAAGAGTTCCAGAAGGTATTTGCTATCGTTCATTTCTTTTTTGCGGCCCATATATATGATTATTCGAGGAAAAATATCATATTTGAGCCCGGTTCTGTCGTTTTCAAGGGAAAGGATGGTAAGGAGGCCTTTGAGGCAGTTTCTGGCTCCTCTTGCTACCAGAAGTTGTAAAAACGCTTCCCGTAAAATCTGGGAGTCCCCTACAACTGTTTCTTTCGACACATTTGGCGATACTTTGAAACGTTCGGCAAAATGCTCGACAGAGCAAAGTGATATTCCAGAGGTTTGCGCTTGAAGAGTGAGTCTGGCAAGGTTGTCAATTGAGCTATTCAGTTGATCCAAATCGTTTAGAATGATGGACTGATTTGCAAAGTTAAATTTTCCAAGTTCAAAGCCAGCTCGACTGGCGGGAAACCTCTCGAGTTTGCGTTGCATGCAGCGATAACCATCTCAATTTACCTTGCCATACCACCGTAATTTCTTCAAGTTGCAAATAAGTTCGAGATAAACCGCTAAAACCTCACTTGCTTCATAAAGCTCCACGAGAATATTGTTGAGATCGAATGAAGTCAAAGCGTATCGTTTGAGGGCTACAGCAGCTTTTTGCTTGACAGCAGCATACTTGGATAAATAGAAATTCTCGACATTCTTGATATCAAGGATGAGGGCATTGTATGAAGCTAAATTTTGGTTAGCTTTAACATAAAATGAGCGCGTTGATAATTCTACCTGGCGAAGGTTCATGGCTACCGGTAAAATGGGGGCCTTGACCACTCTCAAAGGCTTCCTTTATAGAAAGCTTGAAGAGCTTCTTTAACTTGTAATAATTAGTGTAATAGTCAGCCCACTCAGGGATGACATGCTGATGGATCTGGCGACCAAAACGCATCTTTAGTCGAAAAGATGACGTTGAATTTGTTTTGGAAATGACGCACACGAGACAGAGGATTAAATATGAGGCATTCTCTTTGTTGAACTATTCACCAGTCATGTTTCAGTGATTCACGGCGTCGATGATTCACATCCAATTGCCTCGGCAAATTTGTTGGTTGGTGTTGTGTATGTGCCGCTGTTGGAATGGAAACGAGACCAAGAACTCGAAATTGTTATATAGCGAGGCCGTTAACCACTAGAAAGCCTTATCTTAATACATCCAGGAGCGATAGGTTAAAATGGGCAGCTGCATAGTGTTGAGATCTTTCGGCCTACAGGGTGAAGCGAACTATTCAGGCTAAGGAACCACGTTCCTCCGTGCATCTTTTTCAGGAGCAAAGGATATACGAACTTGCGTTATGGGAGCAAATACCGTACTAACCTATAAGGTTTCTCTTCTTCGGCTCTATCAGTGGCTTGAAAAGTTAACGGAGACAGGAATAAGGTAAAGAAACCTAGGAATAAAACCTCCATGGAACCTGTACACTAAAGATCTATTCCCTCACAACATGGTTTCTCTCCAAAACGCTATTTAATACACAGAGTTTTATTCTTCTGTTATCGAGTTTCTCTTTTCACCTGTATATCAAAATAATCTGACACTTGCAAGTTTCTTAACTCTTCATAATCCTAGATTATTAGAAGATAACATTACTTTACCTTATAAGACTCAATATTTTAAAGGGGGCTTTACTATAAACTATCATGCATTATTAGGTTGCAGTTAGATTAAAATATTTTTCTGTTTGTCCAGTGAATACAACTAGCGTAAAACTAGCGCGGAGCTAGAGTGTGCCACCTTAAATTAGCCGAAGTCTCTATTTACGCAAAGAACTGACCCTTCTGAACTAACTCTCTTACAACTACAGCTTCAAAACTCAACAACCTCCTTGGGGCTTTCAAGCCTCCTCCTCCCTCAGAATTGGCCCTTTTCCAATCTCAAACACATTCACTTGCGCATTCAATCTGCCATCGCAATCCGCAAACCCTCTCGATTCACTACCGTCACCCCTGAGATATCAGTTTTACAACACAAAGCATCCAACCCTCATCAATTCACTATGCCGCTTATCATTCTGCCCCCAGAGCTTCTAGAAGAAATACCCGAAAATGCAACGCTAGAGGGCTTCGAAAGTTTTTCCTTGGCCTGCAAGACTCTCTACGCTGCCGGCGAGAAATTTCGCAACGTAATCAATTGAAAAAAAGTTATCGATTGTTCAAGTAAAACGAGCTACCCATATTTGAAGGAAGCGAAGTTTTGGATGATGACTCCATCGAAGGAGAGAATTATGAAGATCCCGAGCAAGGAGTTGCGAAGATGCCAACGACACGATCCGCTGTTCCTCCCCTCTCCAACTTCTTCTTCGAATTTTAGAAGAGCCCTTGATTTCTCGTTACATTTTAAACGCACATTTTACCGAATCCCGGATTCCCGATGAAGAATTGGTTCGCCAAAAACACCTCGAGGAGTTCAAATCGTCATAAAGTCTGCTCAATTTACTCGAGAAGTCACCATACTTGAAGGTTACAGGCGCTGATGCTTTGAAAGTCAGAGATTTCCTGCTTTATGAGTACACCCATTGCGTGAATGACCATCTTGCCGCTGCACTACGTATCACGATGCTTCCCAATGTCGCCAAAATGTGTATTGAGCGTGATTTCGGCCGGGAGATAATTTCCACTGAGCCAAATTTCCCTGAAATGTCTGCCCTTTTTGGAAATTGTTATGGCGCATTATGCACGAGGTAAACAACGAAACCGGCTCCCCCACCAGTCTCGCAAAATTGGTTTTGGTGAAGGTCCAATTGTGGAACAGTATTTGTTCTCGCCCACTCTCAGAGTCTGATTATTTCTTTGCATGAAGCAATTGAAAACTTTTAAGGCAAAACATTGTTTGGCAATTGGTGAACAGCATGTAACAGACAGATCTCTATCGTTCGTTTTGCCATCAAAAAACCAATATTTTGGAAAGAATCTCGAAAAGGTTTCTCTCCATCTTTCTTGCGTCCAGGGAATGAACTTCGAAACTTTCTCTCAAAGCTTCCCCGATTTCGAAATTTTCTGTTGAGTTATGACACACAATTATGGCCTATTTCTTTGGATTGCCAAAGCATCATGGCAGCCATCGAACAATCAGTAGGAACGACTCTCGAGGAACTTTCCTTCACCATAAACGGAAATCAATTTTATCCGGTCAGAGGGAAGGGCATCAGGTCAATGACATCGTTCCAAAAACTGAAAGTTCTGAAGTTAGACTCCAATGCATTCTTCGATTACTCTCGGGATGAGAGTCGCCTGTCCTTTGCTCCGCCTGAGATTCGTTTGGTCCCATTGCATGGTACACCCCCCACGACTGCAGCCATCACCGACGAAACCCAAGAAACACACCTACTCAGTGACATTCTACCCTCCTCTATTGAAAACGTCACACTTTGCATTTTCGTACCCCACGTCGCCGCCAAAAATTTAAAGTGTCTACTTTCAAACATTGTTCAAAGCAAAAACAAAAAGCTGCCAAACTTGAAAGAAATTACGATTTACGATACTAACGGCGACAAATGGCCCGAAACTTTGGAGGAAAAGGTTGTTCATATGAAAAGCGAACATCGTGACATTATAGCTTCGCTGTGTTCTTGCGAAAAAATCAAGTGGGTCAATGAGAGTGGTGCTGATATGAATTCTCTCATCAAAGAAGCATCGGAGAACGAACGAGATATAGGACCAGGGTTTGTAAAAAGAGGAACAAAGCACAAAGAAAGCCTATAGTATAAAAATACTATCATTTCCTCCCTTCTCTATTCTCTTAAACCATCGACTTTGCTTCTATTTTATTATCACGCTTTTGAACCTACCCACCATCCAACACCCCTACAACCACTAATATGTAAGAATTATATATCGCAGTTAATAGATAGTGCCTCACTAGTTAGCTAGCTCTCAGTTAACTGGATGAGAGCGTACTGGCTGAGAACTGGTCCTTAAAACACTAGAATAGTATTCAAAGGCCTTAATTCAAAAGCTAGTTTAGCTATAGATAAATAAATTCAAAATAATCTCATTTTATCTAAGTGACTCAATAAACAAAGTGGGGGATAATTGGGGTTTGCCCGTTCTTGCAAGTCGATGAAGGAAAGGGGTTATGCGATAATATTTACCATTTGATACAAAACTGAGGGGTCAAAAGATAGACTTGATTGTAATTAGAATTGAAAAGGGGAAGAGGAGAGATGAGAGGAACGTCACCAGAAAGCAATGACAACAATAAGCATCAAAGAAGCGAAAGACGAGATATCATTTCTCCCACAAAAAATGTATACTCAAGTCCCATCCCAAAATTCCCTTCAAAAAAGGTATGCCAAATTTAATTCCTCCTCACCGAAAAAGTATTGGGAGTAAAAACCCCATCCGGATCCACCCTCGCCCTAATCCCCCTCAGCCTCTCATACTTCTCCCTACTATCATAATAAGCACCCCAAACCTTATCCAAATCATACTCCCCATGACTCCCCCACAGCACCCTCTTATCCTGCTTACAAAATTTGCCATTAGCCCCAATCCCCTCGGCAAGATTAATATCATGCCAATCCTCCGCAACCTGTTTATGTCCCGTATCATAGAAACAATCGACCGTTGCACAGATAGTGCTATCTCTGAAACTGTGAGATGTCCCGTTCCCTGCGTTTTTGGTGAAAGCAGAGTTCTTGCCGCCGAAATTTTGGAATTGGGCGGAGATCCAGAGTTTGTTCTTCTCGGGCTTGATGATGCCGTCGAGTCGTTCCACTATCCAGTCTACCCAGCCATCTTTGACGAGCGTTTTGGAGTCTGTGACTTGGGTGGATTTCACGTAGGGGTGGTTGAATTCTCGAACATTGCGGAAGATCCATTGCGCTGTGAGTTCAGACATTGGTTTCGTCTCAGGCGGCAGAGAGAAGAGCGAGCCTTCTCGAATCCTGTCAAACCAAGCCATATCCGGTTTATCCTCTTTTGAAAATGGGACCCATTGTGCGTAGACGATGATACTGCGTGGGTAAACGGGGATTCCATCCTTTCCGAAGATCTCTGGATGTTCGTCTTTCATTTTCCGGTCAGCTTCGGGGAACCAATCAAGTAATTCGAACGAGGATGAGAGAACCGAGACGCAGAAGTCGTAGTTTCCGGGGAAGTTCTCGTTTTCTGACATCTCGACCAGCTGTTCCAAGAGCCGCTTGAGGATATCTGGGTCATAGAGGAAAATGGACTTGAGACCTAGAGATCCAACGTAATCCTCATCTCGATAAGCTTTGACAGTGAAATGTGTGATGACACCCAGATTTCCCGGACTTCCACCCATCAGACCGTAGAAAAGGTCAGGGTCGTTTTTGGTGGTGACTTCCTTGAAATTTCCTTCGTGGTCGACAATTTCCACACTCACCACCTGGTCTCCAAATAAACCAAAACTGCGACCAAGCTGTCCCCAGCCCCCGGTCTGGACGTGACCACCAAGATGGACATTTACACATTGTCCATGTGGCACAAAGAGTTTGTTCTCTCCTAAGTATGCGTTGAATTCTCCGAGTGCCCAAGATACACTGGTACGGACATATGTCTGGCTATCCGCTCTGAAAATTCGGCGATCGTCTGGACCACGGAAAGCTGTCTTGAGGTCGATTTGGATATTTGGGGCGACCGTTGAAGAGGCACCCGAGTATTGATGGCCACCTGTGCGAATCGCCACGGCCACCTTTTGTGATTTGGCGTAGAGAATGGTTGTGGCAATATCCTTCTTGTCGAGTGGGTAGACAATGAGAGCTGGCTTGATTCGATTCTCGTTGACATAGCTTGAATACGCATACTGATATTGACGCTGAGGATATTCGCTCTCGTCAATTGTGAACTGTTGACCATTTAAACCATTGATAATCACCATTTGGTTGGTTTTGATAACGCTGCTACTCTTGGAAGTAACCCATCCTTTCAAGGTTGACAGAATGGAACCCATCTTGTTGGCCTTGCTCATTGAAACAACTTTTCTGTCAGTGAGGTCAATGGTGGGACTATATACTCCTCGTATGTGAGATTATGTTTCAGCAAGCCTCAAAAGGTGGGCACCTATCATATATTCCCATGGCTTGGAGCTGAGAGGCATCCGCGCCACTTTGTGTTACAATGTCAGATCGCTTCGGGTTTTTCCATGTTGTAAAAACATCATATCTGACCATAAGCAAGGCTGTGAGATACACCTATGACCTGTGAGTTGCCGATCGGGACCACCGGCAATAGCTGAACGAGATGAGGTCGTATTTAATATGCCATTGGTGATCAAATAGGTTGTGGTCGGCAAGATGGGAGCTGGAGTTTTTGGGCGATTCACTTAAACCATGGCAGTCGCGTATGCTGAGACACCCACCAAATGCACAAAATCGAGAATGGCCTTTGCTTACACCAACAGGAATTCGCATTCCAAACTAGTAAGGCTAAAAAAGCAAAGCCTGCTGTTCAGATGACTTCTACCCGATACAGTCATCAAACAAACCTCCCTTTGTAGGCACTCAACATCAGCCTTGTAAAAAGTAAACTCTGCGGTACGGTACATATAATCACATATATACTCTTAGTACAAGAAATGTATTTCAACCCAAAATCTTAGGACCCGAGGCCCGAGAATATATCTGTGGTGTAACGTTAAGGGCTGTGACCGCATTGTGCTGTATTCAGGTAAATACCGACGAGAGGATAGTATCGAGGAAGCTATGACAGAACAACATTTGTAGAGGTAGAAGCTGCATATGTATATATAAGTACATGGCATTCTGAGTAAACCAAGAAGTATTACCATGAAGCCAATAGGCTGCGAAAGGACGATTCAACGGCAGGAAACAAGCAGAGCCGCCAGCCTGGAAGCGAGGTCCCTTGTATTTTACGAGAACAAACTTTTGGTAGCTTGGGCAATCGAAGGCAACATAGAATCAGACTGGTGTTGAATAGCATGCCATTTGAATTTTTATCGTTCTTCCTCCACAGGATCCCCGTCAGGCCGGGAGTCGTCCACACAAACCCACCGATATTCCTTTGGTTCTATACCACAATGGGCAAGCATCTCACTGTTTTTGTTCATTGCTATCCCACAAACAGCCCTCCTTGCGTATTGCCTTTGGTCTCTCACGGAAAAATTTCGAAAGCTTAGAGCGCGAGTACCAAACGAGCTCATTGGTCCCTCCATGGGATCCGAGAGCACCACAATCCTTTCGAGCAAATTTGGCATGGCCCTCTCCATGTAGATGTGTTTACTGGCAGCATCTCCGTCGAGTGCGAGCTTGAAAAACAGGCTATTTCGTAATGCCAACATCCGAACGTGTTCAATGCCCTCACTTTGAAAAAACCTAAGGAAGTGGGTTTCCCCAGGGTTCTCATCACTGATATCGCCCAATTTTCTGTCGAGAACACGCAGGTATATGATATCGAGTTCGGGATTGAAGTACGTCTGGAATGCGGTCTTCTGGCTTCGAAGGTAGACAGCGCGCGACCCTCGGCAGATTTGGAGGAAGGGAGAGGTTGGTTGGTTGGAAAGGAATTTCGCTCTGCGCATGGTGATGGTATGGATTCGGGGTCGACGAAGTTCGGGCGCCACAGCCAGCTCCCAGATGTTGGATTTAAGCTCGGGTGGGAGCTTGGGAAAGAGGGTAAAGGTCGCGTTGGCATACCAATCCCTTGTTTGCTTTTCTTCCAGTCTTTTCCGTTCGAGGCGCAGGTTTTTAACCATGGCGGAGAGACCTGGAGGCAACTTTTTGTCAAGTCCCAGCTCGGAATTGAGATAGAAGATCTCTTGATCGATGAAATCCTCTTGGTGAGAGTAAGGGACCTTTTGATGAATTCTGGATGCGGGGATCGAAACCGGGAATATATAATTCCGCTCCGCCTCTTAACGCTGGGATGTCAACAACAACTTGCCTATCTCCCTCTACTAGGGGTCGGCCAAAAGTAGTAAAGTGAAAAAGTGCTTTACTTATGTAAATCTATTCGCTCTACGTATAGTATATAAATAAGGCTATTTAAAGTATAAAAGAGAGATAAAAGAGTATATTTAACGTGGTTTATCAGCGAGTCGATCACTTCAAAACCTATACAAAAAACGTCTGTGCATAACCGTGCACCTTATGTATTTATGAATAGATTCATTTTAAGTTAAAATTTTATTAAAGAAACAAGCTTTTAAGATTATAATAATTTTATATCTTTACTAGTTTTAATTAACGATTCGTTTAAAAAGACCCCTGTAATCATTAACTATTTTTTCTTTTTTAAATAATACTTTAGTACAAGCTGTGTAATATTTGAAAATCAAAAATAAAGAATATTTATATGCTAATAAAACTAAGAATTTAATTTTAGATATTTTTATTCACAAATGCGTAAAGTGCACGGTTATGCACAGACGTTTTTTGCATAGGTTTTGAAGTGATCGACTAGGTGATATGATCGACTCGCTGATAAACCACGTTAACTTATTTATTAAATCTATAATTAAAGTTAGCTACTTAGAGTACTTATATCTAATCCTCTATTATAATAAGAGTCTCTCTTTATACCTCTAGAGCAGTGAATTGCCTCCCCCTAATTCGCATCACATTGGCGAGAATATTGACGTGATATCCGTCGTACGAAATCGAGACTCTTACAATAAAGAGAAAAACCAGGGCCCGAAAGTTGAGCGAAATACAAAAAGAGCTCGCAGCTGACGAAGCCTTCGGTAAGGCTAAATACTCATATATACTCATTGACCAGACCAGCTGGACCGACAAGGAGAATGTCGCTCTTTGCCTGTATCTTTTATATACGCAATTAGGGGTTTTTCGTGGCCGTCAAATTTCGGAAGCGGGGGTCCGAGTGTGGCTTCTAATTTCTTGCCTCCCCTTTACTTCACCTTCTATATCCCCATATTTTTATTTCACTCTCATTACTCACATAAAGAAAAGATTTCCGTTCCGAAGTCACGCTTCTGGATTCCAGTGGAACTTTCCAGGAACAAGGGATCCACTCTAGTCTTAGTCTCTAGAACCATCCAGGCAATAGCCTTGGAAGTTCCATGGAATTCCAGCAGCCGGCCTCTGGCATCGTAAAGTAAGTTTTTCTATTAAAGTGTCTTTCTTCTCTGGAGGGAGAACTTTTGCTTTTCAATGAGTCTCGTAATAGGCATTTAAAATGGCGATAAATACATTAGCTTCGTACCTGCCTTGTCTATCTCTCGTTGTTCTAGCTTTCAGAGTAATTCAAAATAATCACTTCAAGCTGCTTTTAGAGCAATTTAAGATATTAACCTATATGTTTTAGAACAATCAAGTCCAACTATCCCAAAGTACTTAATAATCGAAAGCCGAATAACCCGCTACTTGCTACCACTTTTATTGTCCGCCGCAGGTGATTTCACGTTGGAATGCCTTGGATTCTTTTGTCAGTGCTATCTATACAAATTTACCCACTTAAATTTCAGGTTAGTTTAAACATCCAAGCTTCTCTACACTTCTAATCGGAAGAAAACATTCAATATAAGTATAAGTTCCAAAGTTCGCTATAAAATACTTCGGCAGTCTCTTGGAAGAAAACTGTCTATATCAGTTCCAACGTTCGATTTGCAATGCTCTGAAAGTCTCTTTAACAATCAGAGGAAACACTCAATAGAATTCCTAACGTTCGTGTAAGCTCTGACATTCTTTTCTAGGACTCTTTATATGAACTTTCATGAATTTTTCGTAGCGTACATACAATCTGTAAACATGAACTAAATTCATAAATAATAGATGAATATAAAGAATGAACTGAAAACCTTAATTCTTTTCGCTCAATAAAAATGCCTACCTTTCTTTTGTCACATTATCTCTGTCGTATCTTTACTAGCACGTTATCACTGTCGTATTTTTACTTGCTCTCGCCATTGTACAACTAATAGAGAAGTATACAGCTTCTGAAGAGAAAGCTGGTAAGCGGTGATATTGCTGAGTAGCTATATGACGTTCTAGAAAAGGTAGGCAAACTTGAGTGAAAAGGTAAAGATTCCCAGTTTACTCGCTCGAAGCCCCGTCTCTCTCCAGCACCCTAGATTTAAGATAGAGGTTGCTCTTTATAAAGGAATATTACAATTCCATAAGAATAGTAAGAAATATTGTAAAAGAAATAAGAGGAAGGTGAGAAAGGAGAGTATATTCTTGAGATCTGCGATTTGCGGTTTGTGATTTAGTTGTTTCTGGCTTTTGGTATATATTCAACGCTCTTGTGACCTGGAAGAACTCTTTAGATATCAAGTTGGACGTACTTTCTTATTTGCTTTCTCGTTACCGGGGTAGCTGTCAAACAATTACGAATTTTCCTCCCAGAGCTTTTAGAGGAACCAGTAAATTATCCTAAGCACCTGGAAGAATTGTGAATCTTCGATCCAAATGGTTGAAACAATCATTCTCAATTGTCCAAACTATCTAAGTCAATAACGTCCAATTACTCGAAAGAGTTGGAGTAATGAGGAGGTAGGCAGGCTCGATTCTCGAATGACGCCAAAAAATTCAACTGGGTGTTTAACGTAGCTAACATCACAAAACTGAAATAAGAGAGATTATAAATAAATTCTTAATATCCGACAGAAGCATCAACGTTTAACGTGATCTAAATGAATCTTTTGAAATAAAACAAATCTCAACGTTCGATAGAAGAAGTAAAGTTCGATGAGAACTAAGCGAGAGTTCCTAAACCTAAGTCCTCAAAATTACGAAGTGCAACAAAACTCCAGAGATCTCTAAGATATTAATCTTCTTTGAGCTCAAGTTCTGAAAAATGTGGCCCAAAACGAAAACAAGTCAGCTCTAAGATAACAGACTTTCATATCGCAAGTCCGTGAAAATGCGAAGTGCAACAAAATGACTTCGTCGCTAAAAAATACTTTTGCTTCAATTGCTCATGTTATTTATTCTGCCTTCTCTCTTTGTCTCAACTAGAACAAACCGACAACAAGATATCGGAAGAGTACTCACTCCACATGATCACGTAATTCAACCTAGTTTTTCAAACGAATTATTTATTTCTAAGAAGAAACAAACTCTTTTAGAAGGACTTACTCTACTCCTATTATAAATAAAAGCGTATTCTCAATGAAGCTAGAATTAAAAGACCGGAGGAATAAAAGAGATTTCCTATTCAAAAGAACAAATCAACCTCAACAGAAAGAAGTTAACGTGTTTGACCACCGAGTGTCCGCGAAATCTCTTGGCAACCATAATACACCTTCAACATGTCATGTCTCAACCAAAAAACATATAATCTACCCAGAGAGAAGGCAGGCTTACTCTTGCATTACAGGCCTTTCAAGATAGCTAGTTTGAAACCCATGAGCAGAGTACTGTAGCTTTCAATGTTGCTGCTAAAACCCTACGAAGACACGTGAACAGAATACAACCACGACACAATTGCTAGCCTAACTGTCAGAAGCTTACCCCGACCATAGAGAGTACTATTAACCAATATATCCTCAACCTTGATTCGCGAGGGTTTTCTCCTAGACTGGTTGAGGTAGAAGATATAGAAAAAATAAACTGCTAGAGGCGCGGGGTGGAGAGAAGGTTGGCAAGAACTGGACTAGGAGATTTGTGAAGCGCTCAGATAAGCTAAAAATGAGCTTCAATCAGGCCAAGGACCGTCAGAGGGCAAAGCAGGAAGATCCTGTGATAATTAGTAACTAGTTTCAACTAGTTGAAAATACTAAAGTAAAGTATAGTATCTAGGATGAGGATACCTATAACTTTGATGAATCTGGATTCCAGATAGGTGTTATTAGGACTATGAAAGTTGTTACTGGCTCTGAGAGACATGCTTGACTAGATCTAGTTCAGCTAGAAGGCCAGGATTAGGGTATAATTATTCAGGTAATCTCTGCTACTAGCGTTGTAATCCCAGCTTTTATTATCTATAAAGGCAGGGTAAACCTCTCTAGTTGGTATAAAGAGACTAGAATACCTAATGACTAGGTTCTTGCAGTCTCTAAGAATAGATGGACAACAAACGAGCTTGGTCTAGAGTGGTTGAAACACTTTGACAAGCATACAAAGACACACTAGGTGGAGGTATATCAGCTACTTATCTTAGATAGCCATGGGAGTCATAACTCATAGGAATTTAAGGACTTCTATAAAGAGAACAAGATTATCACGCTCTGTATGCCTCCTTGTTCATCCTACATTCTCCAGCCTTTAGATGTGTGTTGTTTTGTAGTACTAAAAGTCTAGTACTCTCAGCTCATTAGAGCCTTGGCACAGAGACGTGTCTTTTATATTGACAAGATAGGCTTCTTGCTAGCTTTTCGCGACGCTTTTTTTGAGACATTTACAGAGGCTAATATCAGATCAAGCTTCAGAGGCGCAGGCTAAGTTTCATTAGATGCACAAGTTGTACTAGATAAAATAGATATTCGACCCCAGACCCTGCCAGGACCTTTATTACAAGAGACACTATAGCAGTCCAGAACACTAAGCAATACACTTAAATTTAGATCACAGACTAAGCTAGTTCAAAATAAGCTTGGCTCTTCACCTAGTTCAGTAAAAGATAGATTTCTACAGCTTGTTAAAGGCACTGAACTTATACTACACTAGAACACACTTATAGTAGCTCGTATTCAAGAGGTTAAAGAGCTTAATGATAAGTTAACTAAGCGCAAGGAGCGAAAAAGGAAATGGATTCAGACTGAAGGAGTGTTAAAGTTTAGTGAGACGTCACAAGCAGTAACTTCAGAGTCGCCTTCAGTGCAGCAGAGCAGGAAGAAGGCTTGTGGTGGGGATAATCAAGTTATAGTTCAGCGAGCCTAAAGACACTGTAGAAGGTGTGGAGAGACTAGGCATAACACTCGTACATGTTCTTTTATTAAAGAAGAGACATTTGATTCAGATAAGAGTACTTAGTAGATTTTTTATTTAGTAGTGGGGAAGAAAATGATAACTTTTAATATAAGATGGTAGTGCCAAGAGATTTAGTGGACACTTGGTGGTCAAACACGTTACTCTACATTATAATATAATTTAACCTGATCTTCCGCCGAGCAAATAGAGTAAACCCATTGAAATAAGTGTGATTCCCTGTCGTAAAGAAGTAAGATACTCTCTTAAGAGAACTTAATCTACTCCTATTATCAATCTGGAGAAGTTGTATACTCGCGTACGACTTCATTCCGTTGTTACATGTCTAGATCAGAGGTGCACAAGGCGTCATAAATCTTTAACGCCTGAAAAAGTGCATGAAGGAGTAACTGATGTGCTGGAAGAGAGCACCAGATAATCAGCTTTCACTTCATCTTACCACGAGCTCGGCAACGATGCGGTATAGTTGTCGGGTTTTTGGGACACCTTTGGCCAAGCATGCAAGTTGTGCCACCGTGTCTTCTCGCTTTAGCAGAGCAAAAGGCTCCTTATCGTTGAGCTCGGTGTAGCGGCAATGATACACTCTGAGCCAATCCCATAAAAGACACGGTGATCGCTTCTAGGTTGGGATCTCCTCCGCGTATATATCCACATGGATATACTCAAAACCCTCCCATGTAGATAGTATTGTAAGATATCACATCGTATGTAATATCGTAAAACCGGAGAAATAAAGGAGATTTCCTATCCCAAAGAAGAAATATACTTATTTTTAAGAACTTACTCCACTTCTACTATCAATTCGAGCTAATTCTCGGTGTATATAGTCTCGTAAAGCCGGAGAAATAGAAGAGATTCTCTCACTGAAAGAAGAAAGATACTCTTTTTCAAGAACTGACTCTATACTTCTCATCGAAAACATATAACACCTAACAAAAATACTAACGTAAAAGCTAAGAAAAGCATTTTAACAGCTTACCGGAATACCAAAATGTTGAGCTTTTGACTTGGAAATGACCTCAATTTCTGTAAGTACGTAACATCGCATTTCATGAAAAAAACAAGATATTTTCATCACTTTTTTATCAAATCTTCATCATTTCCTTCATCATTTTTCACGAGAACATCAAAAAAACTCCAAGTCAAGATCAAATATGCTTCATTTTGGTAACTAATTCAGTGCCGGGTATCTAGTATCCACCGCAAAAACTCCCCACCAAACGCCACAAGCAAGAAAACAGCCAACCAGAAACAATAATAAACGCCACCAAATAACTCTGAACGAATCAGAGACACGGAAAATAGCCACCTAGAAAGGCAATTCGCTATCCTCGATCCAAGTGCAGGTGAGATAGCGCAATTTGGCATTCTCATTTTGCTGACCTTGGGTCTGCGGAAAATATTGGAGTTAGTATTTGATTTTTTTTATAGAAAATTGAAAAGGGAAAATAAACTCACGTTGTCGCGGATTAACTCTTTCAAAACTCCCTTGCACTCTTCCTTGATCTCACCAACGGCATGGTGCAATAATGCCAAAGCACGAGCCGACATTGCGAAGCGATCGGTATAGCTCTTGAGAGAAGCTGGTTCGAGATATGCGTTTCCGCCGGTGATGAGGGTTCGATACAAACGGACTCCACCATCGTCGGCTGTGTGATGAAGATCCGCCTGGAAAGAGCAGCTGACATACTGCGTCCAGAGGGTCCTAGCTTGATAGAGGTAGATCTCGGAGGAGTAGACAGTTCTATCGGGGTTGTAACCATTCTCAGTATGGGGGTGGTACATCTTGATTGGGTAGAATTGCAAGAGCTCTTGCTCAGTCTTCTTCTTGAGCTCCCACAATTGTTTGATCTTCTTTTGAATTAAGTCTCGGATGACGATGAACACCTCTCCCTTGCCATCGAATTCACTGCATTTGATGGTTACCATACGAGTGTCAATCTGACCAATAGTATGGATGATTGCCTCTCTAAAGATGATTGGAGATTGAATACGAACCCCAATGTTCATCCAGACAGAGTGTTTCTCTTGGATGTATGTCCAAAGACGATTGCCCATCCGGAGATATTGGGTTTCGAGAAATTGAGCGACAGCGCCCATGGCATCAGAGTCTTCGGCGACAATGAGGACACCAAGGGTTTGCGCGACGAACGCCGTGTCCTGATCACGGATGCTTGGGTCATCAGGGAGACGGGGAGCGCGTGGAGTGAAGTCTTGAGCGCTGTTCGTGATGATCCGAAAGAAGTTGTCATATGACTTGTTGAAGGGTGGGTTGGCAGGGACACCGTGTTCGACGTCTGCAAGTTGCATCTTGCCCTTGGGATTTGGATTCTTAACAAGACGTTAGACAATGATGACGAGTAGGGAAGGGGGTCAAAGGCGAGGGTCACTTACCATCCATTTGAAACTTCGAAGCCGGAGCTCCTCTGGGTAATCCTCGTTCGCCACCAATTCGAATTTCCACCTGATGGTTTGACCCTCATCGCGTTGGGCCTTGGTTCGAAGAATTGGCTTGTACTCATCAAGAAGAGCGGCGAACTTTGGGGAGGCCTTGCGGAAGTCTACCTCACGGACAACCCACTCATAGCCATGCTTCGAAGAAATATACACCTCACCTCCGGCAATAGCAAAGCCCTTGGGTTGGTTGGGGTCAATGACCTCTGCTTGTTCAGGTGCAGGGCGATTGAGACCGAGAGCCTCGGTGGTGATTGGGGGTTGCTCTTCAGCCATTGGAGATGATCGTGGGGCTTGGTCGTTGTATTGGTGTTGGGAAGGCTGAGGTGCAAAGTCTTGTGCCGGCTGAGGTTGTTGTGCGCGAGTAGCGGCTTCAGCGGCGAGACGGGCTCTGGTTCCGAGGGGCTCCGAGCGAAGTTCATTGGTATAACGGGTGGGTTGGGAAGGAGTGGCTGAGTTGGCACTTCCAGACTGGGAAGGAGCGGCACCACCGGAAGCCTTCTTCTTCTTCTTCTTTGCCTTGCCTGACTTGCCCTTAGGTGTGGCGAAAGGCGCATCCGACGTTGTGCTTCCATCGTGACTACCTGCACAGTGGAGAGCATGAGTTAGTTACGTGTTGGAGGAGGAAAAGGGAGGAACCAGAATTACTTACCATCACGGCTCGGAGAGTAGATGGAGGCACTCTCGTCGTCGGTTACGAAGAGGCTAGGAGAGCCACTGCGGGAGGGAGCCATCGTTAGCAATTCCAAGATTTGGGAGACCAAAGACCAAAATTGAGGATGTAAGAAGGAAGAAGGAAAGGTTTAGAGCGGGGCAGAGGACGGTGATTATAACGCAACCGTGCAGCAGGGTTAGGGCTTCGAGAGCTCGCTATAAAGCGGCAGTAAAAACCTGGTAGTTCCAACTCTCCATCAAGACTTACAATTACCAAATACTTTAGGGCAATTGGACTTGATTGTCCCAAAACACCCGAGTCAATAGTCCAAATTGTTCAACCTTTTAGGATAATTGCCTCCAGCTATCCTAAAAGGTTGGAATAATGGGAGCTATAGAAGCAGGAAACAACTTGAAGTATCACATGCCGCTTTTGTTATCCATAGCGAGCGAGGGGAGTTAGGCTAAGGCAGGGAAGTTGCAAGCCGATACAACCCGGCAGGAACCTTAGAGCGTCTCAGGCACACATCCCGTGATACTTCTTTGCCCAAGGAAAGCATCTCTCCAAGCCAAGTACCAGGTAACACACCTAAGAGAAGACATTGCCCCAAAAGGTCTAGGAGAACACGACTGATTGTGGGAAGAGAGTTGGGAAAAATGAATAGCCATGTTGATGGTTCTCCCAAATTTCTTCAAGCAACGGCTCCGTTCTTCAAGGTCTTGTGGTACAATGGTGTATTGCTCAACTGTTGTGTAAGACTCGTGTGTGAGGGGTGGGAAGCGAAGGGAGTGTTAACGTACTCGTTTCCTCCTTTCTTTCCGTGATTTCCTAGAACCGATTGTCGAAGAGCTTCAACTCGAGGGTTCATTGGAAACTGCTCAACGGTTGGTGTTGGGCGCGAAGGGGCTGAGGTTGGCTGTAAAGGAGACGAGGGAGGGATGGAGTTATCCTTGGTTTCGACGGGGCTTTGGGGATCAGACATCTGCAAGAGAAAATGATTAGCTTTGAAGAGAACAAGTTCAATAATTGCTTCAGAAAAAAAAAAAAGCGTGGCAAGGACTCTCCTACTGAGGGGATTAAATGCCAGAGAAGGTTTCCTGGTTTGGCCTTTGCGAGAGCTTCTCTGGTTTGGCTTCCCCTAGCAAGCGAAGAGCAACGATGACTTGATACCGGCGTTGCTTACTTGACTCCTCAACAAGGCAAGCAGCTTCGCTGATACCAGGCCAACGATAGAAGATGCGATGCTGTGATGGATGACTCGGTGATGGTTGACTTGGAGGTCGATGCCAATAGCGAACCACACGAGTCGACCATCGCTCGGTCGCCCGCAAGAGCAACGATGACGAGATATCAGCGGTGTTTGCCTTGCTCTCTCAAGCAGAGCAAGCAGCTTCGATGATAGCAGGTCGACGATAGAGGGGATGGGATGCTGTCATTGATGACTTGGTGGTTGAGGCCAAAGGCCAAACCTCAAGTCCACGGTTGGTCGCAAGGACAAGAGTTGCTGTGCAGCAACCTCTTCCCTTGTTCGCAACTTCAAACTCAACAATAAGAGGAGGAGGATTGTACTGGCCTTGATCGATGATCCGATGAAGCTATCTGATGATCCAAAAGGGTGGTAGTGGGTGGTTGAACAAACCAACGACAAACCAAAAAGTTGTTGAAGGAGTTGAAAGGAAGAGAATATTTGGAATAGCAGAAAGCTTTTAAAGACCTGTACTACCCTAGTTCAAGCAGGTGGGGTAGATGGACTAGCGTCTGCTCTTATACAGCCAATAAATTGCCTGGATAAGCTGGACAAAAAGGTTTGTTGCGGTTAAAATCGGAATTGACCTGTGGGCGAGGCAAGTCAAGCCGACAGGTGTGAACCTACTACCGTTGGCCCAGCATGAGTGCAGACAGAAGTAGAGAGCTCTAGATCAACAAATTTCTTCATTATGTTTACATCTTTTCACAGATTTGTTACTGCAATTATATGTAATATATCAAAGGCTTTTTGTTGAGAGTAGAACAGAGAAAAAAGGTGGAAAATTCAAGGGGCAAAGGACCCATATTGACAAGCCCTTGTAATGAAGCTCATCTCCTTATCTTCACTCAAGGACTGCCACAATAGAGTTTGAGCTCACCTTCGTTCACGCAAGGGCTGAAAGGTGGCACTGAAGAAGAATTGCGTTTTTTAGCTGCCTTCATTCAATCTAATATGGGTTCCCAGGAGAGCAAACCAAATACCAAGAAGTAATCAGCAACCAGAAGCCATAAATGGACAGACAGTGGTTAAAACAGCAAAAATCAACCCATCAAGCGGGAGCGTCGTAATATGGGTTGGCTACAATTAAGACATAGGCACTTCGTGCTCCTATGTAACAAAACGCGCAATAAAAACTTGCTTGTAAATGGTTCTAGATGGATTTTGAAAGCCTTTGGGAAGAATTGCAAACGAACTTATACTGATAGCGATGTATTGTCTCCTACGTGGTATTGGTGTCGTTTTCTAGCCCTCTCAAGGGCAATAGACTGGCTGTGCCGGGGCTCCACTGACACCAACACCACGCAGGAATTAAAGTGCGCTAAAACCTTCTCGAATTATCTACGAGCTTTCAGCGTTTCGTTGCACTCTTTACTAGCAAGCATAGACTTGGGCCTCATCGATGCGTCATCTTAGGGCTACTGATAAATATGAGCAACAATTGTATCTCGTGCCAAAGTAATATCATCTCAATAGGACACCAAGGGGCGAACGAATCAATAACAGCGATTATTGTATCGATATATCGATACATATCGCATCAATTGCCCAAATCTAAGGAAAGGACGTCGAGATGCAAAGCCAAAGCCCCCAAGTCAATAGACACAAACACACAAGGGAAGCTACGAGAAGCCCTTGGAAAAATCATCTTGCATTTTTACAAGTCATCATTCTCTTGCGTGTTTTGTTACAAAGGTGCCAATCTCAATTGCAAATCATGTCATTATATCGGCAGCCCTCAGACAAGCCGCCAGACCTTCCGCAGTATAGAGTTTTCACCAAAATATGATTATCAAGATGGTGCAAAATACGCTGAGCAAGGGGAATGCAAGCAAAACAGAACATAAATTTCAACAAGGGCTTGGAGTGCATCTTCTCAAATAGAAAAGAGCAACTTGAATTATCTCTACGGCGCTTCGTTACACTGTAACCAACTGTAACCACACTACAGGATGTTGTGGGCAAGTGGCCTAGCAAGGGGTGTCAGGATTCATGTTGGACACGAAAGCTAGCCGTACATATACTGTACTCCTTCTAGGTCTTACGAAAGAGGGTGAGAGAATCAAAATTTTGGTCTTGCCTCTCCTAATGTTCATGCAATCAAAAACTCGGTACAGAGTACTTTGGGTCGAAAATCACGAGCCTACATGAAGTTTGATGCACACCCGGTGGCCCAACCCATTCATTCCACAATATCGCAAGGCAGAAAACTAACAGCGCACACGAATGTTACAAATTAAATAGTCGTTCTAGATCGTAATTCGGGAGTGCGGAACTTGAAGCCCGTATTCATATCAGCAAGGCAACAAAAGCAAGGCAGCGGACCAAAGAGGATCAATCAAGTACATTTCATAATTTCAAGCACCAGCAAAAGGAAAATATGCGATCATTCATAATTTCAAAATCAACATGCAGACTGAACTAAATGTACAATTCATGGCGGCTGCGCAAACATAAGAAATATATCGCCTCCCACTGGAAGGACTCCAACAAAAATAAAACATTCAAGAAACCCTCAGATCAGCTCTCAAAGTTCTCATTGCCAACACTTTCCCGTCGTCCGTCGCGGTGAAGCGACAGTCTCTTGGAAGGTTGACCTGCAATTTTGGCTTTTTGGATTCTTGGTCATCACTGGGTTTTGAATGTACTCCTCTCTCAACACACACCAATCAAACGGGTTTCTCGCAAGGACAAAAAGAAAACATGAATCTGTCACTCTGTTAGCAAGATCGAGGGAGAAGTAGCGGGGGACAAACCAAAATCACTCCGATTGAAAACTATTTCCTCTCTCAGCAATGCACGTAGCCCGTCCACAACTTTTCTCGTCAGCCCACGAATTTCATACCTTAACCCCCATCAAGGCTCCCAAACACAGACTTTGACGAGAGCCGAAGCGGCTTGACCAACATTTCAAGACGGTGCTGGGTGTCGTCATAGGGATCCAACCCAAGACCTCAAATCATCCGCCACGCGAAACCTCGCAAAGGAGAACCGAAATGTGTTGAGAGGGGAGCCTGCTCAGATCTCTGTTCATACTTTAATCACACATTCCCAGCGCATCCAGTTGCCTGGATTGTTGAGTAGTGTTAGCTCGATGAGGGGTGTCTTCACGGCAGAAAAGAATAGATGAAGGGAAGAGAGAAGTGGTGAGGAGACGCGATTTGAAGTTGACCCTCAAGCGATCATTCTGCGCTAGTGCTAAATCGGGTTAGTGTGCGGCTCCCAGCAATCATGTCTTGGCATTTCGAGATCCGCTCTGAAGCTATTGCAGCGACCAGTTGAACAACATCCTTAGGTCAAGTGTCAACACTTTTAAGGACCAAAAATTATACCTCAAGTCGACACAGCTGCTCGCTGCCAACCGCAATCATGGTACCTACCCCCTCAACCCCCAATGCCATACCCCCATACCCCCAGACTAACATCTCCAGGCGCGAAATTCCGAAAAAGCGCAATCGATGCTCTTCCGTTTCCGCGAAGCCCAAGCAGCAGACCTCGGAATCATCGATGCAGGACGAACCCGACGTCCCAAGATGATCACGGAAGTGACGTCCATCCCCACCTGCGAAAAATGGCGCGGCCAAGTCCTCAAGGAGATCTCCCGAAAAGTTAGCAGGATCCAGGAAACTTCTCTGAGCGATTTCATGATTCGCGATTTAAATGATGAGATCAATAAGGCGATGAGGGAGAAGCATATGTGGGAGGTGCAGATCCGGAATTTGGGCGGCCCGAATTATATGAGGGGTGGGGGGAAGGTTTATGATGAGGAGGGGAGGGAGATTCCGGGTGGTGGGAAGGGGTATAGGTATGTGATTCGGATTGTGTTTGCAAGGAGTTCTTGCTGACGTTTTGCACAGATATTTTGGAAGAGCCAAGGAACTCCCTGGAGTCAAGGAGATGTTCGAAGCTGCCACCTCGAAACCGCGAGAAGATAAACCTTTAGATGCGAGGTCGGATCTGCGGACTAAGGTGGACGCTTCATATTATGGTTATAACCTCGACGAGGAAGACGGTACCCTGCTGGATTATGAGCTGCTGAAGGAGAAGGAAGCATTCGAGAATTTGCTCGCTGGAAAGGATGGACATGCTCCAAAAGGATGGGAACCATTACCTGGCGACGCTGGAGATGGAGAGGCTTGGAGGTTGCCCACGCCTGATGAAGTACAGGAGGAACTTGTGGGGAGGAGGCGTCGCAGATTGCTTGATAAGCTGGGTTGACAGTGTTTGGCCTCACCAGAGAAGTAATAAAATTTGATACCCCAATTTTCGTTACATGCTCAAGTCTTTACGTTTCTCGGACCTTGTTCTCGGCAACTTGTCACAATTATCACTCGAAGCTTTCGCGGTCAATTGCATTTATCACACTTCTCGCACAATCCTTGCAAGTCTGGGTGGTGGGTGTGGAGAACAATGACTGGAACCCTTACATGGCATTTCCAGTAAGCATACTTACATTCAAATGATATCTTGAAATCAATAATGTAATCTGATTGCTACCTAGTCCATTTGGAAACCAAGACCTGTCACCCACCCCTCTTCTCCACTCTCCTCAACCCATCATCCCCATAGATGCCCGCTGGTCAAATCCGCAACAACCATTCTAAGCAACAACCCCGCCAAATAAAGTAAGCAAATCCCCAAGTATGCGACCAATAGCATCAGCTTTCGCCGTAGCAGCACCCTGATACGCAGACCCCACTAGCCTACTTGTCTCAACCGACAAAGCATGGAAACTAGCCGAAACAATAGTAATCTGGCTCACAACAACACTACTAAAACCCGCCTTATCGAAAACAGGTTTCTTGGCTTTGAAAGCGTTGGAAAGGGTGACGAGGTTGTCGGTTATGGTGTCGACTTTTCCGAAGAGACTTTTGGTTTGGTCGTCGGTTATGGGGGTGAAGATTCCGAGTGTGTCGGTGCCGGCTTGGAGGACGGCGGCGTTGATTGCGTTTTGGGCTGTCTGGGGGTGTGTTAGTAGGGTGGGGAAGGGGAGAGAAGGGACTTACGTTGATTTTAATGGCGCCGCCGAGGTCGCCTGTCCAACTGTTGACGATGGGGCTAATGGCGACGCACTTGCTGTTTAGAGCGTCGAGGTCATTGAGGTATGTGTTGATGTCTCGCTTTGAGATTACCGCTGCGGTGACGGTGGAGACGAGGAGGAGAAGGTTCTTGAGGGCAACCATTTTGACGAGTTGACTTTGGGAGCGTTGGATCTATGAGAAAAGGATTGTTTGAGAGTATTGGGTCTCGAATAGGAATATTGAGGATGAGTGTAAAGATGAATTTGAGTTGTAATTGAAAGACTTCAGAGCACTTATAAATATGAGTTCTTCTGGAGTAAGATAGAAGTGGCGGTACCAGTAAAGTAACCTCCAAGGTCTAGAATTCAGTGGCACACCAAAAGAGAGAGAAATATGTTAACAAGACTTGCAACCTAGACACGTCTTGATAGGCCATTTGGAGTTTCTGTGCGATGAAGCTATAACCATTCGAAAGACTTTCTCGGTAAATTCCGATTAACTTCTCCATGTTAAACCACGGTTAAAGGCAAAATGGTCTCGCTCCAGCCGAGGCCGTAACACCTGTGGACATGTATTCCCCTCTGAACTACCGCGGTAGTGGTGTGCGTCGTTACAATTCTCCGCATCGTGGAGGGAACTTGGGGGCCACGAGGTAGAAAGATACTACGTGAAGGTGGACGAAAGTGGTGGATTTACTCACACCGCAAGATGATCATTTGGCTGGACCTTGATTATAACCGAAACGCTGCTGTAGTGGCTGTCATGTTGTATATATGCAAGTTGCCTTTTTCCGACCCAGCCATCACAGAGAAGATGTGAGTTTGGAGGCGAAATAAAGTTGGGAAAATAATCCTTAGTTGAAGACTCCCAATACTACTCCACGTGAAGCCCGTGAGATACTTTTTGAACTTGAAAGGAGTAGCAAACCATTCGTTCTTGCAACTTCCTAGAATAATTTAAGCAGTTTTTCTACAAGTCTGGAACAACTAACTACTCTAATTATCCTAGAAATGTCAAACAAGGGGTTCGATTGTTCCATGGATTTGGAACAATTTAGGTCAAAACGATTGTTTATGGCAAGCTCGCGTCGAAAGGTCCAGAAATAAGCGAACCCCATTTCAAGGCCATCACTTACAAGTCAAACCGCTTCCTGTTTGAATTTTTAGCCTTGTGTTGAACTTTTTTTAGAAAAACAAGGAAATAGGAAAACAACCCGAGCTTCTAGAATGCAGATAGTGCTTTGAACGCTAGAATATATTTCTAAGTGTATGATGCAACTGCCCGGCCGAGTACTTCTGAAAATTCCTGGCAACGTCAGTAAAGGCTAATAATGGCCGATGAGGAGAACTTGATTGAAAAGCCAGCTTTACGAACTTATAATATGAAACACGTCTATTTTTAGTCCCGAGGTTTCGAAATCATTCAATGACACAAAGTCACTTGAAGTATAGGGGTCTCAAATATCCGCTTTGTGTGATTGGTCGTCGGCCTGTTGGCTCGAGCGGACAACCTCGCAGGCTGGGGCTGACTCCCCGTCGCATGGGACACTGGGAGAACGAAACCTCGAACGCCCTTGAAAAGGATACGAACCATTACGACCCTGCTACTGCCCTCGCAGCAGAATCATGAACAATGTTCAACCTCTCCAGCCTTGTGCAAAAGGCTCAATCGTTCATTGATCCGACCCAAGCTCTTAATATATCCGCATCCGACCGAAATCCTGCCAAATCCACCCTCTTCCGCCACCAATTTAGACTGCCAGATTCCCAAACTCCTCTGCAAGAGATCACCGCAGAGCTCACCATCTCGCCGCCGGTAGCATACTCACCAAACGCAACACAAGGGGAGAAGGAGAAGGATCGGGACCGAGGATATCATTATGCGGGCAAGCTACACTTGAGCGAGTCTTACCTCTGCTTCTCAACTCAACCTACAAGCTTCCTACAGACGGCAAGCACAAGCACATCTTCTGGATTTACAGGACAAACACATGGAGCAGGACCTGGGGGAAACGGCTTTACCTTGCCTTTATGTGCTATACGGCGGGTTGAGCGGCTACATAGCCAGAGCTACCAAGTATGCTGCGCATTCAGCCCCTGTAGCCTTGCCTGATGCTAACCAATGTGTTGCAGTTTGCTCTAGCAATCACCACATGGAACGGTCTGAATAGCAACTCCTCGAATGAAGCTTCGAAATCACCGGTGCTGGTACAAAAGATTACAATACAGCTTGCGGGCACACGGCAGGCCTGCGAGCGTTTCTGCGATGGGCTGAAGAGGGGTCTCAAATCGGGGGTGGGCGAGGTCGCCAAGCTGAAAAGAGTGGTTTCGGAATGTTATTCGGAATACTTGCTTCAGGGTGACAGAAAGGAAGCCACTCCTCCAGATGCAGGACTTGGTATGATGTTTCGGTATCCCGGGGACGCAAAGAAGCTGCGGGATAGAAGCAAGATGAGACTCTGGGGAGAATACCTGCGAGATTATGGACGCAATGTAACCTTGATTCGACAGCCCACCTTCCACAAACTTATTCGAGTTGGTCTCCCGAATCGACTGCGAGGAGAAATATGGGAACAAACTTCGGGATCATTATTCCTACGCTTAGAGAACCCCCTCCTCTTTGCGGAGACTTTGAAAAAGTACGAGGGTCGTGACTCCCTTGCAATTGATGAAATCGAAAAAGATCTCAACCGAAGTCTTCCTGAGTATCCTGGTTTTCAAAGCGAGGAAGGTATTGGCCGACTACGAAGAGTCCTCACGGCGTACAGCTGGACCAACGAGGAAGTTGGTTACTGTCAAGCCATGAATATTGTGGTTGCTGCGTTGCTCATATACATGTCTGAGTCCCAGGCATTTTTCTTGCTATCTACACTTTGCGACAGATTACTTCCCGGATATTATTCAACCACCATGTACGGCACACTGCTCGATCAACGAGTTTTTGAATCCCTGGTCGAGAAGACCATGCCAATTCTTTGGGACCACTTGATTAAGCATGATGTTCAACTTTCCGTCGTTTCTTTGCCCTGGTTCCTATCACTGTATATTAACTCCATGCCCCTGGTCTTCGCATTTCGCGTTCTAGATGTTTTCTTTTTAGAAGGTCCCAAGGTCTTATTCCAGGTTGGTTTGGCCATTTTACGAATCAATGGAGAGGAACTCCTAGATGCTTCTGATGACGGGGCTTTCATTTCGGTCTTGAAAGCCTATTTTTCTAAACTCGACGAATCCGCACATCCTAAATCGGAAAATGCCAAATTGCGAGCAGTAACTCGCTTCCAAGAATTAATGGTAGTCGCATTCAAGGAGTTTTCAGGCATCACCCAGAGCAGCATCACCGAACAACGAAATAAGCACAAGGACAGCGTTTTGAACAGCATAGAAAGTTTTGCAAAGCGAACTTCAATACGCAACCTTGGACCAGACAGCAAGCGCTTGAGCGTTGATGAACTCGGAGCCTTATACGATCGATTTTTTGGCGTATTATATGAGCGCCAAATGAGAAGCCAGATGATCCTCGAAGAGACAGAACGAAAGGTCAAGGCAAGTAGGGCCAGAGCCACCGAAATTGTTCAAGGGCTCTCTGAGAATCAAATCATTGAGAGGGGACGAGTTGGTTTGGGACCTAGTCCTACACTAATGGATTATGATGGATTCAGGGAATTTCTTTCTGGCATGGCAAGATGGGCAATTACGGATTCGCCATCACCATCAGAGAAGGACAATGGCTCAGAGACGCCCAAGCACTCGTACTTTGGTAATAGTGTAAAACGGAGAGATGCTTCATTATCACCATGGGGTTACGGAAACCCCGAACCAGCCGATCACGAATTCATGCAGCGACTTTTCCGCCGTTGGGACGTTGACTGCAATTCAGCGCTTACCCTTCAGAATGTTGTCACAGGACTTGCGCAAATCAAGGGGAAAGGCGATATCATGGGCAGCATTACATACTTTTTTGAACTTTACGATGACGACGGAGATGGCAAGGTTGACAGGGAAGGGATTCTGCGGATATCGGAAGCACTTCTCTTTTTATCTCGTCGAGGTTTGGAAGGATCATTGACACCCTCCAGCTCGATGGTTGGTATGAGCGAATATGAAGCAGGAAATGGCGGCCAAGCAGATGAACTTCAGGGCAACACCAACGAACGATTCCTAAGCAGTGTAAGTGCTTTTATCAGACGCTGCTTTGAGTATGCAGATCCAGATCACCCACAAAACCACGAAGAAGAAAAATCGACCACCAGCGGAGATGTCGATGACAACGCTTTTGGAATTGGTGAGGATAGCGATGAAGAAGAAGATTTGCTTGATCTTGGACCGTCATCCCCCAAATCCCCCAAACGAGGGAATAAACCTACTGGTCTCGGGAGCGGACCTCCTTCGCCACAAAAGGCAGTCAACAGACCAGCGGGGCGTAGTGCCTCCGTCGCTCAGGCTGAAGCCGCAAATGCAGCTCTTGATCCATCAAAACCACTTCACATTACTTTACCGACGTTCAGAATGGTCGTGTTGGCAGACGAAATCTTGGAACAATTCTTCGAATCCTCATTTCCAGCTTCTTTCCGTCTTTCAGACAAGATGGCTCCTTCCGGTCCAGCTGCCCAAACATCATCACTCACGACCTTCTCAAATATCGGATTCGGTCGTGCCGCCGCCTCTGCTGTACCAGTCGGCGTCGGCGGAAGCACAGCAGGAGTCGTGCCACCAAGCAAAGGTCTACGTGGTGTCCTCGACAACATCGTCACAGATGGCATGCGTGTCGCAGCCGAGGTCAAGCGACGCATGGACGAGGCACAAAAGGAAATGGAGAAGAATGCCGTCAACAGACCGGAAGAAGAAGATGAAGAGGAAGAAGTCTACATCGGTCCTCGTGTTTCCGATACCGATGCTGAGAGGAGAAGTGTAAGATCCGAAGATAGAGATTTATTGGAAGGCGCGGATGCGGAGGCTATGAGTATCAGAGGCGCGGAGGGGGTTACTAAAGTGGTGAAATCGGGATCTCTTGCACCAGCGGAGGACGCTGGTCGTCGGGGGAGGAGTGTTAGTGGGGCTTCGACGCAGGATAAGGTTGTGGAGTTTGAGCGGTGATCTGTTGCGAGCAGATTGTTTCTTTCTCCTTGCTTTTTAGACACAATCAACGAACCGTAACAAGGGACTCTGGAAGGAATGGATCTTTTTTTTGTTGCTGTTGAGGCTTGTATTTTATGATGGCTGTTGCTCACGTTTGTTTTTCCTTGACTACCAACCTCCCTTTTTTTTGATACGGGCGACGGGTATGATGCGAGATGATGGCTTATTGGGAGTTGAATGGGTGGCGTCTTTTGGCTATTTTTGGGTGTGGTGGTTTGTTGATGGAGTAGAAGATTATAGCGATCATGGCGGTAGGAATAGCATTTTGTGCTCTCTCCCTTAAATTTTTGGGTTTGTCTTTTTGTGATCTGAAGCTTGTTTGAGGATGCTCCTTCCTTGTATTATGATTGCGGGTTTAGGTTTTCGGGGGTGGTCGCCCCTTTCGACCCGCCAGGATGAGGCAATTTCCCAACATGTTCTAGTTGTCATCAGCCTCGATCGACCTACCTAAACCAAGCATTAAGAGGAACGAAAGGGGGAGGCACGACCTGGGGTTTCCTAACCACACGGCCTCTTCTGGTTTTCACTGCTCTCGAGGTGAGGTCGAGGTGATAACAATTACATTGACACTTCCAGGTTTAGGTACGTGGTATTCTTGCTAACTCAACTTAAGAGTCAGATGTCAAATGAGAGAAAGAGACATTAGGAAGATTCAGGTGGGGTAAAAATCACACACTTCGCATAAGACAATTACTTCTAACCATCAGCGTGTGGATGTTTCTTCGAGTACAAGTCACCGGGGGATGTATCAGTCATTCGTAACTGACAGAAAGCAGAATAGCTTAGGATACCTCGTTCCATTGCTCAGGGGATACCTCAAGAGCATTGAGCCTTTTCGGTGTATACTTTACAGAGGGGAGGAACGGATTCCAACTGTTGGTTAGGGTCGGGGCCCCATCAGTAGAATAAAAACAAAAGCAACACAAAATAGATCCTAGTAGAAACAAGAATATTTTCCTAGGAGCAATGGAACTTGAAGGTGAGTTAGGAGATGGCGTCGACAGCTGAAAGCGGCGGGGGGTTAATGGTTAAGGCGGCAAGCAAGGCCATCGGATGGCCCGCGACAAACGAGGAAAGAGCAAACAAAATATTTTGAGGTCGGCACTCGCAACTCATCAACCCTTCATCCTTTCTGATCCAGTTGGTCGCAGAGCCAACATGGAGTCAGGATACCAAGAAGACGCGCAACCTCATAAGGGAGCAAAACGCAAACGGGGTAAAGGAGAGCTCTTAGAAAACAATGAACACCAAGGTAGTCAACTGTCTTGTCGCGATCCTACCACATTGTAGCTAATCTATCAAAATAGCATCGACAAACGCCCCGTCAAGTGTGTCGCGTGAGAGGAGAACCCTCGGGGACTTTGAACTGTTCAAGAAGTCTCCTTCGGGCATCTCGATATGGCACTTCGGTCAACGCGCGTGGCAGGTCTGGGACCCCGTCGCCATGGAAAAAGATGCTGCACGCGAACTGTTGTGGCAAGGAGTCAAAGAGATTTTCAGGGTCCTTTACTTCTCAAATCATGGATTTGCTCCAGACGATCTAGCAAGATGGATTCCAGATGAGTGTTACATCTACGAACTGTTTACTCGAGACGAATGGGCCAAAAAGCTCAGAGAGAATCAAGCTCTTTTCAACCAAAGCGTCTTGACAAGACAGGTACAAAGCAAAATCATTCCTCGTTGGCGACAAAGACCAGGCTATCCTGTCCGCAAACACGACCAAATTAGCAACGATAATAGGGAAGAGTGTCAAACACAACGCAAAGAGTTCTTCGAGCAGCAAGCACGACTAGACAAAGAAGCATTCCGCATCTCTACTCAGTTCTGGCCTTGGATTGACTGGGAAGCTATACGCAAGCAACAAACCCCCGAAGATAGGGTAATATACGAATGGGCAGTAAATTGTCTTGCGTCTATCGGAAATATTATTTTCAAGTATTGGCTGGATGATCCAGAGCGAGATTGGACATCAACGCAAAAAACCGGAACAACGTCAAAAGGACAGACTGAGAAGAGGAACAAAGCTTGGGGGGCTTTGGCGGAAACTTTCCGAAACCCGCCCGCTGATACTATACCAGTGACGGGAAGTTTCTGGGAATCAAAGTCAAGATTTGATAGCGATAGTGAGGATAGTTCCCAGGCTGGCCTTGACGATGAATCCAAACCACCAGTCGCAAAGCGCCAACGAGTACCCCGCAAAAAGGCTTTTGAGTCAGACGTCGACAGCGACAATGAGGGTATTACCCAGGCTGGCCTCGACCAACTAGGCGATAATTCCGAATCACCAGTTTCAAAGCGACCACGAATACCTTCCAAGAAGGCGCTCGAGGTGCAAAACGATGCAGCCAAACCCAAGGAGAGACCTAGATTTTCTGCTGCTATCGTTCGTCCTGTAAGTGACGCGAGTCTATTGTGATACCATTTGGTCATTGCCCTTCGCACTTTTTCCTTATTATTGCTTCACGTCTTCTCGGAAAATAGCGCTCATTAACTAAGTTTTCCCGAATCAATCAAGAGATATACTCTCTGATTCCTGTGGACCTTTCGAATTCCTGCTATTCTATTCGAGGTTCCATGATACTAATGAATGATAGGCATATCCACCGAACATCCTTCTCAAAGCATCCTCCCTACAAGCCGGCCGCGTTTCATCTGCATTACCAGACGGACCAACACCGGCTCCTATCTATCCCACATCCTCCAATCATGAACCTCCATCTCCACACCCTTCGAGTGGCGGCCTCGGTTCCTATGTTCCGCCTGAGGATCCCAGTCATACCACAGCGAAAGTAAGAAATTGGGACTCCAACAAAGCCATGGAATTTATGAAATATATCAAGGTTCCCATTCTTCATTCAGATGCCGTCGAACTCTGTTACCTCGTCTCGCATCTCCACAGCCCCGATAAGGCAATAAATGGACAAACCCTCTTAGACATCCAGCAGGAAGACATTCAAAATAGTGCACTCGATCTATACGAAAAGGGAGCATTACAACGTTTTATGGAACGTTTTCGGCTTTTTCTAGAGAAAAATGACGCATGGGTTGAAAAACGTGCGGTACAAAATGAAGAATATGAAAAGCTAAACGGAACGCGGAGCTCTGCCAAGGGCAAGGGCCGAGAAGATGTGGAGGGTGATTCGGGAGCTAAGAGCGAAACACGAGGTAAGTGACCCGGTCACTGCTCTGCGATACTGTAGTTAGTCTAGGATAATTGCAAATATCCCTTGTTTTGATTACACTCAAACAATGCTCTTGTTTTTTTATCCCTTGCTGTATATTTTCTTACAACTAGTCACAATACAGATGTTCGGAGAGCAATGCTTACCTCTCTTATAGAACAAGAAGAAATTCCCAAAGCAAACTCTGGATCCCCAAGTACCAAAGAACGAGTCGAGTCTCCTCCCAATGACGAATCTACTCCCAATGGCGCGTCTGAAGAGGAATCGGAGGACGACTCGCACATAACTCGACCTCAAAATTTGCATACACGTAAATTAAACTGGACGGGTACCGACGACCAGACAATTTTGAAAGCCCGTGATGAGGAAGGGTTAGGCTGGACAGTCATGCACCAGAAGTACTTTCGTAATAGCAATAAAACGCCTGGTAGTATTCGACTGCGATATGGCCGTCTCACGGGGTTGTCTGCAAGAACAGAAGAGCGAGTCTACAATGAGGAGTCCGAAGAGGAATTGGAAGACGAAGAGGAATCAGAGGACAACTCCCACATATACCGACCGCAGAAATTGCGAGTCGCCGAATCATCAACTGAAGATGGGGAAATAGAGGAAGAGTCATACTCACATCCTGCACATCCTGCAAGACGTTGGACAGCCGTCGACGAGCAAACTCTTTTGACAGCCCGGAGCGATGGAATGGATTGGGATACTATACGAGAAAAGCACTTCCCTCATAAATCCGCGGAGGCTATTCATATAAAACATAGTCATCTTCTGGAGACAAGAAAAAGAACCGGGAAACAAAACGTTCAGGGATCAAAAGAGGCCAATTATAGCTCCGAAGATGATGAATCAATTGTTCGATCCAGAACCCGGCGAAAAGATAATTTGAGGAAGGTGTATGTGAGCGCTGATGAAGATGCAACGATCGTGCAGGGCGAAACCCGGCGAAGAGAGAAGTCAAGATATAGCGCTGATGACGATGCAACTATGGTTCTAGCCAGAATGAAAGCAATGACCTGGCCAGACATACACCAGGCTTTCTTCCCGACTAAATTCGAAGGTGCCTTGTCATCAGGGTACTCTGTTGCTTTGAGGGGCAGAGAACGTGAAGTCCTCGCGCGGAGCAATGTCAAGCAACTAACCTCTACGCAGAAGGGAAGATCGGTCCTAAAAGCTAGCAATGCTAGTATGAGTCGGGCATCTATGCAAGAAGCTTTCGATCCAGAAGAAACAATGAATGCCTCCCAAGAAGAAGAGTCTAGTTCGAATGAGGAAGAGGACACTGCCTCGTCAGCTAAATGGACTGATGCGGAGGATAAAACTATTCTTGAAGCTCGTATAGAGGGCAAGCCCTGGTCGGCCATACACCAAGAGTTCTTTCCGCACAGAACCCGCAATGTATGTACGAGTCGACATCGACGGTTAACAACGAAGGAGAGCAAATCTAAGCATATGTTGTCCCTTTCTAGCGATAAGGAGCAAGAATACCAAGAGGAGCGGGAAGACCACGACGAGCAAAGTAGGCCATCTTCGAGGACATGGCTTCCAGCGGATACTAAAACCCTCGTAAACGCTCGTCGGGATGGCATGACCTGGGATACTGTACAAAAGAGGCATTTCCCTCACAAAACCCCAAGCGCCTGTGCAAGAAAGTATCTCCATATCCGCGCAGCGGAAGATGTCGGATAGTCCTCTATGTCACTAAAGTCACAGCAGGCCAGCAATGCTGATATGAATCAGGCATCTTTGCTGCAACTAGATTACTTGTCAGATGATGCCCCTACGGAACAAGATGACGAGTCGATGGAGGAAGCAGACCCGGGAGAATCCGCCATAGTATCTGACGAGGAGATGCCCGACCTGGTTGACATTGTCCAACCGATTCAATTACAACAACCATCGAATGACCTCGCTGCTCAGCAACCTGGCCCGCATGCTCACTTCGTTGACGAAAATATCAGAGAGATGGCTTTAGGAGGATATTTTCTAGATGCGGTGATTGCCCTAGCGAACGCCGAGAGTATGAGGGTGCAAAAGGGTGCGTGAAATAGAGAACCGAGGAAGGTGCTTTGCATGTTGTAGAAATGTCTTCTAGCAGGAGTGAGGCGGGTGAAGCTTGAGAATTGATGGCTTATGAGGTGAACTTTTGCGTTGATCATAGGCCTTTTGGGCTCGTTTGTGAGGATGTTTGCGTTTGCTTGGGATCAAAATGAACTTTCTATCGGGTTGTCTTTGCAGAAATATGGTGTGGTTTGATTTTGATGTTGCTGATATTGCTGGGGAGATTTTGCATGGAAGTGGAGGGATACAAAACAAGAACAAAAAAAGGGTTGTTATACTGTACAATACCTTGATTTCGGTGCATGAGCACATGCGCTAGTTAGAGTAAATAAAATATTTCAGTCAAGGTTTCTCCGGGGTTGTTTTCAGGTGATGTGCTAAAATAATTACAAGCTTTCTGTGGCACTGAGAAGTTCTTAAATGTTCGCTCTCGTACACTCATACTAACAGATTTTCTCGGAGTTTTTAAGACGATAGAGGGAGTGGTGTTCGTGGAAGCAAATTCCGGACTCTTGACAGTTTTTTGTGAATTCAGCGTTACACTTCTTATGTATAGGTAGTGCGTGGACTCGTAGTAAACTTTGCAGGCTAGCTTAGAAAAGTGTCTATTTACCTTTCTTTGAAGATTTAAGCTCGGAGAAAATAATTAAAATTAATGAGAAAAGAGTGAACTAAGTGGTTTAGTATAGTATAAATGTAAATTTATTTTTTATTCAAGAGAAGTTAAAGAGTTAGAGTTATACAGTATACTCTAAATAAAAAGAACAACTTTTGTTAGAGGGGTCACGTGAGTAAATGTAGCGGAAACATCTTGGCAGTTTACTAGTAGCTTACTAATGGCTTACTTGAACAATTGCTTTCTCGCAGCTTACTCAAGAAACGTTACTAGCTTACTGTAACGAAACTACTACTATACTAAAGTAACAAAGATAACTAAATCTTAAAGAGTTAGTTACAAGAAGAGATTTAGATATACTAGGTATTTACTTAAAGGTAAACCTGTTACTTATATTAAAGAAGTCAAACAAGATAATTAGATTAATAACTAGAGTTAAGTATAAAGCTCTTATCTAATAGTAGATGTACTAGTCTTATATAGAACCTTTATTTCTTAGATCTATCTAGATCTGTGGATTCCTTTAGATTCTCTAAGAATCTATTAGAGTTTATTATATAATTATAACTAAAGGAAATCCTTAGATTAGCTAGCTACTCTAGTTAATTCTTATTACCTATAACTACTTAATAGTATCTTGTTCTATTAGAGCACTGTCTAGACTTACTTGTTATATACTAATATATAATTTATAACACTATTCTCTTCTTAGCTTAGCGTGTCTCTACGCTTAAGTATAACCTAAGAAATGTTGTTAAAAGGCTAGTAGCTTTCTTTCTCTTTTAATATATTATTTTAACTATAACTTCTTATTTAAAAGAAGAAGAAAGAGTAGTTTTAACTTACTAACAGTATTAAGGTAATATAAATTAAAATTATACTCTGTTTTTACTATAGCTTCTAAGGCTAACAATATATTATAGATTCTATATAGTCTAGTAGATATACTAAATATATCTGTTCTAAATCAAAATATAATAGTATTAATAATGCCTAGAAACAAAACATTCTTAATAAGAAGAACTAAGAGTTACTAGATACTTAAAAAGAAAAGCTCTATAACAAGAAAGAGAAAGTAATAGTAAAGATTCTTTATCTTTATAAACAACAAAGGTTCTTATAGTATTACTACAAGAAGATAGCAAGGTATAGCCTTAAGTTTATTAATAAACTTAATACTACTAAAGAGTAGGAAAAGAAAGAAAAGAAAGAGTAGAAAGCAAGAGATAAAAGTAAAAAGAAGGCTACTAGGCTAGTAGCTCTCTCTACCTCTACCTTCTCTAACCTCTCTCTTAAGCTAGGCCTTGACCTAGTCTTCTTTATATCTTTTCTAGCTAACTATAAGATGTAGACAACCTTAGGTTTTAGTAGTAGAAGTCTATTAACTATCTAAGACTATAGAGGTTTAACCTAGGTTTCTAAGTATTCTCTAAATATAGATAATCTAACTATTTAATTAGGTACTTAACCTGTTCTCTAATAATCTTATAGTTAAGAATCTTCTTAACTTTATATTCTATATTAGGATTAATAGGTTAGATTTCTGTGAGTAGAGCTAGTAGTACTTCTAGTAGTACTAGTTTAAGTAAGGATATATAGAATACTAGATAGATATTTATAGTTTTTAGTAGTATAAGTTTATAATTTAAAGGTTCTTTAATATATTTGATTTTAAATAGTCTAAGCTTCTTGTAGTCTAGTTTACTATATAGTCTTTTTATGTTAATATTTTTTCTAACTAAATAGACTTTATCTCTCTCTTTTAACATTAGCTTCTAACTATATTATTTGTTGTAGTAGTATATATTTCTTTCTACTATAAATTATAATTCTAATATAAGTTCTTTATATAGTTTCTTAATTTTCAAGAACTAAACCTAAGTAAGTTAATTGTTAATAGTTATATCTAGTAGTTCTTGATATACTACTAATTTATATCTAAAGTTAGTATAGAATAGTATAACAAGTATAGTTTCTATTGTTAAACTATTATATAAGAACTATATTAAAGGTAGTAGCTTAACTTAATTATTTTGTTAGTAGTTTACATAGTATTACAAGTATACTTTAACTACTTAATTTATATATTTATTACTCTTATTTGTTTATAAGTAGAAAGCTATTAATAGCTTTCTCTTTGTGCCTAGGTACTTAGTAAGAGCTATCTAGAATTTTAAAGTAAAGAGCTTGTTTCTGTCTAAGATTATTTCCTTAAGTAGTTTATATCTTAAGACTACTTCTTTTAGAAATGTAAATACTAATTCCTTAGCTATACTTAACTCTATATATAGTACTAAGATTATCTACTTTATAAGTTATTCTATAATAACTAGAATTAAATTATATTCTACTTCTATTATAGGTTCTTTAGATTTTAGTAGTTTAATAATAAAATTCTAAGATATTAATTTCTAGAGTACTTATAGTATTAGAGTAGTACTTATCTGTCTATAAGATATATAGTAGAAAGCCTTATTTCTAGTATAGGTATTTGTAATATATAAAGGCTGTGTTAGTTATATAACCTCTTGTCTAATCTAAGAAAGCCTTTATCTACTATTATAAATCAATTAGGAATTAATTAATTCTAGTAGATAGAGTTAACAGAGTCTATGTAATATTAGAGTTTAGAAGCTTCTATAAAGCAAAGCTTCTCCTATACCTCTAAGGAGAAGTAGAGATTAGTTCTGTACTAAATCTAAGACTTGTTTACTCTTATATAAGATTTAATTTACCTTATTGCCTACTATCTACCTTACAAGCTAATCTCTCTCACTTAATAGAGAGGTAGTATAATAAGCAAAAATGCCTCTAAGACTTAGAAGACTATCTAACAAAAATGTTACTTAGACTACTTCTAAGTAAGTTTATAATAATAGAGGAAGCTTCTCTAACTCTGTTAACAGACTATCACAGAACTCTTACAGAGACAATTTATCTAAAACTCTAGCTAAGAACTCTTATGTAATTAAATTAGACTTAAGTAATACTGAACTTAATGTAACTTAGGCTCAAGAAAATCTTTTTTATACTAAGGTTAATAATCTTTAAAGACAGTAAGAGACAGTTAACAAAATTAATTAACACATTCTCTAGTTAGAATAGTAGAAAAGCCTTATATAAGATAATCTCTAATTTACTACTGCTACTAGAACGTCATCTATCTACAAGCTAATACTAATACCTTAGGTTAAAGAGAACTTAATAAATCTAGAGACAGATAAAGATTTTATTTATTCTAAACCTCTCTAAAACATCTTTAAGTATAAATTAGACTAAGAGAAACTTCTTAAGGTCTAAACACTAGAAGTATATTATAGAAAGTCGCTCAAAGAGTATTAAACATTTATGTTATTATAAAAGGTAGTTTTCAAGTACTAACTCTAGATATATAACAAATACTTCTCTAGAGTAAACACTACTATAACTACTCTTTGAGACAAACCTTACAAAACCTAGAAAGCTATAATAAAGTAGGATCTACTAGTATATAAAATTCACTAGAACAGTTTCAAGGCTTATCTAGCTAATATAATTCTAGTACCTTAAATACACTCTCAAGAAGCCTTCAAAGAACCTTGTAACCTTAAACAAGTAGACTAGAAAACAGTTCTAGAATTTTATAACAGAATAGTTACTCTAGAATTAGACTAGGAGAAATAACCTAAGAAAGACTATATTAAAACACTTAACGCTACGCTTACTAATTACAAAACCTGTTAGATGCTTTTTGTAATTCTCTCTAGAGAGAAAGTAAGTTCTATATAGAAATAGCTTAAAAAGGCTTAGAAAGCAGAATATTCTATATATCTAAATAGAAGTAAAACAAAGGTAGAAGAATCTAAAAAAGATACTTCTAGTTCAAAAGACCTCTATCTAAAGAACAATAGTTTATCTAGTTCTAAGAATTGTTATTAGTTAAAAAACTACTTCTGAAAAGATAGAAGAAGTAATTCTAGTAGTATTTCAGGGCTATTAAAGATTAATAATAGTTAGTACAACAACTCTAACATTATCTATTATACTTGTAGGTAATCTAGATATGTTTTAGAAAGTTATAAGTGTTAGAAGTACTCTAAATAGACATAAAAGAATTCAGAAAAAGCAAAAACTCTAGATAAATCAAGAAATAACTAGAGAATAGTTAATACTATTTAGTAAGAGAAACGTTCTAAAACAAAGTCTTTAAAGAAATTAGGAAAAGAGAGAGCTAAGTCCTAAATGTCAAGGATTATAGCCTAAGTAAAGAAGGTATATTAAGTTATATATTAATATAAGTAACTTTAAATTAGCCTAAAACAGGTATCTCAGTGACATATACTAGCCTTAGAGATATAGGCTCTAATTACAACTTCCTTAACAATAACTAGGCCTAGAAGAAGAGTATTATAGCCTTAGTAAAATGTAATTAAGAGTTTGTTACATTTTATAGAAGTAAATTTAAAGTACTCTAAGCCTATAATATACAGGTACTTGTTACTAATAATTATAGAGAAATATAATCTTTTAACCTCTACTTCTATAGGTATAAGAATAAAGAAATCTATACTCTTGTTTTTAGTTTAGAATTTTATTAATTAACTATTACTTAGTATGCTAACTATACTAGAAAACAATAGACTTATTCTCTAGTATAGCTAGATAACATAGAAATTCTTACTCTAAAGGAGTTCAAGGAGGAGATAAATAATAACCTAGACACTTAGGCTTAGGTTCTATTTATAAAGAAAGAAGAATATAATTGTCTTAGACAATAGGCTTTATGTGTTTGTAATAGATATTAAGTCTCTATATATTTACAAATAATGTAGATAATCTCTTAGTAAATAGTCTAGTATATTATACTAATACTGTTCGAAAAGAATCCTTAGAAGTACCTGAATACCTACAGGAAAAGAGAATAGACTTTTCAGATGTCTTTGACTCTAATAAAGCTTTAGAACTTCCTAGCCTTAGAGGTGTTAAGCATGCTATTAATACAAAGAGTACTATTTCTTATAAACTCTTATATAACTTATTAGAGACCTAACTTAAAGCTTTATACTTGTATCTACAAGATACTCTCTGAAAACACTAGATTAGACCTAGTACAAGTTCTATAGAGACATCTATTCTTTTTGTTCCAAAAAAAGATAGAGGCCTGTAGCTTTATATTAATTATTATAGTCTTAACAAAGTTATAATTAAAAATCATTACTCTCTTTCTCTTATTAATAAGTCTCTTAACTAGTTAAGTAAAGTAGTTATCTTCACAAAACTACATTTAAAAGATACTTATTATTATATTAGAATTCATAAAGGCTATAAATAGAAGACAGCTTTTAGGACCTGTTATAAGCATTTTAAGTATCTTGTAATGTCTTTTAGTCTAGCAAATATATTAGCAATATTTCAAGTATATATTAATACTGTTCTTAGTAGTCTCCTAGATGATTTTGTTGTTGTTTATTTAGATAACATTCTTATTTACTTACAAAAGAAAGAAGACTACTATAATTACGTTTGCTAGGTCTTTACTAGGCTACGTAATAGTGATTTATTCTATAAACTTAGCAAATGTAAGTTTAACATTAAGGAAGTTAAGTTTCTTAGCTTTATTATTAGAACAAATAGTGTAAAAGTAGATCCTAAATAGATCTATACTATTGTGGAATAGCTCTAGCCTACGTTGTTCTATGTAGTCTAAGTTTTTCTTGGGTTTGTAAATTTTTATTATTAGTTTATTTATTGTTACTCTTTTATAACCTTAGGTCTAATAGATCTCTTAAAAGGTATAGAACAGAGCTATAAAACTAGCTCTTTTAATTAAATAGATATAGCTAAGAAAAGTTTTTAACTTTTAAAAAAACAGCATTAATAACAACACCTGTCCTAGTCTATTTCAACTCTTCTAAGAAGATTTATATAGAAACTAATATATCTAAATTTACTATTACTAGAACTATTTCACAATAAGTAGATGCTACTAATAGTACAAAACAGTATTAGCATTCTATAGTATTCTAGTTCTAGAAACTTACTAGCGCTAAACAAAACTATAGTACCTATAATAAGGAACTTCTTGTGATTGTTATAGCCTTTAAGTATTAGAGATATTATCTTAAAGGTGCTAGGTTTACAATTGAGGTTATAACTAACTATAATAACCTCTAGTACTTTATAGAAACAAAGTACTTAGAAAGGTGTCAGGCTTACTAGACAATATATCTTGTAATATATAATTTTGAGATTATATATTATAAAGGCACCTTAAACCCTGTAAACAAACCTAGCAGAAGGCTAGACTATAAGAATAGTCCTACTAATATAACTTAGCTTCTAACCTTTTAGAATAAATTAAAGAGAGCTTTTACAACTATAATTCTAGGTTCTTTTCTAGCTCTAGAAAAGTTCTCTCTTAAAACACAACTCTTAGTGTTTGCTATATCTACTATAGTATAAGAGCTTTTACCTTAAGGTATATATAAAGGCCTCCTTAAGGATTCCTCGAAAGAGAAGCAAGGTATAGAATACTACCTTAAAGGTTTTACTACTATAGCTAGAGTAATAAAGATATCTATGTCTTAATTACTTAATGAAATCAAGAACTTAGTTATCTTTTAAGTTTTTGAATTAGATAGTTACAAATATTTAATTCTATGTTTATAGATATATATAGCTACTAAAAGAGCTATAGTACTAGCCTCTCTTTCTAAGCTACTCCTTGATATTATTAAGTTAACTTAGAGGAATAATTTAGAATATAGAGACATTCTGAAAAAGAGGCTTAGCAAATAAGACATAAGTAGAGAACTAATTTAGACATATAATAAGAACCTTCTCTAGTTCTATTCAAGAGTTATAGTATCTAATAACTCTGCCTTACAAGCTTAAGTTATAAATCTTTATTATAATAACTTTTTAGTAGAACATTATAGAGTTAACAAGACTCTAGAGCTTTTAAAAAGATTCTAGTATTAGGAAAACATAAAAACTAATATCTGTCTTTATTATAGAGAATATAATATCTACTAGAGAGTTAAGGCTAAGAGACATATACTATATAGTCTGTTAAGTAGTTTACTATAGCTAAAAAGACTCTAGAGTAAGATCTCTATAGATTTTGTCACAGGCCTGTCTCTGTGTAAAAACCTAGCAGAAGGTTCTGATTTTAATGTAATTCTTATAGTTGTAGACTAGTACTCTAAAATAGTAAAGTATATTACTTGTTACAAGATAGTCAACTCTCTAGAGCTAGCTAGGCTAATGTAGAACAATGTTTTCTCACTCTTTAGTACCTCTAATAGAATTGTTTCTAATTATAGAATTATGTTTACAAGTAATTTTTAGTTTACTTTCTGCTTTTATATAGTATATAAGCAAAGGTTAAGTACTATATTCTATCTATAAACAGATAGTTAGACAGAGTAGTAAAACTAGACTCTTAAATATTACCTTAGAGTGTATTATAGCTAGCGAAAAGCTAACTAGTTTAAAAAGTTAACTTTTACTAAATTTATATATAATAACTCTAAACATTAGGTTTTATAACATATACCTTTTAAAGTATATTATAGTTACTAACTCTAACTTCTATAGAATCCTAAGAACAGATTTAAAGAGAAGGTACTAGCTGCTTACAAGAGACTAGAGATTCTTTATAAAGAGTAGAATAAACTTTATAATCTCTAGTATTATATACAAGATAATTAGAAGTCTGATTTTAATAAATACTAGTTAGATAAACACTTCTTTAAAGGAGACTAGGTTATACTATTAACAAAAAATCTTATACTTAAAGTAGAAAAGCTTAAGCTAAAATTCATTAGACCTTTTAAAATCCTAGAATATATTAGAACATCTGTGTATAAGCTAGACTTACCTAGTATATTTAAACAGTTATACTTAATGTTTTATGTTTCTCTTCTTAAAGAATATATAACTAAGAAGAGTTAGAAACCTTATCTCTATGTCTCTAAAGAACTCTCAGAATTAGTAGAGAATAATAAGGAACAAGAATAGGAAGTTAAGACTATTATTAATTACAGACAAGAAGGCTAAGGCAAGAAACTTAAGTATTTAATTAAATAAAAATCCTAGCTAGATAATTACAATACCTAGTTACTTGCTTATTCTAACCTTGTAAATACTAAGGAACTTCTTTAATTATATAACAAGAACTATAGTCTTTTACTTTAATTCTTCTCTTAACTACCTACTAAGGTGTTAAAAAGCTTAAACGCCTTATAACAAAGAGAGTACTCTTTAAAGGAGAAGAGAAGACCTAGTAGACTACACAAGGTCTGTGACTTTAGTTAAGATACTCTTCCTTAGATTTTTCTTCTATATAGTTTACTAGGTTTACTGAGAATTAAAATACTAAAGTTCACAAGAAAAACAAGACATAAAAAATAGTTTATTTATATAGCTTTACTACAGTTATATACTCTCTCTCTAACTTATAACTCTATATCTTCAAAAAGTAAAAAGGCTAACTTCTAAGACTGTTAAGCTCTTGTAAAGAACTATAATACTTTAGGCAAGATCTGCTTATTCTTATTAGGAACAACATTATACTATAACTATGTTAGCGTAGAATTCTAGAATTTCTGAGAACTTACTACTACTATAAAGACCTCTTAACAGGCTTAAACTTCTATAGTTAATTTATAAACTATAATAAGTATTATATTATTTATAGCTAAAGTACTACTAGTTAACTGCCTACTTATCTCTATAGAGATATTAGTAATAAGTCTTATACCTTTAGTGTAGATGTCTTTGTACTTCTTTCTTACTATTAGCAAGGTTTCTCTAAGTATACAAAAGTAATATATCTCTAGAACCTTATTCTAGGCTTCCTCTATATCTAACTCTTTGATGTAGTTAAAAGAGTTCTAGAGCCTCTAAGTATTCTTCTACTTATTAAAATTCCAGTTACTACAAGGAGATATATTATCCTTATCTTGAATATAGTATTAATTTAGATAATCTTTAAGATATTTCTTGAAGATATTAACAGTATCTTCCTAGGCCTAGCATGTCTCTAAAAGAGATCAAGGAATCTAGAATATTAGACAATTACTTATAAAATTCTAAAAGTAAAGAAGCTTACTAGCTTACAAAATTCAGAGCCTTTAATATATTAGTTATAATTCTTTTTGCCTAGAGTAACTATATATAAGACAAAGAGATTAATAAGAAGGTACTTAAAGTATTTCAAACACTAACTAATAACAAGAAAAGACTTAGCGAGATTAGCTTTATACTTAGAATTATTATAAACAGAATAAGATATAATAAGGAATTTTGAGATATGAAAAAGAGAAGGTCTTATAAAAGAGAAGAAAGAGTCTCTATATATATTCTCAAAGATCCTGTAATCTTTCTATATTTTATATATAGTGTACTATACTTTCTCATTAACCTCTAGCTTCTCTTTAATACATTAGAACTATCTATATAAGGTTTTTATATAATTTATTCCCTTATAATAACACTGTTTAGAACATTCTAGTATTATATATACAAGGACACTAAACAGTGCCTTAATATAACTCTATAACAGAAAAGAGTCTAATTAACTCTCTTAGTTGCAAATGTTATCTATACCTTTACAAAATTAATAAATCACCTACTAATAGCTGTAGAGTAATTTTGTTTACTATAGCAAACAGTAATAATGTTATCTACTTATATACTCTTCTATAATACCTGCTAAATTATACCTTTACAATCTTTTTACGAAAACAAGTAAATTAATCTTAAGAACAAGATACTTAGAAGAGGAGATATTTGTAATATATAGAGGCTGTGTTAGTTATATAACCTCTTGTCTAATCTAAGAAAGCCTTTATCTGCTATTATAAATCAATTAGAAATTAATTAATTCTAGTAGATAAAGTTAATAGAGTTAACAGAGTCTATGTAATATTAGAGTTTAGGAGCTTCTATAAAGTAAAGCTTCTTCTATACCTCTAAGAAGAAGCAGAGATTAGTTCTATACTAAATCTAAGACTTGTTTACTCTTATATATGTTAGTATTAGGTAATAATTACCTTACTTACTAATAGGCTTTAGGTTTAAACCTTAGTCTATACTAGAATGTTCTAGAGGGTTCGATTAGCCGAACACGTGATTATAACATTTCTTTCGAATCTTCTAGCTATTACTTTATTTGTAAGCTATAGAAACTTCTAGAATCTCTCTAAGAAGTATATATAGCCTCTTACTGTCCTTATAGTTAGAAATCAAGTCAATTTTAAGTCTTTATCTTATACTTATCTGATTCCATAGAAACGTGACCTAACAGCCACGTGACCTACCCTGCTCCGATCTAATTACTTCACCTATCACCTACTCTGTGCCTACTCTGTAGCCTACCCTGTAGCCTACCCTGTATGTACTGTTTACCTCTAACAGGTTATAAGCCCGGAGAGCTAACTTTAGGTCTCTGGAATCGATTTACACGTGATATCACGTGATATCACGTGACTTCCGGTCCTGGATTCCGTTATATTCAGTGGTATACCCCCTATACCCCCTTGCTTACTAACTGTGAAGTCTTTAGTAAGAGACCTGTGTCCTGCGTCCCTGAGACAGGAGCTCTA